>JAGSMT010000181.1:600000-947991 GCA_029286875.1 Lamproptera curius
TTTTGAGGACTCAATCATTGGAAATTAACTTTTGAAAAGGTTGTAGTATATATTATTTTACAATCAGTGTATTATTGATTTAGATGAGATAACAAATACAAGATTTTTTTGTTGTTACTCAACGACATATATCACATAAGACTTGGGTTTTTGTATATAAATGGCTTTTCACCACCTTTAATGTTAATGTGGTTAATATACAAGTAATTAAAACTGGGACAAGGAACGTTTGTCCCTTGTTTGTAAGAGATCGACCCGATGCCTTATTAAGCCATCCAGAAAAGGTCGAGATAAACGTACATCAAACAATTGCAAAAAATTCTTAAGCAAACAAATTATATTAGAAATAATAACATTTATATTCATTAATTAATATAATTTATAATCTGTGTAAAATAACTGCCTGTAGCCTAGTGGTGGGCTCTTTAGAAACCAGAGTCATTTCAACCAAAGGGACTCAATTAAATTAAATTTTATTGTTGTTTTAGTTGGTTTGGGCCGGGCACCCAATTGTTGAATAGAAAATTTCCACCGTCGCGGGCATGTAAAAGTCGGTCCACTAACCAACCCCATCGGACATTATGGTACGGTTCAAAACCTCCTTGGAAAAGACTAATTTAAAAAGGCCTATGTCCAAATGGATAATACAAGATGATGATGATGATACGTCATTCAAGAATTCAAAGCTCCCACCAAATGATTTACAATTTATCATTTAATTATATAAATATTATTTAGTTTTTATTGTAAGAAACCGTTTCAAATTTTCACAAACCAAAATTATTTTGAAAGCATATTTCCTTGAAACTTGAAGCGGTGCTTTTTAAATAGCTTTGGGTTCAAGACTCTTCCGATGAATCATCCCCTTTTTACAGGTTTACCGTCTGGTACCACCACGGTGCCTTTTTCCGGAACGTGTGGAAAACACTACTGTATTCCGTTGCCACCAGCCGGTTTTCGGTAAACGAACCACCCAATCTCCATGGCCAGCGCGTTGGCGTACCCTGGTATAAGTCTGGGCAGCGACCCACCATAAGGTGGCCCCGACTGTCGGCTGTGCGTACAAAAGTGTTTTAGTAGGAAGTTTGGTATAACATCCCTTCTATTTTGACTGAGTTCCTTTGGTTAGGTGATCCTTTAGGAAGATCAACGCGGGATAACCATTAAACAAACTCAATTAATTATTATATTATTAAAATGATGACAAAATTTTCATATTTGTTTTAAAGATAGATCAAAAAGAGTTATAAAAAATTATTTTAGTTAAAAGGTTTAAATACAAAAATGTGTAAGAGTTTTTTTTAGAAAAAATATAGGAATTTTTTTTTTTACATCATTTTGCTGAAGCAATCGTACCTATTGTTTAAAAGGTGTCAAGTTATTCTGGCTCTATTATGTTTAAGTGAAAACACCCAAAAAATGTGTTCGTTTAAAGACAACAAAAGACTTATTTGTGTCGAAATGCCAGATTTTTAAAAAGTATAGTTTTAACTGTAAATTAAATAAAATTTTTTTTTATCGTTATTTGAAAAATAACCTTAAATGTAAGGATAAAGCGTTAATAATAAAACAAACTGCAATGTTTTAAAATGTATGTTTTTTTTTTGGCACACCTAAAATCACCTAACCGGTAAACATGGCTGAAAAAGGTTTTTTTTTTCTAAAAGGATTTATTTATAAAAATATCACGGTTTTTGGGATAAAAAACTTTATGTTTATCTATTTAATGATAAATTTCTTACGTCGGTTCTGCTAAAACCAAGGTTTTGTTTGGGCCAGTAAATTTAATTGACAATAAAAAAAAATTAATGCTTCAGTAGAAATTAAGATATTTAATTCGATATGAATTATTTAGCAATTAAACTGTTTACAAGACATTTCACCTTGAACCGTGGCGATTGATCTAACAAAGCTAACGAAAAAGTGGCATCGGGTTGCGGTTGGTTTATAATTGTGCTCAACGTTAATTGATTATCATTGTCCTAGTTACGTTCAGTTAGTACTTATTACGTTCTAAATTTGAAGTTCCCATACTTTTAATGTCTTTGGGAACCATTTATTATTTTTAAATAATTAATTTAACATTATAATAAAATATAGATTTTCGAAATAAACCTTTGCTTAAAAGGGGATAAAATAATTTACTTTAAAACAAAAAAATGTATGAATTTTGTTCTTGATACGATTAGTTTTAAAATTGTTTGATTCTCTTTAATCAACCTTTTAATCGAAACTAGAAAACAATAGCATGGTAAATCAATAAAATCGACTAATGGCTAAGCCCAGCTGGGGTACAGAAAATAATGTAAGACAATAAAAAAACTCAGACTTTGTGAATAAAATAAGATTCTTTGAAAAAGTTTGTATTTTCAATGACCAGGATTTTGTTACGTATAATTGCAATTTTAAAATAAGAAAATTTGAATCAAGCTCCAAAGTGCTAGTTTCAGTTGTTTCAAATCAAGGATAAATGGAACCACAAAAGTATTTCTTCCCATGTTTCTGTATTTAAAAAAATGCGTTTTGGGTGTCGGTTATTGAAAATTAACCTATAAAGCACAGAATAGTTCAATTTAAAAATGAAACCCTATATGGTTTTTTTAGTTATATTTTTTAAATAAGATTAAAAATATAGCATCATTTAACCCGCCTACAAAGCCCAATAATTTAAAAAGTAATTTTTTAAAACATATGAGTTACGTTATAATTAAAGAAGACTATTAAAATTGAGACCGCATTGAATGGAATTATTTTCCAGTTTACAAACTGACCCTTTCCGAGCCTAGTGGAAGGCGTGGGCTTAAGTCGGGTTCGAATCCCGGGGACTCAAACAAATTTTTCATTGTTGTTTTGTTGGAGGGCAATTTGGGGATCTCCAATTGTCTGAAAAGTAAGATGATCCATGGTCGGATGGGCATGTAAAGTCGGTCCCCCCCAACCCGCATTGGACCAGCGGGTGGATCGGTCCAAAACCCTTAAAGGATGGGTGTATTAGGGAGGCCTTGTCCAGCAGTGGCTATCCAGGCTGGAGATGATGATGATACAATTTATTTGAAAAATATAAAAAAAAAATTAGTTTAAAAAATATTTTTTTGATTACAAGGAAAGTTTCCATTCCATACCATGTTTAAATTTTTTTTTAAGGATCTACGGCGTTAACATTGAATGAGGTAAATTAAAGCCAAAGCATGTGAAAAACTTTCAAAGCGGCTGCATTGTTGATCGTGTTTTTTTGAAAAGGGAACCCCGTGTTTTCAACTGAGTGATTTTGTAATTCGCAGACCCGAATGGATCCCTGAAAACTTTTGTACCCCCATGCACGTTAAAAAGTTATTTGCAAACTGATCCAAATATAAAAATTGTACATTTTGAAGGGTAACGGAATTTGAAAAAAACATTTTGTAATTGTACATTTAGTATGTTTTTAATTTTCGAATTTATTTTATTTGGTTCTATTTGAAATGGGTCTTGGTTGGGATTTTTAATTTTGTATGTTTTCTGTGTTATAAAGATAAATAATATTTTTAAATTTTTTTAGTTTTTCTTGAACACCATTTTTTTTATAAATAAACAATAACATTTCAACTATAACTGAAATTAAATTAACTAACTTTCACCCAGGCTATTTATAACCTGTTTAGATGTTAAAAATTTTTATAAAAATATATTGAAATAAGGCAAAAGTCCCAAAGTTTCTTCACTTCATCTCAGGGAGGCTTCAATTTCGATCCATGGTGTTCATTTTAAATAAATAAGTAAATTAACGTTTATTAAAAAATTTTTCTTGACTTTTTGAATCAATTCAGGTGTATTAGTTAATATAGATCTAAGTAGAGTTTCTTGTTGGGAAAGATATTTTAACAGTATTGTTACACAAAAGCAGGGCATTTAGTACTTTAATCCTGGTCATACATTTTTTTAGTAATCCTATTAATTTATATTGAAAAATGTTATTCAACAAATAAAGTTTGTATTCTTAAGTCGACTTTAGTTACAGTAAGATTGTTTTGTTATTTCAAAATTATAGTTATGACCTTACGGTTAAAAAACCCATAATAATGAAACATTTGGTTTTATAATTACGGTTTTCCGTTGAAAGAAATTTTGCTTGATTTTGATGGAATTGTTTCTTTAAATTAAAAAAAGTTTTTTGAATTAATTATTTTCAAAATATAGGAATATAAATAGGGGAAAATAATTTCACTACTTTCATGGAAAAACCAATTAAATATATGTATTTGCACATAGGGGAGTTCTTACTGTAAAAAGAGAATATTATATTTAACTTACGACGTTGAAGTGTATAAACTTTTTTTAAACCCGACTCATGCTTTAATTTTGAAAATTCCCTGGCAAACTCCGCTATCGTATTTTTCTTTTTACTGAATGTAAATAAAAAGTTGATTAAGGAAGAAAACTAATTCAAAAAGTTTTTTAAAAATTTACCCAATTTAACGTCATTTTTAATTGGACATTTACTGATTGATCTGCCTTAAGATAGGACTAAGCAGTGATTTCGAACTGAGTACAGGGCAGAAATAGCCCGGGTTGTTCTCAGCTGTCCTCTGTTAAAAAAAAATCTATAATCTTTGTAATTATTTAAACCTCGAAAACTCAACATTTTTTCGTCATTTTTTAAGTTTGCAAATTATTTGGGTTATGAGTTAATTGCATTAATTGAATCCGTGTAAACGTCAAGGTAGATGACTTTCCGGTGAAAGGTCAAAGGTCTCATGACCTTCTTATTTAAATTGACCTCCCCGGGGAAGGCTTTTCAATATTCAATCTATTTTGTGTATCCGGGATCAAGATGAACCCTACAAGAAGGCATCGTTGCGCAGTGTTAAATCCAAAATTTCCCAACCGCCGTACCAGGGAACCCGGCGTTAAATGTTTTGGTAAATGACCCGGAGTCCCACCCAAAGTGAAAGTCCTATGCGTTAATTGGAAAAAAGGTCACCGGCGTTAGGCTGCGAAAAACCCCAAATCTCTGAAAGTTAATTATTCCGAGAATCGTTCAGTAAAAACAAAACGAGTAAACAAGCTTTTTTTGGCAGGTGCCGACCAAAATGCCTGGGTTGCCCCGATTAAACCTAATCCCCCAAACAGGTGCCCGTTGCAAACAAATTACCTGGAAGCAGGTAGGGTGCAAATAAATTAAAAAGATGGCGCTCCCACAACGCGCTTATTGTCTCACGGTTCCAGTAATGACACTCCCAAAGGAAAATTAAATTGGCCTTTATATTGCATCAAATAGATATCGAAGTTAGGCGTATTTTTGAAGTTCGCCGCCAAAGACCATCCAAAGAATGAACCACTATCAAGATGCCTCTTAAGGCCGGTAATCCAAAATTAAATAAACCCAAACAGAACAAGGCCGTAGGTTTCCGTAAAAAGATGACCTAGGTAGGGAAACCACACAGTGTTTTTGTTAAGCAAACGGTTTTAAGATAAAGCGTCCTAAAATTATACAAGATTATAATATGAATTTTCCTGGTACGAGATCCTAAAACCACAACACGCGATTAAAGATAAGGGTAAATTATTAGACACGATAGACGGCCCCAATGGGCAAACTCTAATCTTTAAAAGGATCCTGACATAACACAATAAAGCACATTTAAAATTGGCTGCAATGACACCGGCCATGGCTTGCCTGTGTACCCTAAAACTATTTTACAATCAGACCTTAGCCGCTTTGGCCTGGCCCATCAATATTACCCTGGCGATTTAACAAAACACCCGGACTGGAACGACAGCAGAAAAACTCAAATAAATTGGGGTCTGGGGGTCCAACATTAAATAATGCCCCGGGCCCCAATTAGATATCCATCGATGAGAGGGCCCAACCCAACATTTATTCAAAGGGGGTCTCACTGATTCGACAGAGACACCACGAATTAGACACCACCCGGTTTTATGTAAATTGGGCCAAGACGCCGGTTCGGTCCCTTGGACTAAAAACCGTAGTGGATTCATCGCCTTGAGTGAACCGGCGAAGAACCCCCAAATTGTGAAAACATCCCAGATGTAGTTATTTAGATCAGGCAAACGTGCCCAAAAATCACACATCCATGGCCATTGAAGAGTCCGGGAAGGTAAATCCGGCCGACCGGAATTTTCCCCTTTCACATTGGGTCTTTGGAGACAAAAATGTGCGCAACAGCGGGATCGATATCGGTCCGAAACGAAGGCATTATTTAGGTATTTAAACTAGGTTAGAGAACGCAAAAGACTCACCGCGAAACCGTGGCAAAACCTAACGGAAGAATTGGAGATCGCATTTTCCAGGCGGGCCCAAATCCAAAGGGTTCACGGATTCCCCCCGTTATCCTCCTAACGGTGGCTTTACCTTCGACGTTTTGAAACGAATGCTTAGGGAATTAAAGGTTAATGTCCATCCCCTACACCGCATTTCATTTGGGGGGTGGAGTAAATCGGGCCGTGGGGGTCTTACCACCAGAAGGCGAATGCCTGAGACCCTGAGGAGGTCAAAGAAAAGGGGCAAACCCCGATCGGCACCTGCCAGACCGTTTTAAACAAAAACTTTTCCAGCCCGATTTTTGTCTAAGCGACATTTTCTTCTTAGCCCTTGTTTCCCTGAGAATGGAAGGCCATTTTAGGATACCAAAAGCCCGAAGCCCCAAAACCAAGACTTTCGTCCAATGTCTCCCTCAACTGCATGGGGAAATTGTATGAACGCAAACTTTCGGGTTAAAGTTCGTTTTACCAATGGCCTCCCAAGACGGAATAATTCGGTTCCATCCGAACACCCTGCTCGAAGGTTTATCGCCTCCCAGAAAACATTCTGACGGGCCTAAACAAACAAAGTGGCCTTTAGATCCCATTACAGGGGGTTTCTTTGAGTCGCAAAGGCTTGATAAAGTCCCCAACGGCTTACCGGGCTCTTTCAAGTGCCTGAAGGTTTAAAAACCTACCCGAACGCTCTTTTCGATAACGAGTGAAACCCTCAACCAGATGCCTCACGCGGGCGTGCCACAATACCTTTTTCCCTGTTTTCACGCTAACATAGCCACACCATCAGCCTTTGAATATGCGGGACAAGGCCCCCCACACCCCTATCCATTAGGGTTTTGGACCGTATCCCACCACGCTGGTCCAATGCGGGTTGGTGGAGGACCGACACATGCCCATCCGACGCATGGATCATCTTACTTTTAGAAAGGGGATCGGCCCAAATTGTCCTAACCAACCAAAACAACAATGAAAATTTTTGTCCCAGGTTCGAACCCCGACCACCGGTTTCTAAAGCAAACGCCTAACTAGGGCTACGGAGGGTATTAAATAAATATTTAAATTAAAAAACGAAATGGATAATTTTTAGTTCATATGTCATAACCTAAATTGAATAAATGTTTTGACTTTGACTTTTTTACCTTGCGCCTAAACGACACCGCCCCCATTCCCTCTTCCCCCCATCCCATCCCAAACCCAATGTGCAATCAATAGCCTAGGCTTGGTTTGCAAAATGGAGGGATTGATGAAAAAGGTAAAAATATTTAATGTCTTCGTCAGAGGATCTCCGTCCACCACTCCGTTTAAAACCGCACAAACCGATGAAAAACCCGGGCAATTGAACCCAGGAAACCGATCCCGGGAAGAAAGCAAATTTTGGTGATTAGGAATAAAGAGTTTTCAAAAGTAAAGAGGGTTAAAGAAAGCCGCCCGTCCGCACGTCCTATATCACCAACACAAATGCAAAATGCCTCTTCTATAAACTTTTATTAAAAAGTTTCAGGGATAACGCTTTCAATCTTTCCCACATTCCCACCAAAAACCCAACAAAATAAATTCTTACAGTCTACTGGGCAAGTCATCAAAGAAATTCGACTTTGGCGATTCGATTGACATTCGCCTTTTAAACATTATTAAAAAACGAAAGAAAGAAGGTGGTAGGTCCCCGTTTACAGGAGACCGTCCGGGGGTACCAAGCGGTGCCTATTTCGCCCGGGAACGAGGTGAAAACATTCCGGTTCCGGTTTAAGGGCCAACCGTAGCAACTTTTACGGGCAAACAAGATTAACTCCATGTTCCGGATGCGCGGGATACCCTTAAATTTCAACGCCCCGGTGTCGGGACCCTTCCTATCAGGGGCCCGACTGTCGTCGCCCCGGATGCCATAAAAAAACGCAAAATACCCTGATGGTAAGCGCTGCAAACTATCACGGACCCAGATGCCTTTTTGGGAAACGTGTCCCGGTAATATACCTTAGACCCAGATGAAGGCAGGTTTGGACCTTCAAGGTCCCACCGATAACACCACAAGTAGGGATAATAAACAACTTTTAGGTCACCTGCGAAACGGCGGGAGACCAAAACGCGTACACGAGATAACCCGGTTCCAGGGCGGTTCACGCCCCAGCAACATTAAACAGTCGACCGAACGTGCGCCTCGGTCCGTATGAGCGTCGATGATCCTGGATTTTTTAAAATCAATCCGATCCTAAAATGTGCCATTTTTTAAAGTTTTTTCCAAGTTCGGGGATTCCCAATCCTCCAATTAATAGATAACTCCACAGAACAGGTCTAGAAGCATAACTTGAATACATAAGACATAAGAATGATTAATTTCCTTAAAATTGTGATTCAGTAAAAAAACAAATCAAATAACTTTAATCTGAATAACTCAATGATCAATAGTGTTAATAAAATTTGAAATAAATCAATAAAAGAAAACTGTACATTTACACTGGTTATTTGTGTTAAATATTGATAATTAGCTGATAAACTTAAAAATTGTTTGTGTAGTTTTCTTCGAATTACGGTCCAAAGGATACCGTGCAAAGCAAATCCCTGGAAAAACAAAACATGAGTAAAACGTTACACGTCTTAAGGGCACAAGCACAGTTTTTCCATTAATTTTACTTGTGGATGGATCTAGTAAACATTCTACTCATCTTGACGCTTTATTCAATAAAATAAAAATGATAGCCATAACCATAACTGTCTCTTAGCCTATTGTTAGGCCCGAAACCGGAGGTCGTGTTGTCGTCGAACCCGCGCAACTTACAAATTTTCATTTTTGTTTCCTAGTTGGTTGGAATTTGGACAAATTGTTGAAAAGTTGATATCCATGGGGGATGGCAGGAAAAAAATTATCAACCCACCAACCCGATTCGACAAACCAAAGTAAGATAAAATAATTAAATAATGATGGGGGTATTAGGGGAAGCCTGTCCAGCGGACCACGTGATGATGTATGGGGGATTGAAACCATTAAATAATAATATTTGACCAATTAAAAAGATTAACAAAATAGGCTTTACATTGAAAATGATACTACAGAATAATACAAGCTATTGGATCAAACAGCGTAAGCAAGTAAGTAACATCTCAAGTGTAATAGGCTTCCCGGAGGGATTTCACGCTTGAACCACTGTTCTGGAAACATTCGGTTCCGGTTATTTATTTGGGATATTTTACCTGGTTTTATTTTTGGTATATGATCTGGAAAAAATGTAGGAAACAGAAAACCCTGATGGTTAGTCAGATATCAGAAACATCACAAATAAATATTTGTAAACAATCCAGCATTTAAAAACTTAATAGTACTTCTAATACATGTCTACTTGGGTTTTAATTTATCTTGTAATTATATCCTCGTTTACTGGTATTTTGCCCTTAACATTTTGATTCCTCAAAGATTGTGAATTTATAAAATTATGTTTTCATGCCTCAACTAACATTAAAACATTTAAAATTGGTATATTTTCTATCAGAAGGCCTTGCAAAGCAGGGGGGTCTTAGTATTTTATGAAACATCTTTTTACCCATAGTGACAATTGGCTTTATCAGATTCGGACAATTTGAAATCTGTGAGCGTTTTATCAATTTTACAAACCTAACGTCCTGTCCACGCGCTACGTGACATAGTTCTGGTACGTATTTATCATGTCACGGTGGCTTAAAAGTCTTTCACCGCACGTTTTTTTTTAAAAAACTTGAGAAACAGACCAGCGGTATTTCTATTTTAGTTGTTGAAAACTATGAATGATTTAAATAAAAACTCAAAAAGATTTTGAATTGAAATCAAAATGTTTATTTTAAGCTTTGTTATAAGAATTTAAAATGAATTAAAAAACTAAAGAATTAAAATTATTTAGCCCCCTTATTATACACAATCATTTATCTTAAATTGTATAATATTTTAAATGACCAATAAACCAATACTATAAAATAAAACCTGGCAAAATATGTCAGTCTCAAAGATATGTGTTAAAGAATAATTTTATATTTTATTTATAATATACGCTACATAAGTTTAAGAGCTTTTTCGGTCATTTGGTCGGTTTTAAAACCTTCAGTCCGAAGGACGAAAGTATTGAGGATTTAAAACCCGTAATACTAATTATGATTTTTAATTGATTAAATAATGAAAAGAAAAATTTAATAAAAATTAATAATTTAAGCTCAAAAAGCAAAATAAATTTTGTATTATTTGAGATAAATAACTTTAATATCTATGTAATATAATAATCATTACAACTTTAAATAAAATATTTTAGGTTTTATTACTATTACTATCGAAACAATTCATAGTTTATAAAAACCTTTTATCAAGGTCAGAATTAAACTTAAAGTAAATTTAAAAAAGAGCTTCATAGTGCATTTATTATTATTCTTTTTAAATTTATTTGTTTTAAATACTTAAAAAAGTCTTTAATCAAACCTATAAATTTTAATGTGACAAATTAAAAAACCCGGTTTTCAACCTTGGAATTTTTAAAATTTTTATCCGACAAAGAAACTTCGAGAAATTAAACACTGCGGTATCGACGACGTGAAAATGTGGTTTAGCTTCCTAAATAATGCTCAGCCCAACTGAATCTACTACCGGCTTATCTCTCCAAGCTGTGTCTTCCCAACCAATTTGCCCAAGGGTTTACTTGAAAAACTTTAAGTAACATCATCCATTGTCCCTGTTTTGAACTATTTGTAGAATATGACTTTGTCTTTCCAAGGAAGTCCCGGGCCAAGGGAAGGTTTCTTTCAAATAGTGGAACATCGCCTGTAAGACCTAAAAGTTTATAAAATATCGTCGGCAAAACGGAATATAAATATGGTCAATTCCAAAGCATTATGAAATTTCGGGAAAGAAATCCCCTCAATCGACTTGATTTTTTTTGGCCCCGGAATTTGGGATAATAAACCCAGAACTTTAAAGTTGTTTATATAGTTTTGTTGCTGATGGAAATATAAACCTAAAATATATTATGTAATTGATCTCTGAGTCCTTCAATACAAGATGCAGTTCGATATAGAAAACTGTTTTTTCTAATACCTTTTTTATCTCACTCACGTTTTTACCCAAACTGTTATTAGACATTTGGAATGGTTTGTAGTAAACTTGAACTACTAAAACCTTAACTCGCAAAGTAATACTAAACCTCAAATTAATCTCTTTGTTGTAGGGATCTGTGAAGTAACATTAGTGAATCTAGTTCAGATAAGAACTATTTCTAAACTATATGTTACCCTTGTAGCTAGGACAATGTTTGGCATGGATCTTCAGTTCCCATCTCTGGGTGGTTAATTAATTCATTTTCCTTATAGAAAATATAAGTGAAATATTGAATTCGATTTGATAAGAAACGGAATGGGTTGTAGTCTCAAAAATGTAACGTATACTTTTATTAAAAAAGCCTTTTAAGGACAAAATAACTTAAAGAAAAAAAAGATATTTAGCCGGTATATTTTACACTAATAAAAATGATAACCAGGGTTGTCAATTTAAAAAATTTTATTAAATTTAATGATCGGAAAATAGACCCATTTAAATTTTAGTTCTTTTTAAAGAATAGAAAAGCAATTTCGTAATATTGAGAACTGACACAAGGCGTTAAGATGAAAAATTTCTTCCTGGGATTCCTATATCACAGAAATAAACCCAAATTACAGGACTTTTACCGTTTATTCATTTGGGTTTTTAAAGAAAATGAAAAAAAGTTTGAGAAGGAAAAGGATTGAAAGAGAAGAAGGATTTTTTTAACAATAAAATAACTACTTTTTTTACGGAGTTTTTTATTTTTGTCCTAAAAATGTACAGAAGATAAGATCAAACATCCCGGGCATTCTTCCCAGCCACGGGACGTAGGGAAGAAAATTTATTTGATCTTCAAAATCAAAATTTAAAGTCATTAAAAATTACCAAAAGATATTATTAAAGTAGATAAATATTGATCAAGTTTCGTATTATAAATTTTTAGAATAGACATTTTATACGAAAAGGACAATTAAACAAAGGAATCAGACGCCAGGAAATGGCGTCTTTAAAGTCTTATTGTAAAGCAAATATTTTTAATTTTAGAAAATCGACTTTAGAATTTGATTAAAAATTTTCATTTTTGAGAAAAACATTATGCAATCAAACTACTATTACTTTAACATATTAAGATTTTATTATCATTTTTTAATCAGCCAGTTTGAAAGTTATTATAGCGCTTCAATCCATCCATTAGCGGGTAATGTTTTACGACGGCGACCGCATCGCCTCTATAACCCAAAAGTAAACTGAGTTCATTGGATGGATTATTAATTTTGTTAAATTTGTGTTAAACGTTAATTTAGAAGTAGTTCCTTAAATTTTAAAATTTAATTGGGTCAAGTTTATATTTTTTTTTAATTATTTTTGATTCTTCTTTCTAGGTCATAATTTATGACGTCTATTTGTTTTGCGTAGTTTTAAAAAATACAAATGTTGCCCTTTAAAAGGGTGAGAATTTCCCAAAACCAGCTAACGTTGCAAATTTCCCGTTTTGAATGTACAAAGTCCCCGGTAAACAGTTTTAATCCCGACACAACGGCATTTGAAATTGTTAAACTGCACTCACTGAGCGAATGCAGGAAACCGCTTACTGCTTTGGCTTGAACTTTATAAAGGTTGTTATTATGCGCAATATTTTTTCTATGCAGGGAAATGTCTACGAATACCCGAAATTGCGGACCCAGAACCATTTGTGTCAGATTTGCACTGACTACATTACCCCTTTTTTATGCCTTAAGAAAGAAAATGATTTCTCCTGTCACCTCGTTCCTCTGATCTTGAGGTAACCTGGTCTTAAGTCTCACTTGCCAATATTCTGACTAACGTAAAAAGGTCGCAGCTTTCTTATTGAATCGTTATAAAGATTGTTAAGTGATAAGAGAGACTCCCTTATATTAAAAGACATTTATTTAATATAGACGTATAATACTCGTGTATTGATTGATATAAACACTAGGTCTGGACTTAAAAGGTAACTTCTTTCATTAGTTAAGGCGGTCAAAAATTACTGAAATAACCATCCTAATACAGTCAGCCACTTACATAATAAATTATAAATACATAAAATATCAATGACAAACTCAGTCATGAACAATTATAGAGAAATATATTTACTGTGATAACACGAGTACCGAAGTTTTAGTAAGTCTACAAGTAAACGTTTTTGAGTATAAGTTTTGGTTTTTTTTATTGGCTACGCTGGCAGACGTGCAGTCAGGCAGCCTGATGGAAAATAGTTACCGACACCCATAGGCATTGGCAATACCAATGGAATCATCAACGCGTTTCCTTCTGTGAGACATAGGATGTCTCGTTTACCCAGTAAATACGCTGGCTACGGTGCTCGCTACGGCCTTACGGCAGAAATATGCACAAAAGTTTAATAAGTATCAAACACAAGAAATTATTTGAATAAAAAAATATGAGTAAATATTTTTCCCATTGTCATTTATAAGTAATTTTTCTATTAATAATCAGAAAAACTATCAAAACAACATTGACAAAATAAAAGATATTACAATCACGTTACAAATTAAATTTTCATACTCTATCCACGTTGTTTATTCTTGAGTTAATATATTTTTAAAATGTTTTGAGTAACAAAAAAACAAGAGTTTTAATACAAATTAATGGTTTAAACACAAAATTATTCCTAAGAAATCACTTGAGCCTTTGTCAGATTTAATATTTTATCGCTATTGGGTGAACCCTCGCTCTAAGGGTATGTACGATCTGCACGAGCTTTATCCATTAGATTGGTTAACCGATGACATAGCTGTAAGAGACCCTAAACGATCTCGGATTGAAAATCTCTGCTTATTGGCCAATATACAACTGAAATCTGCTGAATATTGGTTTTTATAATAATTTTGAGCTTCTTCTAGTTGAGTTTGAAGAAAATTATTAAAGAGACTAATTTTTTAAACACAATCTGAAAACCTGTTACTTTTAGAAATAAAATTAAGAATACGTTATATTCTTGACATAACTGAAATGGAAATGTTTTAAATGTGTTATCAATTTTACAGCAATTTTTTCACATATTTATTATAATTTTAAAATGAATTGATGAGATCGATGCTATTAAAGATTTTTATATTTAAACGTTACATACCGATAAACTGTGTACTTTTTTATTTTTAAAAGTATGATATCTAATTTAAGCTTTCGCTTATAAATCTAGCACGTAAAGTTGCTTACCTTACTTACATTGTGCTAAGTAATAACGAGTTTTTAAAATTCTTGAAAACTTCGAAAGTATTAACATTTTATGGAAGTTTAGCGGAATTTTTGTGCTTGAAGTTTCCACAATAACAATCCCTTTGAACATTTAGGTTATTTGGGTAAGGTAAGATATTTCAAAGTTTATAATCTAAAAAAAAATAAATAAAAAGCTGTTTTCGAATAACAGAAGAAAAAGAATATTCCGTTACTAATGTACTTCACAACAATACACTACCCGCTGAGTTTCTTTCTGAGGCGTCCTTTTTGCGTCGGCGGTAGCGTTTTGACAATTCATAAGTGAGTGTATCACTCCTATGTTGAATAAAGATATTTAAATTGATTATATAGCAACGCTGCTCCTTTATATGTTTTAGATCTTAATCTATAACAATATTTTTAAAAAGAAATATTTCTTTGGTTGTTTGTTTGATTCAAAAAGGATACTACTGAACCAATTTAAAATATATGATGCATAATTTAAGCTCATTTTTATCTCAAAAAATCCATTCGAAAAGCTTAAAAATAGTACGGGCAGATCCATGGGCGAACTGTACATTCTTTGTAATTACTTGAATTATTTATTACTAGCAAATAATATGAATGTGTCATCTTTTATATAAAATTCTTTCTTACTTTGTTACTAAATATAAATTTCTTTCTGCAACAAATTTTTAGCCATATTCGATTAAAAAAACAGCTATTGCGTTACCTATTTTGTATACCTATCAACTGTGTCACATCAAACGATTGACAAGCAACGGCATGTACAAACATCCAGCGTTAATTTTTTTAATATTCTGCATTCTGCCCTGATTGATTCCCAAAGAATCTGTCAAATTATACTAATGTTGCAGTGTCAGTAGAATTTGTATAAGAAATTTGGTTTATTATAATTTTGTTATTCTAGTAACAGTCCTTAGAACTACTAGTTATAACCATCTAAACGTCAATCTATTTCAACCTGCCCCTCTGACGAATAAATCATTCATTACAGCCAATAGAGTAGCCGGTCTGCATTGCCCTAACCAGCCAGGGAACAACGAGTCCCAGCAGGATTCATCAGTCGACTTTTGGTTTTTAAAACACGAGCCTATATAATAAAGCTACGGAGACAAAAAAATAATTATATGAGAAACAACATATAACATCATCAGATAACATCAGAGTAAATGGAAATGGCGTGTATTAGGGGAGGCCTATGTACAGCAATGGACTAACACAAGACTGATGATGATGGTAAAGATAAGAGTACGTTGTTCCGACAGTATACTAGTTACTCGCTCGTTACGCGGTGGGATCATATGCACTTTCACTTATTTTGCCAATAGCGGCAACGGCCAGTCTTTTATAAGAAAATCAAAATCTTTTATTGAAATGAAAATTCTAAATGAGTTTAGAAGTTTTGACCTAATAAGTCATAAGCATATTTTCGTTTTGATAGAAAATATGACTAATTAACTTATTATAACATTACTAGAATAAATAATGTGTAGGCATAGAGCCTATTTATTATGAACAATAAAATAATGACAATTATTAAACATTTAGTATTTGTTTATTAATATCATTATTTCTTTTATTATGTTTAATTGATACCATTATTTGAGCTAGACTTTATCTAGTCATATTAATCATCTGCTTATTTATACAATGTGTAACATCGGTGATCTGACTATTATGCCATTTAAACTCTATCCAACCAGACATTTGTCATAAAATTATTGTACGATATTAATTTATTATTGCCCTTAAAAACTTTTGGCTGATACGCACTCGAAAGTTCAAATTACTACGCGACGTTGGTCCATTTACTACGGCTATAAGTTTTCTTTAGCTGCCTCCGTAGCCTAGTGGCATAGGCGTTTACTTTAGAAACTGGAGGTCGTGGGTTCGAATCCTGCGGGGACTCAACAAATTTTCATTGTTGTTTCCTAGTTGGTTAGGGCAATTTGGGCCGATCACCCAATTGTCTGAAGAGTAAGACGATCCATACGTCTGATGGGCATGTAAAAAGGCGGTCCACCCACCAACCCGCAATGGACCAGCGTGGTGGGATACGGTCCAAAAACCCCCTAATGGATAGGGGTGTATTACGGAGGCCTATGTCCAGCAGTGGACTATCAAAGGCCGATGATGATAACTTTTCTCCTAGCAGACCCATAGACAATCTCAAATACGAGACCATGCATTATTGTCATATACAATCAAGCTGTGCTCATCTCCTGTTAATCCTACATAAACTGGAACTCCCAATTAGAGATTCTTGCTCTTAATAAGCTTGGGAGGAGCCACTTACCAGGATTTTGGTATTCGGCAAATGTGCAAAAAATATAAAATTGTAAAGGTTAACGCTTAACGTTAACGTCACACTTAACTTAACTCTTTAACGTTTTTCAGGATCACGTATTGAACTACCATAACTGGTTTAGATTTCTTTTTTATAGAGGATTTTTAGATGCGTTATAATTTTTAATGCTAATAAAAGTTGTTATTGACAATTGAATGTGCAGTAATTTCTTCAATAGATTTTTTTTTAATTACCTAAATCATCATAAAAAATCAATAGAAATAAAGCACAGAAGAGAAGTTGAAACAGAATTGAATCTTCTATTGATTATTGCAGCAACACAAAGAACAAACTTTCGAAGTGGACAGCTGAGCCCGCACCCAGAGCGTTCAACCGGATATTTTATTGGACTCACTTTGTGATTCTTCCATTGGACAAAGGATTTAAATGTTTTACTAAAAATTATTACAGATTCCCACTCACAAGCTATTTCGCAATTAATTATCGGGTAAGCTTTTAATTTAACGACTACAGAATGAGGAAAACGTTTCTCTTTATGCAGAATACTAATTATATGACAGTTAAAAAAAACTTCATGTGTTATATTTGAAGTTACTGATGTAGTCTTCATTTGCATATTACAACGGTGTTTAATTGTGTATTATCTCTATAAAAATACAGATAGTTCTCGTACTTACGACTTATTAGGTAAAAATACCCGGCGTAAATTGAATCGAAGTGATTCCAGACTCATTTTCCTATCTTTACATACAAAATTCAAGAGCTAGGATCTATTTAGACTTTAAATTTTAAATAATTGCATTTACAAACTAAGGGTATGTATATATTATTATCAAAACTAAGTCTCTAAAAATATTCATAAATTTCTTAAAATTAAAATTCTCTAAAAATATTCATAAATTCATAAACTTTAAGTACCCGCCAGGCCCGCAAGGTTAATCCGTGATTTACTTCGTGGGTTAATTTGTCAAGAGTATGAAAAAAGTATAGTGCCATGACCTAGTCGCAAGTCGAGGACTGCCTGTAGTCTTAAATTCTATCAATACTTGTATTAATTATATTTATTTTCCAATTTTATAAATAATTCATTCGTTGAAAACAGTTATTTTGTTTACGTGAAGCTATTCATGATTTATTTCCTACGCTACCAAAACCATTTATTTTAAAATTCACAGTATAACGGTTAAATATATTCATATGTATACTTTGCACATTCAGCGTTCCTACTGAAATTCTACTTCAATAAAAACGCTGTAAGCTCAATGGAGCCAATAAAGCTTCAAAGAATCTTGTCATATTCTTCGCAATATATGAAACGTGTTGCTTTTGCGTTTCGTCCATCACTCATTTCGTGAAATAGACGTGCATTGCGGCTTCCATTGAATACCGTGTTGGAATTAAATACTTAAAGCTTATGATATACTAATACTACCATAAAGTATATATGTTAATATTCTAATCCGTCTACATTTTCAGTGCAGATTTCGGAAAGCTCGCTCGAGGCTTTTTAAATTTAATATACATATGATAGAACTATATGTAGCTCATATGAAATTGATATGTATATTTGATTATTTTAAAAGATGCCAAAATAGGCCTGCTGAGTTTCTTTCATCGGAGGCGTCCTATTCTGAACCGGTGGTAGCGTCCTTGAAAATCAATAAGCGAGTCTTACACTTCTATATTCAATAAAAATAATTGAATTTGAATTTAACTCTTTGGTCAGAATTGTTTATCTTTCTTGTTCTCTCTAATGATTATGACGTCTGAAAGAGTGAATAAAATTAGTTTGTAAATATTATAAAATATTGATATTATAAACGAGTGTCGTATTCATTCCATTCTTGGTTAAATGTTCATCATCATCATTGAGCCTTCTCCGTCCACTGTTGACTATATCCTTTTTCAATGAACCCAAGCACGCCGATCCCTGCTACTCGCTGCCAATTTGAACCGAGCTACTGCGGGAGATCGGCATCCCACCTGGACGGGGTCGACCAACGCTCCGTCTTCCCAAACGCGCCTCCTCCAGAACCTTATTGGCCCATCGGCCATCAGTTCTTCTTACTACATGGCCGGCCCACTGCCACTTCAACGAGCTAATCCTATGCACTATGTCGGTGACCTTAGTTAGTGTTAAATGTTAGGAAAATTATATAAAATATCTTAATTTTGTAAAATAAACCAAATTTTCATATATCTAAACTGAAATATTTTTTAATTTTTTTTTTTACGGAATACCCATTACTGAATAAAGGCTTTTTTTTTTTTTATTTTATTTTATTTAAATTCCCATACGGGTATGGTGGGTCTACCCTGACCACACCCAAAAAGGAAGTTTCAAAATTCGGTTAAAAAATGAACCGATAAAATTCTAAAAGTCCATTTTTTTTGTCAGTTAAAATAAAATCTCAAAATTAAAAAAAAAAAAATTTGGTGCCCCAAAATTTATTGTTTCTAAGATAATTTAAGTTTAACGAGCCGGTTCAATTGGCAGGGACAGGTTAAATCTTTTTTAAAAACCTAAAGTCCAATGGATAGAATGCCCTGGTGTTAAAAGTTTTTTAAACAAGTAAGCTCTCAAAAAATTGGTTAAAAATATTAACTTAACCTTATTCCCAATTTTTGGATTAAAAATAACAAATGATATTGGGCCAAAAAACTTAAATCCCATATTGAATAAATGTCACTCACGAATCGGCCACAACTAAAATTGAATAACTCAATGAACTTTCTTCTCCAAAAACGTGGGCTCTAGTCAGTTTCCGAAACTTTTGTTAATTTTTTTAAAACCCAAGCAATTTTGGCCAGGCTCGAGTTTATCAAGTAACCCTAAATGCTTGTGGTGAAAATGACGGGCCAGATTTTGTGGGTTTTTTCAAAACTGTGTATTCGTTTGCTTTCTTTATTGTTTGTTATTGAAAAAGGTAGGAACCTCATCCAACAATTAAATGCACCTGCCACAAATTGGCTCACCGTCTTCAAACATGTGGTGGTTATATCTAAATTTACCGAAAAATTAATTTAGCAACGGTACTCTTCAAACCAGAATAATGGTTGGTGTTTTTCCTGATTCCTGGCGAAAAGTAAAATTTGATACACCTAAGGGCCCTTTTACTTTATTGATTAAATATCAGGTTCCAATAAAAAAAGAGCCGTTTGATCGATCTTTGAACGTTTTACGGAAAACCGTTCAAATCGCACATGGCTACGAGTTCTAATGAAGTTTTATTCATCTTAAAGATCTTTGAATTATAATGGAATATTAAAAAAATTGTTTGCATGAAATAACGGAATAATACACAGGTTTTACTAAAAAATTGATTGGAATAACTTAATATTGTTCTTTTAAAGAAATTTTTCTCACACCAAAATTGCGACAAACTTAAATTCTTTTTCTTCTTTTCCACAGTAAAAGTTTTAAAATCGTTACCTGGTTTTAAAAACGTCCCTTTAAACTTTGTATTTGCTTTATGGAAGGCCATGTATGTATTAATAATATTTAGATGTGATTCTAATTTTATATATATTCTCTTTTGTGTATACGTTTAATTGATATCCTGTTTATTTGTGCATTGTGTAAACCATTCGTTTTCCTTTCTTTATTGTAAATGCATTTTTCTTATATCTTGCCTTTAAGTACTTTATTCTAATGATACGTTTCTTTTTGTTTTTCGTTGTAATGTTAATATAATAGCAAAATACCGATACATTTTTTGCTCAATCATGCGTTATTCTTAGACTTGTATTTTCTTGTCTTCTCCTGTCTCATCATTTTTGCCTGTAATCTACCAACCACGTATTCTTAGTATAGCATTTCCTATAGCTGTCCTGTTCCTCCTCTGATTCTAAGATAAGAACGGTCCACCCCATCCAAGTTCAAATTGAGGGATAAGGGCCAGTACGGGATAAAACTTCCCCTGATACCCTAAGGACAACAATGGATGGAAATTATTTAAAAGTTAAAAAGTCAAATATATTTTTTTTACATAAGTCAAATTTAGAAAAATATCTTTCTTCAATGTAAGCATTACACTTTCTTATTGATTGTCAAATTCTTCCGGTTTCGGCAACAAAAGCCTCCCTAGGAAAAGAACCGGAAGAAACTCAACCCAGATTTTTTTCCTTCCCAATAAGTTTTACAACATTTTGTTCCATCACATTTTAATAGTTTAAAATAGCCTGGAGCCAAACAGTTCATTCCGGGTGTGTTTATCTATCAAAATGGATTACAGCAATAATATTACCTTTAAAAACAAAACGTTTCTTTAACAACAATTTAAATTTATTTTACGGTTAATATTAACATTTTCTGGGAATTTTTGTTGTAGAAAATATTGAATAAAAGTTTAATTGTTCTTCCAGGGCCCTTTTTTGGGAAGAACATAATTTCCTTATTCCTAAAAAACTTGGATGGTGTCACAAAGGTTTTACAAATTAATTTTTATGTTTATGAAAATATCAAAATTTTGTAAATATGTATTGAGAAAAAATAGTCATTATATTGATTTCAGTAAACATTTTTTTCAGCGATGCTTTGATTTTATATATACGATACAGTTTAAGAGTAGGCCCTTAAGCCCTCAGTACGTACCTTGGTTT
The DNA here is from genome assembly GCA_029286875.1 of Lamproptera curius. Lineage (NCBI taxonomy): Eukaryota > Metazoa > Arthropoda > Insecta > Lepidoptera > Papilionidae > Lamproptera > Lamproptera curius. Next base: position 621,420 of record JAGSMT010000181.1, read on the forward strand.
AAATTATTCATCTAATCAATTAGAAATGATCCAAATTAGTAACACCCAGCGCCTCTTTTACTTTGGGTTTGCACGTTCACACAACTAAGATACTCGAGCTTAAACCCCGTAGGTTAAAAAATTAATAATCTTAGAATGTCTTTTAATTAGGCAATTCCTACGGCCACATTTCAGCTCCATCATCAGACTCTCGTTATCAATATATCTAATAAAACTATTTAATATCAATGGAAAGTATAATAACTATTTTTTGCCAAGATGTATTTCTTAAACGTATATCGCACTAGCTCCATTATTAGAGACTGTTGAACTGCGTTATAAGCGCACAATGGCTCTATAGTATTGTGTATCCAGGAAAGCTTGTAGCGCTTTGATTGGATACATAATCTCTGAAATTGCATCTGAACTGAGAATAGCCACAATAACATGATTATCATTTAAATACTAACATTACGTTGTATTACCTATTGTGACGTGGATAGTAAGGTATAGAAGTCATCTGTAGCAATTTATCTTAAAATCACAATAGATAATGCTTCAATAAACGCGACAAAATCTTTATATATCTATTTTTCTTAAAAATATAAATATTCTCCAAAAATAGAGAAGATTTAGGTTATTTTTTTGTTATTCACTAACATTCTACAGATTTTTATATTTGATCGCTAAATGTTATAACATAGAAGTAAGCTAAAATTGCGCACGTTTTATATGCTTATACGCCCTATCTTAATTAATGCATTGTGCTCTTTTTATACTTGGATGACGTGTGTGGTTAGGAAACTCGCATTATAGCTGTGTATTATTTTGTAATAGCATTCAGTTCTTTTGCACGTATGATATGGAAAATAAAACATAAAAATATAGTTTTAGGTAAGCCATATTTTTATTTAAAATATCGGATGGTACTATTTTTGTTGTTTAAGTGAAAGTTAAATGCTAACAGTGATTAAGTATACCAATGCTATATTTTAAGGCTGTGAGGCGTAAAGGCGATAAGATAACATAACGAGGGTAGTGGTTGAAAATCCCACGGTTACACAAAAACTTGTCATTGTTTACAGAGTGCAGTAGTTTTAACAATAAGTTTAAATGTAAAAATACCTTTCAAGTTTCAAAAATACCAGATTCTGTCGAAGCTCTAAGCTTTTTAGGATAATTTCATTAGTTAAAAATAAAATATTGAAGGCTTTAGTGATTTTTTAAAACTTCGAATGGTTAATCATCTTCAACCTTTGATAGTCACTCTGGGAGACCCATATCCAATTGGGGTTTTGGACCCATTCCCACCACGCTGGTCCAATGTGCGGGTTTGGTGGGGTGGACAAACACCATGCCCATCCGACATGGATCATCACTTTTTTCCAGGATTGGGTTAATCGGAAATTGCCCCTAACTAACTAGGATAGAACAACGAAAAATTTTGAGTCCCACCCAAGGTTCGACCGACCTCCAGCCCCCAAACGCCCCATACCCTTTGGGCTACGAAGGCCCTATAATGATTAATCGTTAAATATGCTTATAATGATTAATCGATTTAATGTAATGAAATGGATACCAAATGATCTGTAGAAAATTATTTTGCTAGAATTTGTGTATATTAGTTTTAACTGCAAATCCTTCCCATAGGATTTATTATTTGAAATTATATGCTTTGGAATAAATCGCTAATACTATTGGGAACAACATCCATTATGCTAAAGCAAAATGTCTCCGCTAATTAAGGCTGGGGCTTTGAGCTGAATGTAATTCAACTTTGGAACTTTTAATCTATGTTTTTCTTTTTAGAATTTCCCGTTATATTTTAAGTTTATTTATAATTTTAAAAATTTAAGGTCAAATTAAATTTATATTTAATTTTAAAATTATAATTTAAGGATCCAAAACTCTAAAGAACTTGGATTTAAAATCTTTCCCAAATTAACATCCAGAACCTTGAGTATTTTGCCAGTCAATATTTATGTATATTTTATTATTTAAAGCCTTAGTAAAAGCTGAAAAAAAGAAATTTTTCTCGTTGGAAAAATGTTTGAAAAAAAGACTCTGAAGTTCCCTCCTACAATTCAAAAGTACCTTTAGAGAGCTTGGTTGTTCGGTGGAAATTTTAATTTAAAAATTTTCATTGGAATAAAAAGTTAATGAGATGTTTATTACTCTTTATATGTTGTCATAGTTGAAAATTTAAAAACTCTTTACATGAGGCTCTTTGAATCGGTTAAACTTTAGGTTCAACATTACTCTTATATTAACAAACACCGTCTTTTTAATTTTTGTTTAATTTCTTTCCAAACATTATTTTAATGGTTTTAGTTTCTATCTACAATAAGAAATTCATAATTTTATATTGTAAGACATAAACTTTTAAAAATGATTATATATAAATATTAAAACCATTCCATTCCATTTGACTTTCTCCAAACGTTATCTGAGACGATAGTTGGTGAAAGCTCAGGATATTAAATATTTGCACTTAAAAGATCCTCCCTTAAATCGGTTGTCAAGCGGATCGCAATTTTGCATCTATTAACCCAAGCTTTAAATTTAAATTTGGCTTTAACATAAAGTAAATTTTAATAAGTTAATAATATTTTCAAATCGTTGAAAGTGCATTATATTTAATTAATTTAATTTTAAAAGGTATAAATAACAGAAAATCCCTTTCTCAGACTAATTTCTCTTTAAATCCAAAATTATTAACAGTGGTCTGGAATCAACTCCCAAGGTAAAACAGGGTGGGAAGTTGCTTCCAGGTGGAACAATTTAAGACTTTTCAACAAACTCCACCTTCCTTAAGAGGTACAATCCCCAAAAAATGGGTTTCCAACCATATAACTTGTATTTTAAAGTGAATCCTCCTTTAAGATTTATCCTTTGATTATCCAATTTATATATATAACCATCGTGTATATATAAATATTTTCCAACTTTTCTAACCCATTTGGGTCACCAGGACCAGACTGAAAGGGATATCTGACAATTGTATTTACCATAATTTTGAAAAAGGTTTACCAAATCTCCTTTTATTAATTGTTGTTTCCCCGGATAATTGGTCTCATGGGTTAATCTTGGTTTTCTCAACGATGAACCCATCGGAGACCCCAACTTTAACACCAAAAACTAAAATCTAAAATGAAAATTACCCAACATTGCTTATTTTAATTTCCAATAGATAACCAAAAAATAATTATGTTATAAAAATCTATATCTTTAAAATTTAGACAGAATTTTGGTAACAGAAAAAAATTAAATAAATGTTTGTTAAATAATGATTTTTGGTATTAAATTTTAAAATTAAAAAACTTAAAAGCCTAAGGGTTACCAAATTATAAAAGATGATTTTGGTTTATTTTGGCCATATTTAACAATTAATCTGTGTCGATTTAAAATATTTTTTCATTATAGGATGGCTATAAAACAGTAGGATTAGTTATGAATGTCGTATCGTATTTTAAACTTGTATTTTCAAGCTGAGGCTTTCTCTACATGTACGAAAATAGCACAATATTCAAATGAGTAAGAGAATAAGTAAGGTGATCTATAAAACCGCTTGTTAGCTTGAACGATCATTTATTACTTGCTATTATTTTTTTAGACTTATATAATATATGATTGTTTCAACGTAAACGATTATAATACTTTCTTGCATTTATCAAATGTACACATGATTTTATAAAATGCTTTGCAGATTTTATCACGTTTAATTTATTTTACAAATTTTCCGACATTTCAGATACTTTAACGGGATAAAATTCGTATAGTCCTTTATTTATTCATATAATTGATTTATTTAAATTTGCAATACATTACACTGTATAGCAAACAAACGATCTTGTTATAATTGATGATTTACACAGTCGAAGAGAACGAAAAGACGGAACAAAAAAATAATTAAATCCGGTAGTAACACTAAAAAGTATTGACACTATATTTTAAATCGTATTCAAACACCAATTCCATGAACGGCGCTGCAGAGCTGATATTTGTTCTATAGATATTCCTTTTAGTAACTGTAATATAACTCAACATGTACTGAAACACTCACTGCGGTTTGACAGCAATCAACGCGAAATGGTTACACGGTGCGAGTAATGAGGCATTGTAAGGATTAATGGTGTGACTAGCTATACGATAACATTATGTTAAAGAGATACATCCCTCAGTAAATATAACCGTAATTTATACCAACTGTGGAGTGTAACTACATTTTTGCCAGAATTTGTTAGTAAATCTGGCAAATATAATTACGAAGTTAATAAGTAAAAAAATCACGTTTAGAGTTTGAAACTTCTTCTTCGTCGTAACCTCATGACTGTAGGTTGTAGATATGGTTCGTTACCCTGGCCACTATTTCTTTTTAGGGATTTTTGCCGTGCGCCTTTTGGATAGATGATTGTAGGGTAGCTCTCGTAGCGTCCTAAGTTGTGTGTGTCCCTCTTGTAGAAGGCCGCCCTCTCGCTCTCTTTCCTTCCACACAACCGGTGATAATCAGCCTTTTCAGACTGTCTGGGTCTCGCTGGACTGTGATAAATTATATATTTAGGAGTACACTCGTTTATTGTAATCAAAAACGCTACACAGTGGTTTTGAAAAAGATTCCTCTGTTTCGATAATTACTGTTTAGCAGAGTTCTTTCTTTATGTCACCTTTTTGAAATATGTAGCACAATATTAATGTTTATAAGCAGTGTAATAACCTTTTTCCATAAGAAAAAACTAATATGCAAAATTTATTTATCTGTTACAGAAAATGGATTTGATGAATAAGAAATCGGCCTCCCCTAATACATCCCTATCCATTAGTGAATTTGGACCGTATCCCACCACGCTGGTCCATTGCGGGTTGGTTGGTGGACCGACTTTTTACATGCCCATCCGACGCATGGATCATCTTACTTTCCATTCGATTGGGTGATCAGCCCACATTGCCCCAAACAACTATGTTACAAAAATGAAAATTTGTTTAGTCCCCGCAGGATTCTAACCCACGACCTCCGGTTTCTAAAGCACATGTCTTTACATGTTATGAAGGCATATATTGTAATTAAAAAGTAAGTAATTAATATGTCGTAGTAATGCTAAATAGCAGTAGTTTATAATTAACTGTGAAATTAATTAAGTCAAAACAAGAGCTTATTTCCAGTTAACATATGCAACCATCAAATTAACACTGAGCACACTTGATTAGTGATAATGATAATGGTGTGTCTGATTTCATTAATCGATTGAATTGAGATATATCGATTATACGCGTAAGCGTAGAGCTTTTGGGATTATTGTTATATGTTTAAAAAAACGCAAGCTTCTAATCATTATTTTACACGCGGTACAGCAGTTAAAAAACAATGAAAATAAATGTTAATTAATATTTATTTAACAATATAGAATAAAAGTTAATAAAGTATACTGTAATTTTAGATGATAGGAAGATAAACAAAATTGTATACAAATAAATAGCACACCACTGACCTAAGAGGAGCTGGCGAAGATAGCTCTTTATTATCACTGCCACCGGTACATACTTGAATTAATAAGCGCCGGTAATACTATCATATAGAATAATGATATTAAAATTTAAATGAATTAAACAAACTATTATAAGCATAAATATTATTTAAAATGAAATAAAACCTAGAGTAAATAATAAATAATAATTCATTACCAGACTGTGTTATCATTTAAAAATTTGTTTATATATACCATTAATTTATAATTATAACTTATTTATATTTAAAAATAAAGTTGATGAAAGTAACTTAAATATGAAACTAAGTAAAATATATGCCATACATAGTTTTTTAAAGTTTATTCTTTAAATGCATTTTTACCTTCCAACTATAATGAAAGACGAAAGTTTATCAACTGAATAGACTTAAAACTTACTGTTTATTTCGTTTTGTACCAAATAAATATTCAGTCTACCAAGGAATTTTACCCCACAAAACACTGAACTACTTTGCTCATTTAAAATGATAATTTTAAATTAACTTTCTAACGTAACACTTAACTTCTTGACATCTATGAGAAATATAATAACATCCACACTCTTCTGTATGAATATTTCAAGTGTGTGGCATTACTACAGTTTACACATGCGCCTCTTTCGCCCTCAAATGTTACGACAAGGGTAAGAAAATAAATTCTAGGTTAAGATAACATAAACCGCTAACCTTTTCGTAGACACAAGCCCGCGGAGCCACGATAAGGAATGTTTATATTAGGCATGTTTGTTTAACATTGAAGACTGTTTATGGATTAGGATGCTGTGCATTATCAAAAATTATACATCGTTAACTTAATATACAACTATATCAAATCCACTAATTTACGGATTCTTAGATTCATGATCAGAAATCACGGGCAGACTGATAGTCTGCCCGTGATTTCCTGGAAAAGGATCCGAAACGTCGGAATAAATATATTTAAGTAACGCGAAGAATCCGTAAATTAGTGGATTTGATATGTACTAATCGATATATCGCAATATAAATAAAAAATAATTATATACAACTATTTAATGAAATAATTTATGCATACATAAAAAAGTTACAATTAGTTAATAATAAAAATAAACACTTTTTTAATACTCTTTAAATACAAAATACTTTTTATAGTATCAAAACCAATACAAAAATCGAACAGCACATAAATGGCGCTCCAACGTTTTTAAACTTTAACTCAAGTTCCATAAACGGGACTTGAAATGGGCAATTACTTTTTCAAGTCCCGGATTCGAATTCAAAGAAATTTGATAAGGAAAAGTGGAATATATACCATTAAATATATATATAGATAGTGTACTATCTACTATAGGTAGTGTAGTGTGTATAATCTTATTTACTTTAAATGGGAACAGCCAATATGGAAACGGAGATTTTAAATGTTTACTTTAGTAATGAAAAACATTTTTCATAGTTAGAGCGATGAGACAAGTAGGACCATCACGTGATGGTATGTGACGCGGTCTGTCTATAAAAAGGCAGCGTAAGACCCCACATTCCACTAGTCGTTTTAAGACTTTGGATGTTACTTCTCATTTATCCAGTAGTTGCGCAGGCCACGATGTCCTTTAAACCGGAATTCTAACTACTTATGCTAAGTATAAATAGTACTAATCGAAAAATATCCAAGGATTCAATATACTTCTATGACGGTAAATCTAAATAAAGAGTAGTGCCACAATATTGCCAACAACATGACAAATAGAATGTATGTCCATGTTATAGTTAATGTTGTAATTATAACCGGGATTTTCGAACAGTTGCCCTACCCGATCGCTTCATTTTTTCTTGTGTTTTTGTCCGAGATTTTCTCCTGTTTAACTAATTATGAAATCAGTTTCTAATCCATCCATATTAACCTGAATACAAAACTTCTGCAAACCAAAGGGAAATATCCATTGGACGGATGGTATGTATGTATTCATTCATAGGCATTGACATCCTAGTACGTCTTCAAAATGTTGCGGTATCGTTTTTCCACATGTCTGCCAAGGAATGGATCATCTTACACTAAAAGTTATTTTGGGAATTTTTAGGAAATAGTTAACTTAAGCGACAATAAACGATTCCGTAGAAATGAATGAACTTTGAGTGACAACTATTATTAAAATTTTAGAAATAGTCAAAACAAACCAACCTCGAAACGGACGCTTATATAATTTGGCGGATATACATCCTGTACATTTGTCTCTTTAGCCAGAAGTCATGCCATATGTATTTAAAAAATATAAAAATCATTTTAAAATCATTTAATTGTATTATATATATAGGATATATACGCTGTAAATTAATTGAAGGAATTAAGTTTACAACTTGATATTCAATTTCTAAATTTAACTCCTTCAAATTCCGTTTGTTTCTGAAACGTTAATTAAGACGAGAATGTTAATAAAGCATGCCGTGAAAGGGTTGCTGTTATTTATTCTCTTTGACAAGAGATCAAAGGAAATAATTAAGTCGGAAGCAATTCGCCGAAGTCCTACTATAGCATCAGGACAATTATTGTGTAGATGCAGCGTATGCAGTTTGTCACCTTGCTAGGGATTAACAGAGGACCAACAAAGAATAGCTGAGACAATCTTGGTTCTCTATTACTATTCTTGTGTTAATTGGCGAATTGTAGTAAGTTCATCGTAAGTTTACTGAAACTTGAATAAGTAAACATGCTCAATCAAACATTTATAAAAACAATTATTAATTTTGCATTAGATATTGATATATTACTCATAAACATAAGTAAAATTAATTAATTTAGAAGGTGATATTAAAGTTGTATGACGGCGTAAAGGCGTAAAGGCAGGCAACGATAGTAGCAACATATATCGATGATTTATGACGTCATCAAAGTGATTATTGAAATAAACGACGTTTCTTTTGCTGTGCTTGCTGTAATAAGCAATCTATTGACATATGTTTGTATGTAGTCAAAGCTCTTAATTCGTCAGCACAGACGCTGATGGCCAAGCTAAGGAATTTAACTCAATTTAAGTTCTTTTACATTTTGAACCAAAATATGTTTGCATTAGGGACTTAGCTGTTCAGTATAATCCGTCATGAAACTTGTTACATATTCGTAGGATGTGCGCGATTTCCCCTGAGGGCACAAGCTCAATATTCCAAAAGGAAAATCGATTCTTATAGATGACTTTTGCTTAACATAGTTGGACTTTTTACAATAATTCCTTATTTTTGTTACTTTACTTCCTGTTCTGGAGTTACTATCACTCTTACGCATTTGTAACTTTTTACATTAAAGAAGAACCTACTAAGTTTAATTCCAAGTTAGACAAAAAGTAAGATACATTAGATTAAGGCGTTAAGTCCATGCTAAAATCACTACAAATAATTATTTTTGAGTTTGGAGTAATGTATGGACAATGTTAATAACATTAAAATAATTACAGCCAACATAAAACATTTTATTCCTGATTATGATTGTTAGACTGTTATAATCTGCTACAGCCTAGTGGTAGGGTGTGCTTTAGGAAACGGGGGTCGTCGGTCCGAATCTGGGGGCTAAACAAACTTTCATTGTTGTTTCATAGTTCGTTAGAGGACGGGCCGATCACCCAATTGTCTGAAAGGAAGATGATCCGTGCATTCGATGGACATGCAAAACGTCGGTCCCCACCAACTCTCATTGGACCAAAGGTAGAGGGACGGTCAAAAACCTCGAGCACGCGTGCGTTAGGGGAGGCCTATGTCCAGCAGTGGACTAGCATATTTTGATTTGTAGTCAGGTGAGTATTAATTAAACTAAGTTTAGAGTTTTGTATTAACTCCTGAACAATAATAATCCATCATTAAGTAGACCAAGTAAATTGTTTAACATATGGGACATAAAAACAATATAATGGTATGATACACTCAATACGATGTATTAACACTAGATTGACATTCCATTAAAAACTAATTAATTAATGCCATTTTAATAACAGAAATAAAATATAGGTGTTCTTTTTATTTGTATTACAAGTACTAAGAAACAATACAACTAATTTTTATCATCAAATAATGTCATCTGTTTTAGTCAAAATTAACTACGATTTTTTCAAAACGTTATTTAGGTTAAGGCTAAGACTAAAAGTAGTATTAGTGTTTTTTTTTTTTAAAAAACTATTAATACACAATAACTGAAAGTGGTACTGATAGAAAAAAGACCCAGTTTCTTGTAAAATGGATGCTCGAGTCGGCGCTCCAAAACTTCAGTCAGTGAGTACTTTCGCACCCCAATATCTTGCAGTAGCACTCGACTCGAACATGTTCTTATGACATTGAAAACTCTTCAAACACCTTTCTATTCGTTTTTTAGTACAGGTGCGAGCTTTTATTTAACCCCTTCGTCCGGATTGTAAAAAAGGAAATTGATTTAAATCCAATTTGTATATTTATCAAAGATTGCAAATATTATCTGTTATTTTAATTATAGATGTAGGCTGATTAATTGATAGGTATATTGCTTTAATTGTTTAAGATAATAAAAGTTCTATAAAAATTAAACTGAAAAGTTGAATTCAATAAATCGTGCGTAGAAAATACTTTGATATGAATCATAATTTGATTGTCGTCGTTTCAGCCTGTCAAAGCCCACTGTTGAGCATAGGCCTCCCACATAAGTCGCCGAAGGTACGATCCTGTCCGCCTGCATCCACCGACCTCCTGCACATTTGCACAGGTCGTCACTCCATCTGGTGGGAAGTCATCCGACACTGCGATGGCAGTACGAGGCTGCCACCGGAGAACCTTTCTTCCCAACGGTTATCGGTTCTACGAGCTAAGTGGCTGGCCCATTGCCACTTCAGCTTGCTAATTTTGCGGCTATGTTCGTACCATTCTTCTGCGGATGGCTGCGTTACGCACTTTATCACGCAGAGAAATACGAGCATAGACCGCTCCATAGCTCGCTGAGTGACTTGGAGCTTCTCATACGGCCGGCAGTGAAGGTCCAGTCTCAGTGCCATAGGTCATCACTGGCAACACACATTGGTCAAAGACTTTAGTCTTTGAGGCATTGAGGAATATTGACGAGAGGATATGTCGTAGCTTCCGAACGCTACCCATCCGAGCTGGATTCGTCGATGGACCTCTGGGTCGAAGTTGGACTTACCTAATCGGACTTCTTGTCCCAGGTTAATATATTTGTCAACAACTTCGAGCACAGCACTCCAACAACCACCGGCGTAGGCATGACATGACCGTTAGACATAACTTTCGTCTTGTCCATGTTCATCCTAAGGCCCACGTGTTGAGAGACACTGTTGAGGTCATTGAGCATAGCATTTAGGTCCTCCAGCGACTCCGCCATGATGACTATATCGTCGGCAAATCTAAGGTGGGTAATTCACTCGCCGTTGATGCTTATACCTCGTCCTTTCCAATTCATAAGTTTGAAGGCGTCTTCCAATGCAGCGGTGAAGAGTTTCGGGGATATAACATCACCCTGTCTTACACCTCTCTGCAATTGGATAGGCTTCGTACTACTGGATTGTACTCGGACGGACATCGTGGCTTTGCTGTATAAACACCTCAGAACCTCGATATACCGACTGTCAATTTGGCAGCGCTGAAAAGCATGCAACACGCACAAATTTAGACAGAGTCAAAGGCTTTTTTCATAGTCCACAAACGCCAAGCATAAAGGCAAATCATACCCTCAGTCTTCTGATAATCTGCTGCAGCGTAAATATGTGGTCTATGGTACTAAAGCCTTTTCGAAATCCAGCTTGTTCGGGTGGCTGGAAGTCGTCTAGTCTGGAAGCGAGACGATTCAAGATGACTCTCGAGAACAGGACATAAACGCGGCTCAGAAGGGAAATCGGTCTGTAGTTCTTCAAGAGGCTTTTATCACCTTTCTTGAAGAACAGCACCACTAAACTTTTGCTCCACGCTTCTGGCGTAATAACATCCTTTAGGACGAAATTAAAGGGCCTCTCAAGGACTACAAGTATCGGTTCTCCACCCGCTTTCAGAAGCTCTGCTGTAATTCCGTCCTCACCAGGTGCTTTGCCGTTCTTAAGTTTTTCGAGAGCCATTCGTATCTCGCTCAGACTGACTTCCGGGATATTTTCGGAGTTGTGCCGGGTATGCTTTGCTCTTGGGTCGTCACTCGCTTCAGTAAGCGGTTCCGACGACGATGTGTACAGCTGTCCATAGAATCTCTCGATCTCACTCAAAACTTCTGGTCTACCGGAGATGACGGCCCCACTATCGGTCTTCAACTTAGTTAGCTGGCTTTGCCCAACAGACAGATCTCTGGCGAAGACTTTAGAAGCTTTTGGTTCCATTCAATCGCCTCTTTATACGACATGTATTAAAGATCCGCAAAGTCATGCCGCATACACTTGAAGATCTGTCTATTTAGCTGCCTGTAGCCTAACATGTCAGAAAAGACTGTAGCCGTATCTTCCGTCTTGTTTCCATAAGGTTCAGAGTGTGATCAGAGTGTTTTTGGATTCTAGGCTTTGCGATGCGTCTTGTAGTGTAACCTAGTACCCACAGTACAGACAGTTTCCACGAGCTAAGCGTTATATTCGTCCTCAGTGCTGCAAGTGTCTAGGCATTGGAAGCGATTATTAAGCTCGAGCTGAAAGCTTTCCGCATTTAGGATATGGGCACGAGACAGACTGTAGCGTGGACTTTATCAGACGAGACCGTTCCAGCCTGATGTTAAGATTTAATATGCCTCTTAAAGTCGGTGATCACTGCCGGTTTTAACCCTTGTGATCACAGAAACATCATTAAATATTTGGCGTTTGGTCGTCATAAAAAGTCAATCTCGTTTTTGACGGAACCATCGGGGCTGATCTTCCTGTGGGGCTGCTTTTTAAAGAAAGAATTAATCATAAAGAGTCCTTCTTTCTCTATGAAGTCAGCCAGCTGTTGCCCCTTGGGTTCCGTTGCCCTACTCCAAAATTGCCCACTCTGCAGCTCATCATCTTGTCTTTGCCCTAATTTTGCGTTAAATGTCCCCATCAGCACCGAAATATTGAGTTTTAGAGAATGTAGGCTCGTGAGATGTCCTCATACATTGCCTCCACTCATCATCGGAGTGTGTCGATGTTGGTGCATAAACCTATGTGACCTTCAGCGAATACCGTTTCGATATTCTGAGTATAAGGTAAGCAAACCTTGACGACACACTTTCGATTTTAAGAATGTTGCTAATGAGAGACTTGCGGACGATAAATCCGACACCTCCTTGGGACAGTTGGTCGCCCTCGCGGTAATAAAACAATTTGCCGAATTCAAGGATTATTGTATCCTCCCCTGTCTTCGGACTTCGGATAATCCTATTATATCCCAGTCGCAACTTGTTTACCTCTTCTAGCTCCGTTATTCTCTCGTTTTCAATGTCCGTGTGTTGTATGTTGCCAGGTCCGGTCGTCGTTGTTGGTAGCCAATCACCACGGATTCTAGCACCCCCTGCCCTGCCGTTACCATAACCGCTACCGTAGCCAGGAATAGCAGAGCTGCCGGGGACAGGTGCTCTACATTGACTACACTTCATTGGGGTTTTGCCATAGTTGCCACGCCTGGCAAGCGGGTTGGCAACCGCAGTCATTTCCAGATCCTTTGCACCTTCAACGCTGCTGCCCGTTGATGGTCTCGGCACTTTGGGATCTGAAAGCGGAGATGGTTATCCCGCCATCTGTCGGCCGCCACTGAATAGATGTGCAGTAGTAGCTTTTTCCCGTAGTCGCCTCTTACGACACCCAAGGGAAGAGATGGGGAGGCTGAATTCTTATGCCGCAGCCCCACTTTGATTGTATTGATAGTTAATTTATTAATTTGGCGGTGACTGAGATTTAATTTGAATATGCGAATGTGTTGAGTGGTGAGTGGTCTCACCACTATGTCTCACAACAAACAAACAAATGGTATTGTTTGTTCGTTGTGCCCTACAGGTCTCCATAGCGGAAATTCGAAATTGACCGCTCTTCGACCACCTGCAGGTGTCCACTGACAGAATACTTGAGCAGATTCCTACTGCAGAAATTGTGGTTTTAGGTGACTCATGATCCACCAATCTGACTGGCATGGGTCAACACGTACTAACCATGCAGGAAGGTCTGGTCAGATTTTTCCATTGGCTGACGCAGATGGTACTTTCTTCCACTCGTGTGCCGGATGTGGAAGACCATTCACCTTCCTTATTGGACCTTCTGCTGATCTCGTGTCCTGAACCCATTCGTGGGTCGATGGTCCTCTCGGATCATCGGACCATTGCCTAGTTCGGAGCGAGGTGCCTCTCACCGTCTCGTCGCTACCACTTCCACCTGGTAGACGACGTGTTTGGCACTACAGGTCAGCAGACTGTGACGGGATGCGCTCTTTCTTTGCATCCTACCCATGGGGCAGATTTGCTTCAAGTCGGAGGATCCTAGCACCTGCGCTGATTCAGTTGCCGGCGCGTTGTGCTGTAGGGCATGGAATTGTTTGTCCCTAGCTCAGCGGATGCCCGTCGGCGGCAGGTCTCGGCTCTAGTTTGGTGGGTCCTGATGTGGCGTACAGCGTCGCAAGCGGGAATGCTACCAAGCTTGGGCTAGGGCAAAGGCCGCTAAGGATGTAAACTCTGACTCACTCAAGAAGAAGTACAACTCTGCTTCCAGATTCTTTAAGAGGCAAATTGCATTGGCAAAATCGAATTACGTTGGGAGAATTGGCGAGAGACTGGCACGCCTGCCATCTGGCTCTCGTGCGTTCTGGTCTCTCGCCAAGGCTGTCCAGGGTAATTTTTGTCGGTCGAAACTTCCACCTTTGCGCGGGGAGGATGGTTCATTGGCCTATTCCGCAAGGGAAAAATCCGACACTGACGACAAGGGAACAGCCTTCTACCATCCCGAGGTGTGAAACCACAATGGCGGACGTCCGCTTCACACAGTGTGCTGTGCGGAAAGCACTATTCTCCCTGGATGTCAATAAGTCCAGTGGGCCGATGGAGTATCTCCTATTGTTCTAAAGGTGTGTGCTCCAGAGCTGGCACCGGTTTTAATGCACTTGTTCAGAAATTTTATGTCCTCGGCGATGTCCCACATTCGTGGTGGATCGGCAGTTTCTTTGCGGAACGGAGAGTTACAGTCGTCGTAGAACCGTAAACGCTGGTGTTCCCCAAGGCTGCGTGTTATCCCCGACATTGTTCATTCTGTATATCAATGATTTGTTGCATACCAGTGGCATACATTGCTATGCAGATGTCAGTACCGTTAATGCACTGTATTTCAGCCGCAGCATGATAATGCTCACCGTCCGACGTGAGATATCTCAGGACCACGTCGATGAGTGTCGGAACAAACTGTAGTCTGAAATCGAATCATCCCTTATGAAGATTTCCGATTGGGGAGGACCCAGATCTAGTCCAGTTTAACCCTTCAAAGACTCAAGTTTGCGCGTTCACCTGCTAAAAAGACCCCTTTGTCGCATCGCCACTGTTTAGAAACACTCACCTTAGTGCCAAGCCAAACATTGGCATTCTGGAGCGTGACATTTCGAGTGTTGACCAGTTTGGCTGGTCATTTGGAGAGCAAGTCTATAATGACCTCCAAAAACTCGGAGTACTCCACAGGCCAAACAGTACTTCAAGCCGACTCACCGCTTTAAACTGTATAAGGTGCAGATGCGGCCTCACATGAGTTTTGCTGCCACCTTTGAGCCGGGGCTCCGGGCTATCAGCTTCTCCATTTGACCGAACCCAACGAAGGGCATCTCGGATTGTCGACGATCCTGAACTTGCCAATCGGTTTGATCCTTTGGCACTGCGTAGGATCTATCTTCCCCTATGCATACTTTACAGAATTTACAATGAGGAGTGTTCCGTTAACCAGAAGCCGCTAATTTTCGCAACGATCGTCTCGCCGGACCTCATCCGCACCATTTGGATGGTTGGCGTTCCTCACAATGCGTTTTAAAACAGCTTTCTGCCACGCACAGTAATTCTCTGGAATTCGTTGCCACCAGCGGTCTTCCCAACAACTGCAACATTGGGTTATTCAAGAAAAGAGCATATTCTTACCTGAAGGGTAGGGAACGCACTGGTGTCGCTGGTGACCATGGGCGGCGGTGGATCACTTACCATCAGACGACCCGTCTTGCTCGTTTTGCCTATTGTTGTTATAAAAAAAAATCATATTTTAAAATTAGTAGTAAATAATCAATTTTTTTATTAACATATTAGTTATTTATAATTTTTATCTACACCTTATTTTTAAACTGCCATTAAAGTTATAAACGGATAACAATGTGACTTTTGTACGAAACTGTCAGTAACAAAGCTAGTCTTTTAGTACTAGCTTTTGTCCTCGACTTCGTCCGCGTACTAATAAATAAATATTTTCTATAAAAAGTAGCCAAAGTTCATGTCAGTTACATCAGATATCTTCTAGGGGAAGTCCCGCCGAATCGTTCGAGCAATTCCAAAGATTAGCCAAAACTAACTGACGTACAGAAAGAAAAAATCGTAATTATGTTATATGTATCGTATAAATCACAACGTGATCATTCAAGCACTATTTTTCCGATGTTACAAAAAACACTTCAATTTTATTTATTCCTATAGATAACTTCGACCTGATCGTTTAGCGAATTATCATAGTAGCTTTACACGGTGATCGTTGTAGGTATTAATTTACTGAAAGGCGTCTAATTGCATACGTTGTACTTACATAACAATTGTAAGGTTTATGTTAAAGAAAATGTCCTCTGTGAATTTCGTGTCTCATCGTTTAGACGCATTAAAAGGAATTAGTAGCACAACTAAATAATTATATAATCTGCACGTACGTAATATTTAAGAAACAAGTTAGTTACATACAACTCGGCAATTACTCATGGTTTTATTGCATCATCTCCGGTTTGAGTTATCTATGTTAAATATTAAAATGAAAGGTTTAACCAAATTGATCAAAGTTTT
Source organism: Lamproptera curius (assembly GCA_029286875.1). NCBI lineage: Eukaryota > Metazoa > Arthropoda > Insecta > Lepidoptera > Papilionidae > Lamproptera > Lamproptera curius. The sequence continues at coordinate 637,823 of JAGSMT010000181.1, forward strand.
GTAAGTTTGGCAATTGTTTATTTTTCACAACAATGTGATTTCCTCTCAACATAAAAATTGAAATTTATTTTTAAAATTAAAAATCCTTTTAAAACAAATCAAGCAGACCTGTTGATATTAACAAATACCCTAAAGTAGTTGCAAAATTTAATTTTTAATAAAAAGGTAAAAAATAAATTATGAAAAAAACGTCCACAATTCTTTAGATGCTAAATATAAAGTAAGTTTTCCAAGACAATTAAATTAAGACCAAATTTAATTTTAATTTTCTCTAATTTTCTTAATTTAACTTATTAATTTTATATTCTATTTTTAAATGTATTTTATAAAAAAATTATTTTTTGTAAAAAACGTACGTTGTCGTAGACCTTTTAGAAAAGCAATTATCTTTTGCCACCAAAATTATTTCTTACCAATAATATAAATAAACGTTCCAGAATCATTTTGGACCTGTTTTAAAAGACAAAACAAATAATGCCATATATTGCGTGCGTTTCCATAAAATGGTACCATTAAACGACATCTTAAACATAATGGAGCAGAAACGAAAGGGTGTATAAAATTCAATATGAGATACTTTAAGATTGCCAAGATGATTGATTTGAACTTATTGATTTCTAAATATACCTTTGCGATCGGACATTATTTAAACGTTTCTATAAAGTAGATACCAGTTATCATTTTTTATAAGCAATTGAAAAATGATATTTATTCAACAGTTTTATAAAATTTTTTTGTTTACTTTAATTGACTCTTTTTTTTCTATGTTTTAAGAATGACCTACAATAACATTAAAAAAACTTTTTTAAACTGCGTATATATTTAAAATTTTATCATAGTGTAGTTTAAAGTTTACATAAAACATATTGCATTTAAAAAGAAATTTACTGTATTTACATTACACGTTTTGGGAAAATTTTCATTAAATAAATAAATTAAAATATATATAGATTTAAATTTGATGGCTGACATCCCGGGGCAATTCACCGGAAGCTCATTAATACTTAAAATATTTTTCTTAACATTTCACTTGTTTATTATAAAAAGTAAACAGTTCGTTGTCAAACAAATTTTCAGGAATTCCTATTCTAAATAACTGTTTTAGTAATAACAAATATAGAACATAATGAATTCTTGTTTTACTATTTTTAGGACACCTTGTTTTAAGTTCTATAAGGATGGTTTTAATTGCCATATTAAAAAAGAATTTTAGTGTTTATTAATCCTAAGTCGATTCAAAATTAATTATACCGGGTATGTAACAAAAATTTTTGCCCTGCCGCTTTTCATTCTATGCACACTTGTGAATTTTAAATCACACAATACCTCATTCATTTACTTATATCAATTGAAAATTTTAAACGGTCGGTTTTAATGAATTCTAAACAATTTATTAAAGAGACAGCCTAATGTAAAGAAAGTCTTCAAACCCCGCTAGTTCTATAACTATATGTAGTCAATTTTTCAACGTAGACATTCGTTTTGTTCAGTAAACAAAGTAAGGCTGATTTTATTGCTCGACTGTCGGGTCTCTGCCCCAAAAATATTCCTGTTTTTTTAATACCCATTATTCATCCTTACCTACACCTTAAGTCCCGTTTAATTTCATATTCATTTATCCTGATTCGCGCGGGTAATAAGGTTGTTAATATCTCTGGAATAGGTTTTATTTAGAGGTTGTGTTCTCTCCTCTTATTCTAATATCATAAAGGGTAATTTTTGGATTATCAAATTCTCGGTGAATAGTCAACCCTTTTTCTTCCCATTTGAACATGTGATGCATAAAAATCGTATTAAAAATTTGTATCCTAAAGAACGACCAAATTAACTTAATGTATATATAATAAGTTTAGAATGGGGTATTTTGCGTCAAAAAAACTCACAAACGATACACCTTAGCTCACGTTTCCCACTAATAAAATATAAAATTCTTGCCCATTTATTTAGGAAAAACAAGGTTTGAGGTTGAATGATTTTTGAAACCTTTGTTTTTGTTCTGGAAAGTTAAACATTAATCTAAAGAATTTATTAAATTAAAATAAAAATTATCTTCTCCTAGTAGTATGGGTTTGAACTATATAAACCCCTGCCCAGAATATAAATCCTATCAGCCTGTGAAGTCCATTGCTGGTCCGGGCCCCTAACCCCCTTAATTATGGGGTTTCGGACCGTATCCACCACGCGGTCCAATCGGGGGGGCACAACCAATGGGCCTATTTCAAGGTGGTTGTTGACGGTAAACTGTACGACAATGATGTCCTATAACCAGTCAAAGATTTTCTAGACAACGGCGACCAACTTTTTGACATCGGATGAAAAAATTGTCCTCCCCCAGGTTTGAACCAAACCTCCGGGCAGTTTTAAACAAGATTTATAAATTATCGTTATTTAAGTTTGTTAATAATTTTATTTTATAATACAGATGTACTTATTAAAAATTTAAAATAAATATTTCATAATCTAAAACAGTGTGGTCTAAGAAACGTAATTGAAAAGTTATTTTAGTTACAATGTAAAGTAATCTTAAATAAATAATATTTTACAAAAAATGTAGTTTTATAAAGTTTTTAAGTTTTCAATATATAGATAAAATTTAGACCTGCATAAAAAAAATATGAAAATTTTATAACACCTCGGAAGTAATATTTAAAATTAAGATTCTTTAAAATTAAGTTAAAAACAAATTCATCAAAACGAAGTAAACAAAATAATTTTTTTAACACATATACGTTATGTTATACTTTCTAAGGTGTACTACATATTCGAAATTGTTTTGCTGAAAACGGTTTTAGCAATTTCGCGCAAACTATAGTCCAATGAAGATTTTAAAAGCAATAACTTATACCAAAATGCTGGAATAGACGGCCCAATATTTTTAAGCTCTGCAAAGCCTTCACTTGGATACACCGCAACGATTGGAGACGGCATAGCGCTCTTCATATGTGAGTCTATTGAATCACAAAATGGATTTCGGAATCTGTGAATGATTTCAATTTACAACTTTGTACTGAAGTATAAGTTAAAAAAAATTATCGGAAATATTCCTATACGATTTTTAAATTTACTTTTGCGTTCACAAAAAGTTTAAAACATATCAATTTGAAAATAAAAGAATAAACCTATTTGGGTTTTATATGCATGAAAAGGAATCGTCTACAGTTCATTAAAAAAATAAGTAAGATTATCCATGCGTCGGATGGGCATGTAAAAAAAATCGGTCCACCCCGCAACCCGCATTAGACCAGCGTGGTGGGATACGGTCCAAAAAACTCCCTAATGGATAGGTGTGTATTAGGGGAGGCCTATGTCCAGCAGTGGATTATCAAAGGCTGATGATGTGATGATGTGATATAAAGTAATGTAGCGTTAAATCAATACGTTCAGACTTTAATTTAAGTTTGGCCGTCTGCACCCTTCGACGGTCACATATGAATACTTCTATTTCATCACACAAATCATTACTCACATTTGAACTACACTCAAAACTGTCTAGACTACGAGATTATCAAAGTTTGATATTATAAGTATTACCTAATTTTAAAACTGTAATAAACAAATGATTTTTTAACTAAATAAATGCCGCCTTCAACTTGTATAAATCCATTTTGTGTAATAATAAAACTACCTTGCAATTTCTGCCGCTGCTTTTTAAATCTTTAATATCTTCCAAGGTAGCCATTTAATCAAAATGTCATGTATGACAAGATTTATGCAAATAGAACGCAGATTTCTTTATAATGCACAATTTTTTTTATAAACACCTCTATATTATATTACCTTAATTGATCTTTGAATATACCTCGCTACTAATGTTAGCAATGTTTTATACATAAAGTGGTTATTGTGGGTTATTCTTAAAAAATTGCAGACTTCATTATAGACCATTTTAAGAAACACACCTACGTAGAACATGCTTTAAGGCTATCTTTTAAGGTTTGGGCAGCGTTTGCATTACAATCTGATGCTTACCCATCAAACTCATAATATCTTATATATACACAAAAATATTTAGAAATAATTATAGAATAATGAAAAGGTGACAAATTCCGATAAACTAAATTATTAATTATAAGTTGTAGTAATTATTCTAGTTGTCTGTCTGTCCTACTTAAAATTGTAATCATGAAGATAAATTTTGTAAGTTTTCTACCTGCAGAGAGAATTAGAAATGATTATATTGTACGACAATATAACCATTTCTTAAAAGGCTAGTACAGTAACACATAATATTTTATCAAAGGGGATTTCTGTGGACATAATTTAAGAGTTCGATACAGTTGTTTAATACATCTTTTTTGGTGACAATGGAAATTCAGGCTGCAACATATACCTATAAGTAACAATAATTCATATAAGTTCATTACATATATTCCGATGATTTCGGATTGTGATAATAAAACGTTGCAGCAGTTGATATAACTATTGCAACGTTTTATTATGATAACTTTCCTATATTTTAAAGTTAATTTATATCGTACTGTACGATATATAACCAATAAACTTGATATTTAAATTGTTATCTTTATGTCTGTATATATATTTAACACACATCTAAACGTCATTCATAGTCATGTTATATTGCGTGTTTGTATTACTGGCACAAATAGATTTAAAATATTTACGTTAAACAAACTTAGGTTTAATATACAAAAAATATTTTTATAAATGGTCTTTGTATTAACAAATCTATACTAAGTGATTTGTTTATTAGTACAATAAATATAATATCATAATTTAAAGAAATAGCATTAAAAACATTGAACACATTAAAACATAAATTGATAACAGAAACAGGTGCTGTGATTAAATGCAGTATTTATAATTAAACAGCAGTTTAATTACAAATACTGGAGCAGAACAATTAAAAATAGATTGTATTTTCTACTTGATTAACTGATTTCACGTTTAGCAATGAGTTAGTATAGTTTTCGAAGTGCTTAATTAGTAGCAGAGCCATCAGCCTCCTCTTGGGCGATCTTATTTATTTTTACGCCCTTAGAGTCTTAGTTACTTGGTATATCGTAAGGTATAAGTAATTAAAGTCGTAGTTTAGTATTATTTAAGCCAAATGCTTTAATTACTACAAGTAAACTTAATTAAACACCTTTATTTTTCAAGGTAAATTATAATATTCAGTTAACCATAACAAATATTTGTTAGTTTGTTTTAAATATCTTCTTAAAGTACTGATACAAATTTAAACATTCTTTACACTGGATGAGTTAAATTTTATTCCAGAATTCTCGAACATGTAAAAATCGCCTTTGAAACTTTAAACATCGGATTATCTTTAGTCATCTTATTGATTTGGGTAGTACGACCAAGGTGCCTACATCTACTGCAAACCAATGCAGTGATGTGAAACACTACTGTCTCCCTATTAAATTTTTACTAATCAAAAATATATTAAAACATCTTATCTGTGTGCTACATGCCTATCTATATGCGTTTACTTTGTGAATCTATAATTTTTCAATTTTGTGTCTTGTTTTATATAGCCATTTTTAAATAATTTTATGGAAATACTTATCATATTACAGCATACATTTAGTGACACAGCGTTAAAAATAAAAAAAAAACTGCAGTGTAAAAACTGTAATTTGTTTAAAGAAACACCCTCTCCCTTAATATCTGTTACATATCTCAAAAATATAGACATTGATTAAAAATAAAATCGCTCAGAAAATTCAGTCCAAAACGCTTTGAAACAACTGTTTTTATTTAATTTTCCCTGTTTTCTAAAGGAACGGAAAGGACTTTCACAAAAAAGGTTTAATTTCAATATAATGAATATCGCGGACGCCCTAAGGGAAGTCTTGTAGAGAAACTTGCTCAACAAGAATTCCCAAAAAAAAATTTGCGATTGCTAGTTTACATTTCCTACAAGAAATAATCAACGTGACAAATCCACTTCCTGAATCATCAACAAACAAGATGATTAAAATTTACAATTTTTTTCTTTCAAAAATGTGTGCAGTTAACCCAAAACTTATTATTGATTCCACGCGTTTCTTTAAGAAATGTTAGTTTTCTAGTTTTCAATCTTGTGTGGTTGGATAATTTCATCATAAATTCAATATACACAAACATGCTGCTATACGTTTTCAGTTTATTCACTTGGCAAGGCAATTGACAAAGCGAGGACAAGTCACAAGCAAATAAAAAGTTCCAGGCAAAAGTTACGTATACTGCTGCTTAAGCAAAACTATCAAACGAAGTGTTCTTACAAATGAATTTAGTGAGAACCACAAGAAACCTCTACGGATAAAGAAATGAGTATAAATTATTTTTAAAAGAAAGGTGTTTCATAGCACACATAATATTTTTTAAAGTATTAATCTTGTCACAAAATGTACCTAGTTATGGTGACATTTTTAATCATAATAATATAAATTATATTAACGCTTTCAAAACACAGCTTCCAGATATACTCTAGATCAGGTCCATTATTCATCTCCTTGAAGAGCGGGCATGTCAACTGCTTAATGCATCTTGCTTGGAATGAATAATAGCATTCTTCGTGGTCTGATTAAAAATATTTTTGCGGTTTTATTATTTAAACGTATAATATTTTATTGGAACACTTATTTATTTACAGAATTAATGGCTTTGATATAGAAGTTGCACATTTTTGATAACTACCGACGCATTTTTGGAAAAACCCGCATAGATAGGCTATTCCCTTTTTGGCCTGCTTGCAGTTTTGTATATTTAGGGTTTATCTGCTTGACATACTTGTATTTTTTTCTCCTCTTATATAAAACCACCCTTCTATTCTTAATAAATTCCAGTAATAAATTTGCATTATATTTACAGTAATTTCAATGACATTTTATCCATTAAATATGCTAAACTCTTCATAGAGTAAATGCATTTCGGACGTATACAAAAAAAATAATTCCAAGACTTACATTTCATGCACCGTTGGGTTCTGACATGTGTCAAAATTCGCTTGTAGGACTATTGCGTTACTACAAATATATGGATTAATACCCAATTCAAATAAAATATAGAAATTACGTACACGAAGTCAAATTCAATGCAGCTCATTTATTCACGAAGTTTTTTAAAATGATTAGTAAATTATTCTTCATTTGACGAGTATAATAAATTACGAATATGTAAGCGAGAAAAGTATTTTTCTTTGCTTTCATTTTATTTTTTTCTTTTGCTTTTATTTTTCTAACAATCGTTGAAGTTTGTTTAAACATAGTAACTTAAATAAAAACGGTACTTCTGTACACTAGAATGCGTTTTTCAAGAAACATAAACGAGAGAACATAACGAATTCTAAACGAAATTTGATTATTTGTACCAGTAGACGGTTTGTTCGGGAATCAATCAATCATTACTGAATGTCGTCGAATGTTTGTACTTGGCGGTCCTGGTCGGTCGTTTTGTTAAGCACAACTGAATGTTAAATAAACTGGGTTACGATAACGTTTGGATGGACCATTTTTTATCGTTTTATGTAAATAAAGGGACGGACGTGTATGGTAGTGATAAAATCACTGTCATTATTTTTTTAATAAATACTATGCCTTAATACAATAGCTTAACACTATTAGTAATTTTCGCACATTAAATCATGTATTTAATTATGAAAAATTCACTAGTGAGTCGATATCAAGGAAATCTACATTAATAAATATATTAAAAGATAGTAAAATAAAAAAAACATTTTTAAGAAAATTGTAATTATTACAATCAGCAATTTTGTGTAAATTTACATTAAAATAACGCATCTAAATAATTATTCTATTTAATACAATATTTTGGTTAAACATATACAGCTATGAAGTGCGGTTGCCGGGCGCACTTTGTTATCTGTTAAAATTACGAAAAATTAATTGTACACTGTTTGAAGTCGGTCATATTTTTATATAATAAATTCAGAAGTCCAAACGACGAACAACATGTTTTTAATGTTCGCACAAAATAAATTTAATTATAATTTATAGCTTTTTAAACTACTGTGTTCCGGTTTGGTGGGCACCGTAGCCAGCATTTTTACTGGGTAAACGAGACTTGTCATCTTATATCTCACGCTAGGCAGCGCGTTGGTGATACCTGTATTGCTGCAGGTGGCCCGACTGCTCGTCTGCCTGCGTATGCAATAAAAGTAAAATGAAAAAAAAAAAGAAACTCGTATTTTGATTGATTAAATATGCTTGGCATTTTGTAAACAATTTTTCATTCTATGTACATATGTATGGCTACAATTATTTTTACTTGAATCGGTCTCGGAACTCACAACTAGCTATAGTTTACTAAACAATTAATGTAAACATAAATTCCATTTAGCATGTTTGCAACTCAGCAATGTCGTTTATTTATCTCCTATTGTGTGGACGTTAATCGTGTAATCAAAGTTTTAATTTATAGACACAATCACAAAATAAATTGTTAATTATACATTGCGACGCCTTTTTACCTCAAACGTTACGATACAATTCGACGACTCGAGGAATTTTCGCCTAGCGTCAATTGAAGTCAGTGCATCGTATTTAATGCATTGGTAACGCCACGATAATGGTATTAAGCATGGGTCATATACGAAATCTCTTACTATCGAAAACTATAAAAAAAAATAAACAAAATGTTGTTGAGGATTTTTTACGAATAAAAGAATTGCATCTTTTTAACTTGCAAAGCAGTAAGTGTTTGAAAAAACTCATTAAAATAAGACTTTTATTTCAAATATATTGCAGATTGAGTGCATATTATGGTTTAATAATAACACTTTACGGAATTTATCGTTATTTTTGTATTTCCGACGTTTTATGACGAGACAGAGTGAGGTGTTGTGTGGCTATAGATATTTTAACGGGGCACCGTCATTTCTTGATGTTTATCAATTAATCGCTTAGCCATAGATATGGTTTACAGTATTTTTAGGTCAAGCAGTATTTTTACCCTTGGGCTTAACTTTGAAAATAATTGGATCCGTAGAAGTATAGTTTAAAGTTATATTATTTACGAACTATTTTAGTGCTACATACAAGGTTTGAAAGAAAACATTAATGATCGGTAAAAACTTTATCTGGTGCAAGAATAAGTTGCACGAAGCCAATCTGATACATTCCCGTGCAAAGTTTTACGTTACTGCTATAACTTTAAAGCGAGAGGTAGTCATATACACGAGGTCCCATATACGGAACAGAAATTTTAAGTCGTTGTTTTAAGAGACACGATTAAAAGGGTTTTAATAGTATAATGTTTAGGTTCGTGGTCTCACGGTGTTGGCTTTTGCTTTATGTAGACTGGTGTTCGTGGGTTTGAATCGCATGGGGAAACAGCTTTGTGTTCTGGCTGGTAAGGACAATTTGGGCTGATCACTCAATTATAAAAAAAGTAATAAATAAAAAGTAAGATGATCCATATGTCGGGTAGACATGTAAAAATTCGGTCCACTCACCAACCCTAAAATATTGGACCAGCATGGAGACCCCCTAATGGAGAAAGCAAGGCGAGTAGGAGAAGTCTTTGTCCAGCAGTGGACTAGCCCAGGCTGATGATGATGATGATGATGAAAAGTAAATCTTTCCTTTGACCATAACGACATAATTTTAAAGCGAGTACTGATTAACAAAATTCATAGATCAAAAATACAAAGGTAAATTTATTTAAAAAGAAAAAACTATAATGATAGGGGCTTGTTTCGGCTAACAACACACTCGTACAGAAAACAAAGTGACTTATATGAAAATCGAAACAACGGTAAAAAAGCTTTCAGCGAGAGCGTGACGTTCCCATTTCTTACTTTGATTGAGTGGCCGCGAGTTAGCAACTTTTTCTGCAATCAAAACAAACCATGACTAAAGAATTCGCTAAAAGATCTGTTTTAAAGTATATGTCAAATGCATAAGAAATAAAAAATCTAACCAAGTACTATTTTTCTGTCACGTAGCTTATATTTAACAAATGTAAATAAAACTTAAAATTCTAATTGATTTACTAATTAAAAAAAATAATTAAAAAAAAAGTCCAGTAGAAGCTTTTTGTTGAGATAGACACATTAAATAAGGTGATCTATTTTATGAGCATTATTTAACTTAATAATCATTATATATCCCAAAACGAAGCTTCGTTAAAACACCACTCAGTTTCTTGGTGATAAAGTTATAAATTAAATTTCTTTAAAGTTTTGCGACAATTTTGGAGTTTCTTTCAAAACAACTTTTATAAACTCTGCAAATTTAGTGCTTAACTTATAATAGATCAACATCAAAGTTGACTTTAACTCACTTTCCGTGTTATATTGTTACTTGTTTTGAAATTAATAATCCGCCGTTTGTTTATCAGTTAGCAAACAGAAGTAATTGTCGATAAAGAAAGTTTTCCAGTGCATGTTTTTTTTTTTCAAACATATGTTCTGCTTAGCAACGCGAGATCGCGCGAACCGTTAGTATTTTACCGAAAACTCGTACGTAACAATTTCTTAGCTGGCCGTGGCAGCATATTTAGGTAAAACACGATTTTACTCTGCTAAATGTTAATATTATAACGTATTGAGTTATATTGGTACATTACCTTGTCCAGAGCTGCCACTGCTATGGCAAGTTTCGTGGCTGGAGGCGAAGACGAGACGAGGCAATTAGTTCGATCTCTTTCTTTCTGCCATGCAGAAATTCAGGATTTGGTAACGCAGTGGTTATAAGAGGGGAATCGACTGAAAAAGGACCTCCGTTTTTAATTATTACGAAAAGTTAGCGCGAGTTAAACTATGGAGTTAACTGAGTAGTAGAAAACTGAAACTACAATTGCTCCTGCAATTAGATGACAATTTTGTTTTTATTTTTATGTATAATTTAGGTAATATAAATATTTTATTGTTTCTCTTATTGATTCTTAAGTGTAATTGGCATATTAATGTTTTAATATAAACGCTGAATCATCGAAATGTTAGTTACATGTTCTTTCCACCATCGTATAGGTATAAAGTTTAAATGTCGCATGCGGCTTAGACCCTACTCTCTGTTCACGGATCGTTTGCCAAAATATGATTATAGTCACGTAGGAAGGCTTAAGCTATCGAACGCGTAATGTCCTTAGACATGGTGTTAGCGGCGGATGTATTTAGAATATGCTTAATTAAGAATTGTTATCTGTGCGTAAACTTAAATATCATTTTGTAATAAATACATGGATAAAGTCCCAAAGACAATGAAGAACTCGGTATAACGAAACTTTACAATCATTGCTTTACACAAATGTAGTTATTTTCTGTTAATGTTGACAAGTTAAAAATATCGCTTATTAGGAAACTAGACAACATTGCTCCAAACGCATTCGATTGCCATAGTTGGAACTCCTGTTAAATATAATTAGTTCAAGTAGTTAATAAAATGAAAAATTAAGTAATTAAATATTAGAGTACAGCAAAATTGCCTTTTTTAAAAACTCTATTAGTCCAACGCTCACCTAATGATAAGTGACACGCCTTGCCTATCACAAATATGGCGAATGACGGACGCCGCAAGTTTGCTCGCCACCCTGAGGCAAAGGATAATACATCTAGTTTTCCCAGTAAACAAGGTTACGTTGCCCTGCATTTCGGAACGTGATAGTATTTTTACGGCAGTAATATGCACTGCTATAGCACTGCCCCAGGTGGGCCTCTGCAAAGGGGCCATCATTAGTACCATCGATCAACTTATAACGCGTACTGAGAAAAAATGGAAAGTAAAAATTTAAGAGGGTTAATTGATGAATCCCTTAAAAATTTTGGAAGATCTATTTTGGTGAACACTAGCATGCACATTCTTTTAAAAGAAAAGAGATAACATCCTATATATCCCGGTAGGCTGCGCGTTGATAACACCCCTGGTATTATCGACAGGTTGATGTTCGTGACCACTTTGCATCAGGCGGCCCGGCTGCCACTCAATAAAAAAAGTGAAGGTGCTTGAAAAATTTGATACGATCCTGCACAGATTTTTATTATTACAAAGTTGTATATACTATGGTTGCGACGTTGTTGACGATTGAACAAAAAGGCGACCGATAACAAATTGTGAGGCGCTTAAATACCTAGAAAAGGAGAAAACAGTATCGTTATTATTCAGTTATTAGGCCGCATTGATTTAAAACAACCAAAAGTATCAAACAATAAACAAACGGACGTAGCATTTTAAAAAAGAAAAAAAAAAGCCAGTTTCATTCAATTTACATTGTTTTCTAAACGAACCAAATATACGAGAACAGAAATGTTCGATTTCAATATCATAAATATCTCAGGTCCCTGAGGGAAATCTTATACGGTAATGGGCTCGCCATGAATTCACAAAACCAGGAAAGCGCATTTATGGCATCATAATGGTACATTCGTAACGAATGTATCCGCAAAAGAACTAAAGTCACCGACATAGTACATAGGATTAGCTCGTTGAAGTGGCAGTGGGCTGGCCATATAGTAAGAAGCACCGATGGCCGATGGGCCAATAAGGTTCTGGAGTGGAGGCCGCGTTTGGGAAGACGGAGCGTTGGTCGACCCCCGATCAGGTGGGATGCCGAGCTCCGCGCAGTAGCCGGTTCAAATTGGCAGCGAGTAGCAGGGGATCGGCCGTCTTGGCGTTCATTGAAAAAAGCCTATGTCCAGCAGTGGACGGAGAAGGGCTGCTAATGATGATGATGAATGGTACAAGGTATATAAGAAAACAAAATAAAAAAATAAACGCTAAATAAGTATTCACATATAAAACTTCCGTTACAAATAACCATAAGTCTAAAGGCTTAAGGTGATAAAACGATAATTATGCTTGGGGCAAATCGGAAAAGCAAAAAACAGAAATATCGATACCGCACTTATTGACCGAAGAAAGCGATTTCTAACCATATTATGACTTGTGATAAGAAATCAATAAAAAATTCGGTTAGTGCTTAGTAGACCAGTGCTAGTTGTGTCTCATTCATCATCATCCGCCTGTGATAGTCCACTGCTAGACATAGGCCTCCCCTAATACACCCCTATCCATTAGGGGGTTCGGACCGTATCCTACAACGCTGGTCCAATGCGGGTTGGTGGGTGGACCGACTTTTTACATGCCCATCCGACGCATGGATCATCTTACTTTTCAGACAACTGGGTGATCGGCCCAAATTGCTTTAACCAACTAGGAAACAACAATGAAAATTTGTTGACTCCCTGCAGGATTCGAACCCACGACCTCCGGTTTCTAAAGCACACGCCCGTACCACTAGGCTACGGAGGCAGCATAGTTGTGTCTACGATAGACTAATGACTTGCATTGCTCAAGATTGTACACAATAATGGAAAAGCTTACTGTGTAACAACACAGACTAATGAATTGCTCTAGTGGACTGCACATCACTCGGTGGTTAAGTGGGTGAAGTTGCGACTGGAATTTCTGCGTCACCCACTTTACTCTCCAGATCTTACCCAAACCAAAATCCAAGACTAATTTTTTCAAGGAATAAAAATCAAAGCGGATAAGGTAGTTAAAACTGTCCACTGTTTTTCCTCTATAAGGATCAATAACACGACGACACGCTTGAGTTTTTTTAGAATCAAACAAGGCTATAGAGCAATTGCGGGTCACTTTATAATAAACAATTTTATAAAACCTAGGCAGATAACCATTAGGGGGTTTTGGACCGTATCCCACCACGCTGGTCCAATGCGGGTTGGTGGGTGGTTCGCCAGAGCCTCGTTTGTTGTTTGGCAGGCTGCACCACGTGCAGGTGAGGTTGGCTTGGGTTCCGAAGATGTTGTTAGGATCCCCTTACACCCCATGATGAGGCAGATAATTCGACATAAATGCGTTTCCCCGTATTACATACCTTACGCCCTTGTTCTCACTTGTATAAACTTACAAACATTTCAACTAAGTTATTCGCAGAATGCCCGGACAGGAGGTTTACATACACATGTATGCAAACAAGTCTTTGTGATCGTGAAACAATGTTCTACGTTACACACGACTAGACCAGATGGATTAATAGGCTAGAAATTTACCTCGTTAATAAAATAACCATGTTTTTTATCACACAAACTTCATTAAATAGCTTAATAGTATTTCCGGACGAATAATACAAAATCACCATGTCCTAAAGTAAGCAAAGTTTGTACTACGGAAAAAAATGCATATAATATATATGTACACGAGAAAAACCCTACGTTGGTCACATGATATTTTTCTCATAGGAATCGAACTCTAACCTTCTGGCGTAACAGTCGGGGTAATCACTACGCCAAGCGGGTCGTCTATAGAATATTTTATTCTTGGTAAGTACTTTATTTGTTCTTTACTCATCATCCATTTATGTTACACGTTCCCGCAAATCAATTAGAATGGAGCAAAATATAGTAGGCTGCATATATGATTTTGACCGCATTTAAAAAAAAAGGAAAAACTCTTTTAGTTAAAAGCGTATGTTTTTATATTTTGCCTCATTCTTTTTTGACTAGTAAACGGATTTCTATTAATTTGCAAATAATAGTTCAAAAATGTTAAGTTAACCATCAAAATAATTTCAAAACAGACAAATGTGAGTACTCCTATATACGCCTTTTCGTAGACATAATGTGACAGTATTTTTAACAAAAATATGGCTGGAATAACTGCGAACTAAAAAATATACTGTTTTACTGCTCGTAAACGATCTTCACTAGAAACGATCCTATGATACTTTAGAGAAGCTGCTGTAAAATGTCACTTTCATGTTTAATACGAAACTATTTCAAGGAAATTCTCGACGACCACAACCGACTGTTTATGTTTTAGTACATATATTTCTTAAAGCCGACAAATGTTGTCACAAGTTTATATATTTTAAGTATCCCACGTAATTACAGTTGTTTTATTATTCAACTACAGACTAAAAATATATTAGAATTTCATATAACGAATAGATAATATGTATGGTATGAATCTCCGCAAAGACAGTCAGAAACCAATTACAGTTATGTTTATTAAAGTAAGCCTACACAGGTAAACTTAAAGATTATCGAAACGATAAAAAAGTATATCGAAAAGAAATATGGGACTTAAATAACTTTCTCTTTTTTATATTTATTACTCAAAATTACTAGTTGCGCAGGCGCATGGTCACTCAAGTTACGTCAGCCAATTTGACTGGACCAACTAGCTCGAGTGACGGCGATATGGTAAATCCTATTCAATGACCAGAAGCGGGGATGCGGTTCGAAGGACCATAACCGTAATCCGGCTCGGACAACGTGGTTATGAAGCCGGATTGGAAATGCAAAAGGAAGGTAAAATACCTCGTCTGATGGCGGCACAGGTGCATGGGTTTTCGTAGATGCGGTTGGGGTTCTCGGTAAACGTAAAACTATAAGAACAGAGCGTTGGCCATTTGCGTCGCGTGACTTTACGAAATATGCGCGTTGCGTAGGAACTCCGAAAGGCAATTGCTCGACCGCTTCACGAAGTTTTCACCTTATACCCTATTTCTTCGCGGGGTGAGAAAAAATTATAAGGAAAAAAAGGATGGCAGGCGAAAAGGAGCGGTAAAGTAAGTGGGATATGGTCCAAATACCCCCATAATGAGAACGGTATGCATTAGGGGAGGCCTATTTTCAGCAGTGGACTAAAACAGGCCGATGATGATGACAACGATGAATAATTTTTAACGATGAAAACGACTTAACTTCTGTCTGTTTTAAGGATAAAGTAAAATTTTAATTATTACGTATTAAATTATACATTTTTACACATATTCTATAAACAAAAGGTACTCTTGAAACATGTGGAAAAGCTTTATAAATACCATAACTAAGGTCATAATTGTGCAATATTATTTTAACGGAACCGCAATTTTCCAGCGATTTTGTATTTGTCGTCATTTTTAACGTGCACACGGTTGCTAACGGTAAAAATAATTGATATAACTATTTTTCTTTTACATTTATTTTTTTATCGATATATAAAATAAATGTAAAATCACAATTGTGTTTTTACATTTATTCACCTGAGGTAGTGCAGTTATTAAGTAAAAGTGACGTATCCAATGCCTTAAAGCACTGAGTAAACTTGTGGCAGGGCAGGACGTACTATATACCATTAGCTAAACGTATGTCTAACTCGTTTCATTGAATGAAAAACAAATAAAGTAAATGCGTTTTATTACGCACATACATACATTGTGGCCCATAAAGGCTACCTGTTACAATTTTACTGCGGTTAAACACCGTTTTTTGTTTACTTAACTAAAGGCTTTATTTGGTTTTTATGTGAAAGCTCCATTCTGTGGGACGTGACTAGGAATCTTGCAGACCATTACCTTGCATCTTGTATTTTTATTTTGTAACCTTTTGTTACAATGTATGACTGGAATTCTCCAAAGAATGTAATAGTAAATATATGTAGAATTTCATTTCTTCTTGAATAATAATGGAAAAATGGACACTAATGTGATAAATATCGCAAGATATTTAGTACCTAGATTTATATCATTTAAAAAATGACAGTTGTGCTATCTCGAATTATTGCACTTATTCGTGTAAATCGTGGACTTGCTTATTAATTTTTATGCCGTGGTTTCCATATGGTTTTTATGTAATATATTGAATAAGTCAACTGCCTCCGAAGCCTAGTGGTATAGGCGTGTGCTTTAGAAACCGAAGGTCACGGATTCGAATCCTGCGGGGATCCAATAAATTTTCATTGTTGTTTCCTAGTTGGTTAGGGAAATTTGGGCCGATCACCAAATTTTCTGAAAAGTAAGATGATCCATGCGTCGGATGGGCATGTAAAAAGTCGGTCCACCCACCAACCCGCATTGGACCAGTGTGGTGGGATACGGTCCAAAAACCCCCTAATGGTGAGGGGTGTATTAGGGGAGGCCTATGGCAGCATTGACCTGTCAAAGGTCCGTTCACACAGACCGGCTCGGAGAGCATCGGCCTGCTTTTTCTTTTTTCACACAGACCGGGTCGTATACGCTTGAATTGGCCGGAGCGGAGCCGCCAACTATTTCACATCGACCGGCTGGAAGAGATCATTGTCTTTCACTATCCGATCGCTATATGATGGCTTGGTTATGTCAAATAAACACTCATATTTGACACGAGTATTATAATTTTTCATCATTCATCTTTTCGTCATGCAAGTACGCGACAACTATTCATGTTCAAATGTTGCTATCAAATGGCGGTTTTGGCGCGGCCGCAGGGACGCAAGCGGAGCCGGTCGGCTCTTTTATTACTTCACACGAAGCGCGTTCAGGCATTTTTAATGACAAAAAGGTGCAAATGCAAAATAAACTTTACTACAATCACTCTAAACACTGTTTCCAACGTGATAAAATTGCTTCTCTCCGGAGCCGGTCTGTGAACGGACCTCAAAGGCTGATGATGAGCTGATTGAATGAGGTGAAATTTTTCATATACAGTTACAGTTAAGTAATAAAATTTGCTATTGATTGATAATAAACTTCAATCGTCGTAACAAGCAACGCACATAAACCCAAGCTTAAGTGAGAAAAGTTTCGAAATTTTCTAATGTATATTAAAATTGATTTCATTACAAAAGTGTTTTAAATATTATGCACAAAAATTAGAAAACTTTTTTTGCTTTGCTTAAAAATAGAAAACTTTTTTTGTTTTGCTTAAGAAAGATAGCTGATGTAACTGGGAATAACAATGCTACTATTTTCTTACAAAATTTAATTTTACAATAAATTTAATGTCCAATATTTTGTATCATTCTAATATTTATATTTAGCAAAAGGTAAAGTATGTATAATACTCTAGAAATTGTATATGAGTAAGGTTTGCCACGGGGATAGTTTAAGCTCTGAAATTATGTAAAAGACATTTTTGTTTTGTTTAAAAATATTTTATTGTATTATCAATAATTCCGCTCTCTAAATTTTTTGCCAAATTAACGTAAAACAAGGCAATGTTAAAACATATTCAAGAACAATGAATATTGTGACAGTCATATTTTATTTTCTATTTGCCGTTGCGCGCGACTTTCCTCCGCGTGGTAATGTATTTAAAAAAATTGTTAGTTTTTTATGTGAGAAAAAGAAGCCGAGTTACACACAGTTATATAAGCTATCTTGCAGTGATGGTCCCGTCAAATTGTACTAGCCAATCCAGAGGTTAGCCGGAACAAATATATAATTTAAACATTTTAAAACTGTTATTTTGAGGTTACAAAAAGAAGATCCAATTTTATTTATTTCATTAGATTTAACATTCTTGCGTGTACAATGGCGGAAATTATGCCCTTGGTGTATTTTTTAGTAAGGTAGGACGAGAAATTATTCGTTAGTAATTAGTTAGTCGTTACATAGTGGAAAGAGTCCTTTTTAAACCTAATAACATTTGGAAAACAAAATGTAACCTCTATCATAAGAAATCAATCAAGTCATTGCTTTTTTATTTATAGGGTCTATCCGAACAAATAGAAGAAAATACCGCTATTTATATAGAACGAGGCAATTTGTTGAGCGCCGATGTGTTTCTGCGATCTTAGGCACAGACTGTTCGATTGATTTATTTTGGAATCGACATTTATTTGTTCTTCTTTCGCTAGCTAAACTGCTAAGTTTACCTAAAAATATTTATCTACTGCTATAAGATCTGTAAAATTAAATAAATCTGCATAGTTTAAATATTAATTTAGATCAACTTATGCCTTTTAATACAATACTGGGTATATTATAGTTAATTAAAAAAATACCAGGTAATCTACATCCATCTGAATCTTTATCTGCAGAAAAATTGTTAAATGCTAAGCTACTCAATCTTTAAAACGTTGACGCGAATTTTAATGTTATGATTGTTAGTGGTGGTAGTTACTGACAAATATTTATCAGATAAATAAAATACTGCTATTGCAAATATATGCATGTACAATTTCACGATCGAGAAAAATTAAAAAAATAAAATTTATAATATAAATAATCCTTATTTCCTAATTATTTTTGTCAAATACAAAAAAAATATAATCTCACTAAATTAAATTTCATTAAGTTCTAAAGTAAAGTGTGTAGTAATATGCAATGTATGGATGAAGTAATCAAAAGCAACACACTAACAGTATGACAGGAATCCCTTTGTAACAAAACAAGGCCAGCTGAAGTGATTTTAACTTTGCAGGTTTAATTAATTTGCAAACAACAGCGTTTGCCACAAAATTGTACTGAATGATTAAAAGCACTCAAGTTCATTTATAATAAGCTAATGAAAGGTATGCAATTTCATACATTTACAAGTAATACTAACTAGTTTTTATTAATTAGAGTGATTTCAATCTGATCAGCTCCATGTAACAATTAGAACAAGCAAATGGAAAAACAAAATGTAAGCGAGATGAGTTTCACAGCTGTGCTCCGTTTCATAATATTTCGAGGGGTTTTATTTTTTATACTTCAGCAATTGTTGTTTTTTTAAACGAGAACCTTGGGACGTAAAAAGAGAGAATTTTATGTTTTTTTCGAAATAACTGAGTCAAGTTAGTTCTTTTTATTTTTAGCTATAGAGAGTAAAATAGTTATATTTTTAGAAATCTTAAAGAGAATCTCAAAAAGTAGGAATGATGACACCAACTGAACATCTCTTATACTTAAAAACAATTAAATGGCTCACGTGACTCCGACAACAGCCACCCGCTGTCCAGCAGTCCAGTGTCAGGGACCAGTCGATGCATAAACCACTTAACACAATAACACTATCACTACGACAAATGCACATCACTTATCACACTCGAGGAGAGTAATGTCCAGGTACCGGCTAACAAAGATCCACCCCGCTATATCTCAGACTCGACTTTCGCATCGCAAAGAGACAAACTTTTCTCTGAGTACCCGCAATAGAGTTTGTATTCTGACTATGTTTTACACTTTACTTTTCAATTTTTTTTTGTTAGCATGTGTATTGATAACTTTCCAAATTTGTTCTTATTGTACATATAATTCAACGGAAAACTTTGTAAACTTTGCACGTACTTGCATATTGCTCCATTTTAACAGCAAATATTGATATGATAATCATTAACTTACAAATATTCTTAAATAAGCAAATAAAATGTGAATAAAATATTATTTACTACATAAGATAAGACAAGCACAGTTAACTAAGACTGAATGAGAATAGAACATTGACATTTTGTTTAATCCAGGCATTTTAAAAGCAAATTACTTACACTTGCATTTTTTAAATTTATTATTTACATCCAACCAGTAAAACTAATTTTATTGGCTTACTAAATAGGTAAATTATTAAAAGAATTACATAAAAATAAAATTTTTGATTAGTTCACATGAAGGGCTTTAGTTTCTTAAACTAAAGTTAATTTCTTACGTTTGAACGGTAATAACGATCAACTAATAAAGACACAAGACAAAGAATTTGACTGAAGATATGTATATTCACGATATTTTAAATTATTTATCTTAATAAAAAAATTATATTAAAAGATTAAATCACATATACATATTTTTAATATATTTTTTTGAAGCTTACTTACGAAAAGTAAAAAATATATATCAATAAAATTTAATGAAGTAGTTTTTACATATGCACATGTTGTCAATTATTATTAGCTATTTATTATTATTAGCTAGAAAATGAATGTACTGATAATATATTAATAAAAAAATCTATTAAACTGTATCTTTCGTCGTCGTTTCAGCCTGTCAAAGCCCACTGTTGAGCATAGGCCTCCCCCATAAGTCGCCAAGAGGTACGATCCTGCGCCACCTGCATCCACCGAACACCGTCACTCCATCTTTATTTCGAATAATTTTAATATTATATATTGTGACAGTAAGTAAGTACACAAATCATATCACGCAAAATTAGACTAAAAAGTGAATAAAAAGCCTATATTAAATACTTCATTTGCACTATAAATGTTCGATTATTGGTTAGTTTATCATCAGTAACGAATTAAACCAATAAAATTTTATTAACATCGTTGTTAATTACTGACTTAATTTTTCTCTATCCCTAATAATATTAGAGTCATTCAAACTCACCCAAACATTGCAAGCAAAGAAAACTTAACTAAACTTGGAAACTATTTAAGCGGAACTGCAATTTTCCGGCGATTGTGCTTTTAACACGTCTTTTATGTGAACACAGTGGCCAGCGGTTTAAATAATTGCACGCCGCGATTAAAAAATATTAATTTAATTATAAAATTACTATATAAATTCAGAAATTTTAATTAAATAAGGATAACATTAATATATTGACTTAGACAACCCAATAAAAGTAAAATTACTTTAAACCAAAAATATTAAAAAAAATGGAAGGCAAATATATATTTTTAATTTTTAAATATTTAATAATTTTAAATTGCAATTATATTCTTAAATTTAGAACATTCCTAAAATATGTTATAAACTGAGTATGTTTTATTCTACACATTTTACAAGGAAAATGGCTTATTTATGAAGTTATATAAAGCAATAATATTTATCCAATGAAGTCCCTTAAGGGACTTTATGTAAAATACATTTAAATGAATTTTCCATTTAATATTGATTAATATGGTTATAACAGTTTGTAATGAAATGATTTCTTCCCTAGATATTTCACATTTGAAATGCAGGGATAATATCACTATTGCGCTCGTGCAGAGCCGACGCTGGTCACTAAAAAATATAAATTTAAGACTTGAAACGTAATTATCATTAGTTTATTAGAATTTTTTTTTATATTCAGAACTAATGAACTGCTCCTTTTCGAACGTTAGTTAGAAATGCATGACACTATAAACCTAAAATGCATATAATTTCGTATGTTACGCAAATGCTATACGGATAGATGTTGGAGAGGCGTAAAATAAATCAGATCTTTTCATTAGCATCTGTGGAGCACTAATTCAATTCGTTTTTATGATAATGTTTGTGATCTAAAAAAAGGGCAATGCTTTCAGTAAAAGATTTTACTTACAAGGTTACTACTGAAACAAAAAAAAACATAAAATTTTCTCGAAGCAAAATTTCAAAATAGAGAAATGTAGATCAAGACGGTTAGTCGGTCTAAGATCTTATCAAGCCAACATAAATAGTCTTGAGAAATTGTATCTGAGATAATGGTTCCGTTATTTTTAAGAATGTTGTTTATTGTTTCATTACTTTGATTTGACAATTAATTCTAAGTTATTGGTACTTCCGTAATACTTTCTTACATTTACGAAAATACCACACATGGTTCAATTAAAGACTTCGATTTTATCCCGTTTTATAACTATCCCGAAGTTTCAGATCCAAATCAAGAGGAGGTAGGTAATTTTTTCGAGGTAGTACCTCCGCAATGTCTATTTGTGCCGCAATTCAAATGTGTGTGAGCAGTGCCGTCTTCCGGTTTGAAAGGCACCGTTGCGAGCATAATAACGTGAGGATCCATAATCATTGGCAAATAAAGTTTTGATTAAATTAAATATGAAGTATATTTCATTTGCTTAATTGTTTCTGCAAATTTTCATTTTTTCCAGATTTTCTAGATTACTAATGTATACCCACTATTACATATATTGTGAAGAGTATGAGATGTGAAGCGATACTGTGAGCTTAATTCATCGGTGTACACATTGCACAGTTGGTTTATAAAGTTGCGGGTTTAGAGTCATCAAATATTTTTAAATATATTAACAAACATTTCAAATTTAATTTTAATGCATACATTTATTAAGTGTCGTTTGAAATATGTTGCCATCTTCTTTAACAACTGTTCCTATACAACTGGTAGTAGAAGATGGCTTAGGCTCTGTTGGAGTCACTCAATCTTCTTTCTTCTCATGCCTCTTTGTTTTATATAATGGTATGAAGTCACATCCGGGTTTTATATTGATTTAACGTTTTCGGATTTTTATATTTTGTTGTCTTTTAATAAAAACATAATTAATCCTTTAATATTTTTCTCGTTATGTTTAATTTTAGTTGAATTTTAATTTGTGATTTCAGACTAAGATTCCATCATAGTTAAATATTTTATTTTAAAAGTAAAATAAAATATATTACGAGGATGCTGACTACCTTAGCTATGATACCGTAGCAATGCTCTGATGTAATGGAAGTTAAAGCCGCTGGAAATTTGACCAATTTCCTTTGACCCCTCCAATTAACACAGTGAAATATTACGACAAAGCTTTGAAGGGGCAGTATTATACTGGACATTGCCCGTAAATATACGTCCACTGTAATAAAGCGATAGCCTAACTTGATAACGTATATAATTATTAAACTTTTTCTGGCAAATCATAAATAAGGTAAAAAAAACAATTTATTATAAATTGTATTCATTTTTAATAATAAGGTATCGAAGTATTTCCATGGTTAACTATTATAGTAAATGGCGTAATAACAAATGTTAAAAAAACTTATTAAATATAAGTCAATAAAGTTATCGTTACACTTCTCTCCGGGATTTAATATTTGACACTAATTTAAAATATATATTTATTTGAAGTAGCATCGAATATAGTTTAATGAAGCAATCAAATGACGCACAAGGTATGTTAATATATGTTTCCATTTAACCAGATGAAAAACGACTAAGGTGCACGTTCATGTCTTTTGGGCACTCAGCCTCCCCACAGTTTGACCACAACTTATTAAAACCTTGAAATGCATTAATTTAAATGTCTTTTCTCAGCCTTTTCTTTTTTTCTAATGATAAAATAATTTTTATAATAACTTTTGACACAAAAATCTGCTAATCCAAACAAGTCATTTAATAACATGTATTATTACTGTTCTTTCACATAAAAATATTGTACAAAATTCACTAGGATTACTTTCTTTTTTGCTATCCTTTTTACTACAAACCACTTTCTGAAATAAACCTATCGCAGGTGATGTTACCTGTTGTACTTTAACGTGTTTTGTAATGTTGGTTGTAGTAATTATGTAAATTTCTATAAAATCTGAATTTATTTCATTGCGTATAGAACAAAGATACAGATTTTATAACCGTGATGTATTCTGCAAAACTTTAGAAACAAACTGTACTTTCATACTTTTATCCAGTCTATACTTTTATGGGAATCGTCTGCTCTTTAAATCAGGATCGCCAAAAGTTATATTACTAAAAAAAAAACCAAAGAGCACCTATCAAAAGACTCTGCAAAATATAATATAATACTGTCGTCATGTATATACTTATGTGGTAATTTGTATGAATCATACTATTTATAATTATGTTTATTTACATATATATATATATTAATTATATATATTTACGTATATATGTGTATATATATATATATATCCGCGTATGTATAATTAGTCTTAAAGTGTAACAAATTTATACTTTAGGTGATATTATTTAGGCTAAAGCGACAAGAAATAATTTCAAAATTGAAAAGAAGCAGTTGTTTTATTGTAAAATGAATGAAAAAACCACTTATATTGTAAGAAATCAATCAACCTATAGGTTTTCCAATTTATGAGATCCTCTCCGAAAAAGAAAATAAAGCATTGACGAAGCGGCGCTATTTATATTGAACAAGGCAATTTGTTGAGCGCCAATGTATTGCTGCGGTCTAAGACACAGATTGTAGGTACAATTGATTTATTTCGGAATCGACATTTATTCGCAGCCTCTTCGTTGGCATACATATGACTTTTGAAGGGTTATAGACGAATTTGGAAATACTTCTTGGCTCTAATAAATATTGTAATACTCACATAAATGGATATATGATATATATATATATATATATATATATATATATATATATCATATTAAATCTACTTCAAGGATTTATTGCATTGCTTAAATATATTGTTTCTGACCTTTCTGAATCTTTGGGTATCTGGTGCCTCGTGAAAATAGATGGTGAAAAGATTCCGAAATAGTCCTGTCATAGTCTGAAGTATAAACTTCATATGCTATAAATCAGTATACAGTTAATAATATAATTTATTCATTTAATTTTATATAAAACTTTTGTATACATACGGTTTTGTGTATTTTAGACACGTCATGATGACATGGGACGTAAATTTTATGCATAAACATGATTAACGCTACCAGTATTTGATAGTAATAATAATCTGTGACGATTTAATGAAAAATTACACAGCATCATCATGCATCATCATGCATGCATCATGCATCATCAGCCTTCGATAGTCCACTGCTGGACATAGGCCTCCCTAATACACCCCTTTCCATTGGGGGTTTGGACCGTATCCCACCACGCTGGTCCAATGCGGGTTGGCTGGGTAGACTCGACTTTTTACATGCCCATCCGACGCATGGATCATCTTACTTTTCAGAACAACTGGTGATCGGCCCAAATTGTCCTTACCAACTAGGAAACAACAATGAAAAATCTGTTGTACCCCTGCAGGATTCCAACCCACGACCTCCGGTTTCTAAAGCACACGTCCATACCACTAGGCTATGGAAGGCAGTCACACAGTACGGAGGTAGTTACACAGCATACCAAAGAATTATTTATTTTGATCATTATCTCAGAAACTCTGAGGTTCCTGGGGAAAATAGTTTAATTAAACAAAAATACAATAAATTATATTATTTTATCGTTATTATATTCTACATTATTTTATATACATTTATATCTTAACAAACAACAGCTCAATCATACCTTCTATGGCCCATCCGAATACAATAAATCGTGAATTAAAAGTGTGAAATTTTTATTGTTGTTTAGACTAATTTCGGTCGATCTTTTCGAAAATCAGTTTAAGAAAATTATAATAATAAAGTAAGTTTACTGAAACAAAATGATTACTCAGTAATAACATTTGAGCAATCTTTTATTCAAACAAAGTAAAAGTAAGATACGAAATGAATAATTGACATGTATTCTACTTAGAATATATTTGTGCTTAGTATCTACACCGCGTTTGTTGCAAAAACGATAATCTAAAGCGCTTATGCGGCACAATTCAGCAGCGATATGAAAACAAAATATCGCATCTTTTTATCTAGAAAAGCTGCACTAGAATGCTGCCTTCGGTCGTTATGTAAATTCTGTAGGCCTTTTACATTTAACGAACATTGAGATAGGTTTTGGTAAGTATGTATATGTATGTAATTCAATAAACTTTTTTGTTTTACAATAAGAATAAACTTGAGAAAAAGTCTTTCTTTTATGTTAATTTTTATTACTTACAATATAATATCTTGCATATACCATTATCAAGATCCTGAATTGAACACCTCTCCATTTGGATGATGGTACAAATTAAAAAGTTTTAGTTCTAAAGGTCTATCAAATAAAAGTTATTCAACATTATTGTTTGTTATCTGCAACTTTTCAGAATTGGCATGATTTATATTCGCACTGTGTGATTTGGTTAATATGACTTTGAATATTTTAAGTGAGCTCTACTCGAAGTATTTTTTAATTTGTAATTGTCACTTTTGACCTTTACTGCTACATAACCGCCTCCAGCCAGTGGTATGGGCGTGTGCTTTAGAAACTGAGGTCGTTCGAATTTGCGGGACGCTAGCAAATTTTCATTGTTGTTTCCTAGTTGGTTAGGCAATTTGGGCCGATCACCCAATTGTCTGAAAAGTAAGATGATCCATGCGTCGGATGGGCATGTAAAACCTGGTCCACCCACCAACCCGCATTGGACCAGCGTGGTGGATACGGTCCAAACCCCCATTGATAGGGATGTCATAAGGGAGGCTTATGTCCAGCAGTGGACTAACAAAGGCTGATGATGTATGTACTGCTACATAATGTCAATCATATTGCATCGTAGTTTAATTGTTGGTTTAATAATTCAAAACATTTCTAGTATATAAAAGCTGATGCGGACTTTTTGCGTATTGCGCTGTATGTTCTATTGCTTTATAATTTGGAGTAATAATTTTATCAAAATGTCGTCTATAACATATTTTATGCACAGAGAATAACTAGTAACGTGTCATTCGTGAAATATGAATGAACGAATGGCAACATGAACGCGCTGCCTACCGTAAGACATAGGAAGTTCCCTTTAAATCGGAACATAGTAGTGTTTTCACAGATAACAAGAATAAGGCACCGTAGTGGTATTACCCTAGACGGGTAACTTAACTTAACGTACTTTTGTTCTCAAATATGTTTTTTTTTTATATGCAGCACAATGGTTAAGAGGATATGAAACTATGTTTTTTTAATGAAATTGATGAAAATCCTATTTATATTTTTGATGTAAATATAACATAAATTTTCTCATTTAATCGACATGTTCTTTAGCACCTGAGACATGAGAAAAGCCATCAAAAAGAAATTTACTGCATAATTATGGCGCCTGAAAACATCATCAACATCTTAACTTCTTCCACGGATGGTAATATTTATGATGTGTGTTTCTAACAGCATACATATATATGCTTTTAGTGTATTCTGCTGGAAGACAACAGATCACTTAATGTCTAATTACTGTAACTACAAAGACCGTTTAAGCAATTCACACTAATGGTCCAACAAGGCGGACATTAGCAAGTCTATTATACGGGTTCAATAGAAGCTATTAATGGATTCCGCCCTCCTTATAACTTTGGAACTGAAGATCGGGGACATTTGAATATTAAAATTGTTTAACGGAAGATCAATAATAAAGTTTTTATCGCGTTTAATAAATTTACAGTATTATTATTCTTTAACAGAAATTAATTTATGGTGCATCTCTAAAAAGCTTTAGCAATATAGCATGGTATTTTATTGAGGAATAATTTTAAATGCACTATAAAATGAAGGGATTTGGAATCGATTAGTCATCATCATCTCATCAGCCTGTAATGCATTGCTGAATAGGCCTCCCATACACCCTATCCATCAGCGACCGATCCCACCACGCTGGTCCAATGTTGGTGAGGGCCGACTTTTACATGTCCATTCGACACATGGATCATCTTACTTTTCAGACATTGAAGATCGGCCCAAATTGCCCTAACCAACCAGGAAACAACAATGAAAGTAGATTAGAGTACTTAAAATCGTAATAAAGAAGAAGACGTGACTAACTTAACCATTACGTTAACAAACGCAAAGACCAAATGAGTCTTTGAAAATGTACTACTTGAACCCTTTTGAATTTTCTTAGAGTTTCAGGAATATAACTAACTTTTCTAAACTATACTTATTTTTATGATGAATCAATATTACGATTTTAATTTTACTCATATTCTTTTTTAATGAATATTAAAGTTATAACTGCTCTGTAGCTCTAGTGGTAAGGCGTGTCCTTAGAAAATGGAGGTCGGGTCTGAATCTGCGGGACTCAACAAATTTTCATTGTTGTTTTAGTTGGTTAGGGCAACTTAGCCGATCACCCAATTGTCTGAAAAGTAAGATGATCCATGCACTATGTGCATGTAAAGTCGGTCCACCCACTCAACCCGCATTGGACCAGCGTGGTGGGATACGGTCCAAAATCTTCAATGGAGGGAGGTGGATTAGGGGAGGCCTTATGTCCAGCAGTGACCATCACAGGTTGATGATGAAACTTATAAATTTATCTTTATAATAACATAACTTAAATAAAATTTATAAAAATGTCATTACTTAGAATAAAGTTACAGTTTATGGCGCTATGTCTTATATATTCAATATATAAGTATGTTTTGTAAGTAGAAAATGATAAATATGTTAAATTCAACATATGTACTTGGCTTTATTTTCCAATGAAAATATGATATGTGGTAGGCATATAAGGTTTCCTTGATGAAAGAAAAATATTTCCAGGATACATGAGGACCTTGTATATGACCGCAGTCTTATAAAGTACTAATAAAATAAATGATTCCTGTTTATTTCTAAGTTTTGATGTACATTAAAGTTATTTATTATTGATTAAAAAATAATATAAGCTATTAGAATTGTAAGTACTTGACGAAAGTGAACTATGAGGTTGTTATATAGGTAGAGAATTCTTTTCTAGGGCTGTCTTGAGCGGTACCACCGCGGTGCCTTTTTCTGCCGTAAAGCATTACTGTGAAGCTACTATTGTATACTGGTTTGAAGGACATCTTATTTAATAGGTATTTTATGCCGAGTATTTAATGGATTAACCAGACTTTCCTTCCTATGAAATTAAACATTTATTGTAGATATTTTCTGTATCGTTTTAAATTGAACAAATTTAAACAGGAAATTGTAAATGAGGTCATATATTATTGTCGCAATAATTTATTGACATTCCGGCTAAATCCCAAACCTTCATTAACTGTGACACAAGGGAGAAATATAATGGATCGGGTCCCTATAGTGTGAGCGACTTAATATGCTCCAAGCCCGCTGGTGCTTCAATTTACATAATTAAATACATTAATATGTACTAATTAATTAAACAATATATTCATAGCGATGTGTATTGAGCATTTTTTCACAATTACAATAAAAGTTTCAGATTTTTATCGCTATAAATAATTTACTCTTGAGTTCTAATTTATTCAGAACTAACTAGAGTGAGTTTTTAATATTGATAAGGTCATAAATTTTAATGAATATCCATTTTAACGTTGCTTGCTACTATGATTATTGTAGCAACAATAAGCTAAGGAAAGTATATAGGGGAACTGTGATAAACCAAGTATAATTAGGTATTGGGATCTTGCTAATTTCAACTTATAGAATGATACAAAAGAACATGTCAGTATAATAATATCATACTAATGTAGTATAAGCAAGCTGAAGTTGCAATGGGCCGCCCACATAACTCGCACAACCAATAACCATTGGTGAAGAAAATTTCTCGTGTGCCAGCCTCGTACTGGCCATCGCAGTATCGGACGACCCCCACGAGATGGAGTGACGACTTGTGCAAATGAGCAGGAGTTCGGAGGATCCTGGGGCACAGGATATCGCACTTCAAGGACTTATGGTGGAGGCCTATGCTCAGCAGTGGCACCGATAGGCTGAAACGACGATGACGATGAATATAATATCAGTAACTTTAGTTAAGTGCAAATTTTACGATGACGGCAATCTAATGTTTGTCGGGTACTGAAAATCTCATTTATCATTTGTTCCAATTTGAAGACTGATCATAATTTTGATATTATTTGGATATATAACATTTTAAATAATCGTTTATAAAATGCAAAAATCCTCCCGTAAATCATAATTTTACATATATAATCATATATAATAACCACTGCACTTAAAATTGAAAAGGTAAAAAGGTAAAATTACATGATGACAAAAAAAGTCATTTAAAGTGTTTATATGTTCGTATAAAGTTACACCAAATTAGTTTCATAGTAAATCATGCTCATGAAGTAATATAACCGTTGTATGTACGAACTGCTTGAAAGCATCCGCCGTATTTAATAATCCAAACAACTCTGCAGAAGCTAACAGAAAAGCGGCATATTGCACTTGCACGGTTTACTAAAGTAAGCAAGTCAAATTCATTATGACATTCTATCTCGACATTTCATACTCGTGGATATCGATAAATAAACCGTTCACTTATTAAATATAATATTTATCATATGTTTTTGTAATTAAAGTTATTAAAATAAATAAAATTATATTTTTTTTTCTGCTAAAGTGCTTGTTTTATTATATTTATGTAACCTGTAAATAATCTTATCTAAAAAAACGCTTTTTACTTTAAATAAAGCTATTTTGATAAACTTTTCTCTTAAGATTTAGGATAAGTTACGGTCCAATCCAACCCCCTCATGAGAATGCGTGCATTAGGGGAGACCTATGTCCAGCAGGCTATGGACTAACACAGGCTAATGATGATGATGATGATAAATTTACGACGGTATTACTGGTCTCTAGAGTAACAGCAAGTAGCCCTTTTACTGTCATTATTATGCTCGTTAATGTGATGTTTTCGTACGGCTTGTAGGTTATTGCGCCGTTATTGTTGCGCAGCCTTTAATTGACAATCGATTCGGCAAAGAAAACAAAATACCAAGCAAAGTTAGTGTACAACTCTTTGCTTTATTAAAAAATTAACTTAGAAACATGTAATTTATTCGTTACGTTGAGAAATTAATGAAAGCTTTAAATATTGAAATTGGTGATAGGAAGGTGTTACTTAACTTATTTAGTTTAAACAGAAATTTCTTTTATCCGTTGTATAAATTACTAAAAAGGTGTTTTTAAACACTTGATTTGATACTCTTTGATTATACAATAGTTTGTTGAAAAAATGTTAAAAGCAAAATCTCATATCCTCTACATTATATCATGGTCCATTGTTAATGCATTGCGAATGCAGTGAACAGCAACGTTCTATTTTATATAATGAGTATGTTTTTAATTCTATTGAATGCTTTTATTAATTTTAAATGAATGCATTTTAAACGATAATATTTACTGAAATTGAGTATAATAAATTACCGTTTGCGTTTTATTTAGACATGACACTAGAGCTTCCGGCCGAAAAAGGTTTAACTGTAATTTACTTTTTTTCAAACACCCTACTATCTTTATCAAAATAGCTCAAATTTTTCATTAAAATTATGTAAACATACCCAGAACCATTGTTAGTAGAGCGTCCATAACGAATTTTCCTAGTCTGTGTGTTTTAGTCGAGGAGAAGCTAAAAGAAACCCAATTTGATTAGCATAAGGGATTGACCAAGTGTGATAGATAACCTCGTTTTAAATGCTTACTGGATATTAGACAAAGTTAGATATTATCAGCCATCCCCATCTTCCATTAAGTAGGTCGAGGCAGAAGCAAAATTTAGGGTGTGTGTGAACTTTATCTATCTTCTTTCAATCAGTGGTTGCATCACAGATGAGCTGCAGGAAAGCAACTAGAAGGGGGAATTCGAAATCAATGAACCATTTATTAATATTTGAAACTTGAACTAGGCCAGTAGTAGAGCTTTAAAATAGGACTATGCCTATGGGATACGAGTGGGTTTACCAAACAAGCTAAATATTTTAGCATGGTAATAATGAAGGTATTTAAACTTTTGTCATATTTTATTGTTTCTAGATACCAATAACTTTCGGTAGAATGATAAACTTTTAAATTAATTAGTAAATTTTAGGTTGCGTTTTTAAATAAATTCTATCAATTGCACAGGCATCATTTCCAGGCTGAAATATTGCTAAATACACATTTCCGTAAGTAGATAAATGCCTATGATATGCTGTTCAATAAAAGTAAATTTGTAATGTGTTACGATTTTTATTACTATATTGGTAATTCATTAATAAGCCAATTTTATCAAAAAGTGAACTTACACTTTTGGAAAAATTAGAAATTTAATGATCAAACCTGACGTCAGGAGTTCGAATCCGCGGGAAACAACTTTACGTTATTGTTGTTTATTGGTTGGCTATGGCGATTCTGGGCCGATCACCCAATTGTCTGAAAAGTAAAGTGATCCATGCGCCGGATTGTCATGTAAATGCCGGTCCTCCCACCAACCCGTATTGGATCAGCGTGGTGGGGGTACGCTCTAAAAACCCCTATTGGAGAAGGGTGCATTAGGTGGCCTATGTCTAGCATTGACTAACACAGGATGATGATGATGATAGCGATGATGATGAATTATAAAATTTGCAAGGTTGAATTCTGAAGGCACTTTTGATTTTTGAGTTGGTTGTAAGTTTCTAAATTAATTTAGTCTAAAATTTTATTGTAACACATGTTTTTATTTAGCACACTTTACTTCCTTCAGAATAATTATTTTTAATAAGCAAATGCAAACCGTTGCAATACCATCAACCAAATATTGCATAGTTTTTGATTAAATCAAAATTAAAGTATATTTCATTTGCTTAATTGTTTCTGCAAATTTTCATTTTTCCAGATTTTCTAGATTACTAATGTATACCCACTATTATATATATTAGAAGAGTATGAGATGTGAAGCGATACTGTGAGCTTTATTCATTGGTTTACATTGCACAGTTGGTTTTAAAGTTGCAGGTTTAGAGTCATCAAATATTTTTAAATATTATAACCAAAAATTTAAATTTAATTTTAATGCATACATTTATTAAGTGTCGTTTGAAATATGTTGCCATCTTCTTTAACAACTGTTCCTATACAACTGGTAGTAGAAGATGGCTTAGGCTCTTGTTGCGAGTCACCTCAATCTCTTTCTTCTCTATGCTCTTCTTTTGGTCAATGTAGGTCAAGTATTGCATAACATTTAAGCAAAATTAAAACCTATACCATTGTTTTATATAATGGTATGAAGTCACAAACGGGTTTTATATTGGATTCAACGTTTTCATTTTTATATTTTGTTGTCTTTTAATAAAACATAATTAATCTTTTAATATTTTTCTACTCGTTATGTTTAATTTTAGTTGAATTTTAATTTGTGATTTCAGACTAAGATTCCATCATAGTTAAATATTTTATTTTAAAAGTAAAATAAAATATATTACGAGGATGCTGACTACCTTAGCTATGATACCGTAGCAATGCTCTGATGTAATGGAAGTTAAAGCCGCTGGAAATTTGACCAATTTCCTTGACCCTCCAATTTATTAGTGAAATATTGACAAAGCTTTGAAGGGCAGTATTATACTGACATTGCCTGTAAATATACGTCCACCGTAATAATAGATAGCCTTGAACTTGATAACGTATATAATTATTAAACTTTTGTGGCAAATCATAAATTAGGTAAAAAAAAAAAATTATCATAAATTTTATTCATTTTAATAATAAGGTATCGAATTATTTCCATGGTTAACTATTATGGTAAATATATTTGGCGTAATAACAAATGTTAAAAAGAACTAATTAAATATAAGTCAATAAAGTTATCGTAAAGACTTCTTTCCGGGATTAAATATTTGACGCTAATTTAAATTATATATATATATATATATATATATATATATATATATACACATTTTATATATATATATATTTATTTGAAGTAGCATCGAATATAGTTTGATGAAGCTAATCAAATGACGCATAAGATATGTTTGCATATGTTTCCATTTAACTAGATGAAAAACGACGACTCTCGACACTCAGCCTCCACAGTTTGACCACAACTTATTGGAAACCTTGAAATGCATTAATTTAAATGTCTTTTCTTACCTTTCTTTTTTCTACATTACAAAATATTTTTTTAAATAGCTTTTGATCAAAAATTGCTAATCCAAACAAGTTATTTAATAAACATGTATTATCTGTTATTTCACTTAAAAATATTGTACAATATTCACTAGGATTACTTTCTTTGCTATCCTTTTTAATACAAACCACTTTCTGAAATAAACCTATCGCAGGTGATGTTACCTGTTGTACTTTAACGTGTTTTGTAATGTTGGTTGTAGTAATTATGTAAATTTCTATAAAATCTGAATTTATTTCATTGCGTATGAACAAAGATACAGATTTTATAACTCGTGATGTATTCTGCAAAACTTTAGAAACAAACTGACTTTCATACATTTTATCTCAGTCTACTTTTTATGGGAATGCGCCTCTTTAAATCAGGATCGCCAAAAGTTATATTACTTAAAAAAAAAAAAAAACCAAAGAGCACCTATCAAAAGATTTGCAAATATAAATAAATACTGTCGTCATGTATATACTTATGTGGTAATTTGTATGAATTCTACTATACTATTTATAATTATGTATATATTCAAATATATATATACATATATATATTAATTATATATATTTAATGTATATATATATATATATATATATATATATATGCATATGTATTTTATCAAAATATATATTGCTTGTTGGTTCTTTGTTTAACTTACATTTAACCATTACCTCTCTTTTTATTTTATCTGTCACCTTCCCACTTATAATTCCGCATCACCTAAGGTTGACTGGGAGAAAGTGCTTACTGCATTAAGTCCGCGTATGTACAATTATTGCTTAAAGTGTAAATAAATATATACTTTAAGTGTATATTATTTAGGCTAAAGAGACAAGAAATAATTTCTAAAATTGAAAAGAAGCAGTTGTTTTATTGTAAAATGAATGAAAAAACCACTTATATTGTAAAAAAATCAATCAACCTATAGGTTTTCCAATTTATGAGATCCCTCCCGAAAAATAAAATAAAGCATTGACGAAGCGGCGCTATTTATATTGAACAAGGCAATTTGTTGAGCGCCAATGTATTGCTGCGGTCTAAGACACAGATTGTAGGTACAATTGATTTATTTCGGAATCGACATTTATTCGTTGCCCAAATAACTTTTAAAGGGTTATATAGGAATTTGAAAATACTCTTTGGCTCTAATAAATATTGTAATACTACATAAATGGAATATTATATATATATATCATATTAAATCTACTTTAAGATTTATTTGTTGCTTAAATATTCTGACCTTTCTGAATCTTTGAGGCATCTGGTGCCTCGTGAAAATAGATGGTGAAAAGATTCCGAAATAGTCCTGCCATAGTCTGAAATATAAACTTCATATGTTGTAAATCAGTATACAGTTAATAATATAATTTAATGATTTAATTTAATATAAAACTTTTTGTATACATACGGTTTTGTACATTTTAGACACGTCATGATGATATGAGACGTAAATTTTATGCATAAACATGATTAAGGCTACCAGTATTTGATAAAGTTAATAATAATCTGTAACGATTTAATAAGAAAATTAAACAGCATACCAAAGAATTATTTATTTTGATCATTGTTTCAGAAACTCCAAGGTTCCCGGGGAAAAATAAGTTAGTGTTGTTTCCTTTATTTGTTTTTTAGGGCAAAATAAGCCTATCAAGGTGTTACTTACTAATTAAAGTGATACCATTTAGTTAACCCAAAAATACAATAAACTATATTATTTTATCGTTATTATTATTCTACATTATTTTATATATATTATTATATACATTTATATCTTAACAAAGAACAGCTCAATCATACCTTCTATGGCCTATCTGAATACAATAAATCGTGAATTAAAAGTGTAAAATTTTTATTGTTGTTTAGGACAATTTCGGTCTATCTTTTAGAAAATAAATTTTAGAAAAATATAATAACATTAATTTTTTTCTCCAAGCGAATTTTGACTACAAGACAGACATACCACTAGGCTACTGAAGCAGTTTACTGAAACAAAATGATTACTCAGTAATAAAATTTGAGCAATCATTTTATTCAAACAAAGTAAAATAAAAGTAAGATACGAAATGAATTATTACATGTTTTCTACTTAGAATATTTTTGTGCTTAGTATCTACACCGCGTTCGTTGTGAAGACGATAATCCAAAGCGCTTATGCGGCACATTTCAGCAGCGATATGAAAACAAAATATCGCATCTTTTTATCTAGAAAAGCCGCACTAGAATGCTGCCTTCGGTCGTTATGTAAATTCTGTTGCCTTTACATTTAACGAACATTGAGATAGGTTTTGGTATGTATGTATGTATGTATGTAATTCAATAATTATTTTTTTGTTTTTACAATAAGAGTAAACTTGAGAAAAGTAAAAAAGTCTTTTTTTTATGTTAATTTTTATTATTACAATATAATATCTTGCATATACCATTATCAAGATCCCGAATTGAACACCTCCTCCATTTGCGACGATGGTACAAATTTACCAAAAAGTTTTTATTTCTAAAGGTCTTTCAAATAAAAGAAAATGTTATTCAACATTATTGTTTGTTATCTCCAACTTTTTCAGAATTGGCATGATTTATATTCGCACTGTGTGACGTGCTAATATGATTCTTGAATATTTTAAGTGAGCTCTACGCGTAGTATTTTTATAAAAATATTTTTTAAAATTCTGCTGCATTTGACCTTTACTGCTACATAAACTGCCCTGTAGCCTAGTGGTATGGGCGTGCTTTTAGAAACCGGAGGTCGGGTTCGAATCTGCGGGACACAACAAATTTTCATTGTTGTTTCCTAGTTGGTTAGGCAATTTGGGCCGATCACCCAATTGTCTGAAAAAGAAGATGATCCATGGTCGGATGGGCATGTAAAGTCGGTCCACCCACCAACCCGCATAGGACCAGCGTGGTGGGATACGGTCCAAACCCTCTAATGGATAGGGTGATTAGGAGCCTATGTCTAGCAGTGGACTGACAAAGGCTGATGATGTATGTACTGTTACATAATGTCAATCATATTGCATCGTAGTTAGTTTAATTGTTGGTATAATAATTCAAAACATCTCTAGCATATAAAAAGCCGATGTGGCCTTTTTGTATTGCACTGTATGTTCTATTGCTTTATAATTTGGAGTAATAATTTTATCAAAATGTCGTCTATAACATATTTTATGCACAGAGAATAACTAGTAACGTGTCACACGTGAAACAGGTGGACTTTGGCAATACGAACGCGCTGCCTACCGTAAGACATAGGAAGTTCCCTTTAAATCGGAACATAGTAGTGTTTTCACAGATAACAAGAATAAGGCACCGTAGTGGTATTACCCTAGACGGTATTAACTACGTTTGCTCTCAAATATGTTTTCTTTATAGGGCACAATGATTAAGAGGATATGAAGCTAAATTTTTACAATGTAATTGATGAAAAAACATATTTATATTTTTGTAGTAAATAGAACAGAAATTCTCTCATTTAATCGATATGTTCTTGCCACCTGAGATTTGATAAAAAGGCATCAAAAAGAAATTTGCTGCATATGGCGCCCTTAAGAACAAAAATTTAACCATGTTTTACTTCTTCCACGGATGGTAATATTT
The DNA here is from genome assembly GCA_029286875.1 of Lamproptera curius. Lineage (NCBI taxonomy): Eukaryota > Metazoa > Arthropoda > Insecta > Lepidoptera > Papilionidae > Lamproptera > Lamproptera curius. Next base: position 675,401 of record JAGSMT010000181.1, read on the forward strand.
ATGATGTGACTATCAGCATACATATATATGCTTTTAGTGTATTCTGCTGGAAGACAACAGATCACTTAATGTCTAATTACTGTAACTACGAAGACCGTTTAGCTTATTCACACTAATAGTCCAACAAGGGGACATTAGCAAGTCTATTATACGGGTTCAAGAGAAGTATTAATGGATTCCGCCTCTTATAACTTTCGGAACAGAAGAACGGGACATTGGAATATTAAATTGTTTAACGGAATAAAATAATACAGTTTTATCGCGTTTAATAAATTTACAGTATTATTATTCTTTAACAGAAATTAATTTATGGTGCATCTCTAAAAAGCTTTAGCAATATAGCATGGTATTTTATTGAGGAATAATTTTAAATGCACTATAAAATGAAGGGATTTGAAATCGATTAGTCATCATCATCCATCAGCCTGTAATGTCATGCTGACATAGGCCTCCCTAATACACCCCTATCCATCAGGGTTTTGGACCGTATCCCACCACGCTGGTCCAATGGGGTTGGTGAGTGGGCCGACTTTTTACATGTCCATTCGACACATGGATCATCTTCTTTTTCAGACAATTGGATCGGCCCAAATTGCCCTAACCAACTAGGAAACAACAATGAAAGTAGATTAGAGTACTTAAAAATCGTAATAAAAGAAAAAGACGTGACTAACTTAACCATTACGTTAACAAACGCAAAGACCAAATGAGTCTTTGAAAATGATACAGCTTGAACCCTTTTGAATTTTCTTACGTGTATCAGAGAACATAACTAACTTTTCTAAACTATATTTATTTTTATGATGAATCAATATATGATTTTAATTTTACTCATATTCTTATTTTTAATGAATATTAAAGTTATAACTGCCTCCGTAGCCTAGTGGTATAGGCGTGTGCCTTAGAAAATGGAGGTCGGGTTCGAATCCGCGGGACTCAACAAATTTTCATTGTTGTTTCCTAGTTGGTTAGGCAATTTGGGCCGATCACCCAATTGTCTGAAAAGTAAGATGATCCATGCGTCGTAGCATGTAAAGTCGGTCCACCCACCAACCCGCATTGACCAGCGTGGTGGGATACGGTCCAAAATCTCTAATGGAGGGAGGTGTAATAGGGGAGGCCTATGTCCAGCAGTGGACCATCACAGGCTGATGATGAAACTTATAAATTTATCTTTATAATAACATAATTTAAATAAAAATTTATAAAAATGTACATTACTTGGAATAAAGTTACAGTTTATGCCGCTATGTCTTATATATTCAATATATAAATATGTTTTTGTAAGTAGAAACATGATACATATGTTGTAAATTCAACATACGTACTTTTCTTTATTTTCCAAAGAAAATATAATAAGTGGTAGGCATATAAGGTTTAGGATGAAAGAAAAATATTTCCAGGATACATGAGGACCTTGTATAGGACCGCAGTCTTATAAAGTACTAAAAAAATAAATGATTCCCGTTTATTTCTAAAATTTTTATGTACATTAAAGTTATTTATTATTGATTAAAAAATAATATAAGCTATTAGAATTGTAAGTACTTGACGAAAGTGAACTATGAGGTTGTTATATAGGTGGTAGGTACCCTTTTTACTGGGGCTGTCTTGAGCGGTACCACCGCGGTGCCTTTTTCTGCCGTAAAGCATTACTGTGAAGCTACTATTGTATACTGGTTTGAAGGACATCTTATTTAATAGGTATTTTATGCCGAGTATTTAATGGATTAACCAGACTTTCCTTCCTATGAAATTAAAAATTTATTGTAGATATTTTCTGTATCGTTTTAAATTGAACAAATTTAAACAGGAAATTGTAAATGAGGTCATATATTATTGTCGCAATAATTTATTGACATTCCGGCTAAATCCCAAACCTTCATTAACTGTGACACAAGGGAGAAATATAATGGATCGGGTCCCTATAGTGTGAGCGACTTAATATGCTCCAAGCCCGCTGGTGCTTCAATTTACATAATTAAATACATTAATATGTACTAATTAATTAAACAATATATTCATAGTGATGTGTATTGAGCATTTTTTCACAATTACAATAAAAGTTTCAGATTTTTATCACTATAAATAATTTACTCTTGAGTTCTAATTTATTCAGAACTAACTAGAGTGAGTTTTTAATATTGATAAGGTCATAAATTTTAATGAATATCCATTTTTAACGTTGCTTGCTACTATGATTATTGTAGCAATAATAAAGCTAAGGGAAAGTTATAGCGGGGAACTGTGATAAACTAAGTATAATTAGGTATTGGCGATTCTTGCTAATTTCAACTTATAGAATGATACAAAGAACATGTCAGTATAATAATATCATACTAATGTAGTATAAGCAAGCTGAAGTTGCAATGGGCCGCCCACATAACTCGCAGAACCAATAACCGTTGGTGAAGAAAATTTCTCGTGTGCCAGCCTCGTACTGGCCATCGCAGTATCGGACGACCCCCCACGAGATGGAGTGACGACTTTTGCAAATGAGCAGGAGTTCGGAGGATCCTGGTGGCACAGGATATCGCACCTCTTGGCGACTTATGGTGGAGGCCTATGCTCAGCATTGGGCACTGATAGGCTGAAACGACGATGACGACGAATATAATATCAGTAACTTCAGTTAAGTGCAAATTTTTACGATAACGGTAATCTAATGTTTGTCGGGTACTGAAAAATTCATTTATTATTTGTTCCAATTCAATCATATTTCAAACATTTTAAATAATCGTTTATAAAAATGCAAAAATCCCCCCGTAAATCATAATTTTACATATATAATCATATATAATATTCTACTGCACTTAACATTAAAAAGTTAAAAATTACATGTTGACAACAAAAATGTCATTTAAGGTGTTTATATGTTCGTATAAAGTTACACAAAATTAGTTTTATAGTAAACATAAGCTCATGAAGTAATATAACCGTTGTATGTACGAACTGCTTGAAAGCATCCGCCGTATTTATTAATCCAAACAACTCTGCAGCAAGCTAACAGAGAAGCAGCATATTGCACTTGCTACGGTTTACATAAAGTAAGCAAGTCAAATTCATTATGACATTCAATCTCGACATTTCATACTCGTGGATATCGATAAATAAACCGTTCACTTATTAAATGTAATATTTATCATATGTTTTTGTAATTAAAGTTATTAAAATAAATAAAATTATTTTTTTTTTCTGCTAAAGTGCTTGTTTTATTATATTTATGTAACCTGTAAATAATCTTATAAAAAAAACGCTTTTTACAATAAATGAAGCCATTTTGATAAACTTTTCTCTTAAGATTTAGGATAAGTTACGGTCCAATCCAACCCCCTCATGAGAATGCGTGCATTAGGGGAGACCCATGTCCAGCAGTGGACTAACACAGGCTAATAATGATGATGATGATAAATTTACGACGGTATTACTGGTCTCTAGAGTAACAGCAGGTAGCCCTTTTACTGTCATTATTATGCTTGTTAATGTGATGTTTTCGTACGGCTTGTAGGTTATTGCGCCGTTATTGTTGCGCAGCCTTTAATTGACAATCGATTCGGCAAAGAAAACAAAATACCAAGCAAAGTTAGTGTACAACTCTTTGCTTTATTAAAAAATAAACTTCTAGGAACATGTAATTTATTCGTTACGTTGAGAAATTAATGAAAGCTTTAAAATATTGAAATTGGTGATAGGAAGGTGTTACTTAACTTATTTAGTTTAAACAGAAATTTCTTTTATCCGTTGTATAAATTACCACAAAAATGTGTTTTTAAACACTTGATTTGATACTCTTGATTATACAATAGTTTGTAGAAAAAATGTAAAAACAAAATCTTATATCCCTCTACATTATATCGTTGTCCATTGTTAATGCAACTTTCTATTTTCTATAATGAGGATATTTTTAATTCTATTGAATGCTTTTTATTAATTTTCAAAAGAATGCATTTTAAACGATAATGTTTACTAAAATTGCGTATAATTAATTACCGTTTGCGTTTCATTTAGACATGACACTAGCTTTCGACCGAAAAAGGTTTAACTGTAATTTACTTTTTTTCAAACACCCCACTATCTTTTATCAAAATAGCTTAAATTTTTTATTAAAATTATGTAAACATACCCAGAACCATTGTTAGTAGAGCGTCCATACAGGAATTTCCTAGTCTGTGTATTTTCAGTCGAGGAGAAGCTAAAAGAAACCCAATTTGATTAGCATGAGGGATTGACCAAGTGTGATAGATAACCTCGTTTTAAATGCTTACTGGATATAAGACAAAGTTATGATATTATCAGCCATCCGTCTATTCTATAGGTCTAGGCAGAAGCAAAATTGAGGGTGTTACGTGAACTATATCTATCTTTTTTTAATCAGTGGTTGCACCACAGATGAGCTGTAGTAAAGCAACTAGAAGGGGAATTGAAATCAATGGACCATTTATTAATATTTGAAACTAAAACTAGGCCAGTAGTAGAGATTTAAACTAAGACTATGCCTAGAGACGAGTGGGTTTACCAAACAAGTAAATATTTTAACATAGGTATAAAAGATAATAATGAAGGTATATAAAGTTTTTGTTATATTTTATAGTTTCTAGATACTCAATAACTTTCGGTAGAATGATAACCTTTTTAAATGATTTAGTAAATTTTAGGTTGCGTTTTTTAAATAAATTTTATCAATTGCACAGGCATCATCTCCAGGCTGAAATATTGCTAAATACACAATTCCTGTAAGTAGATAAATGCCTATGATATGCTGTTCAATAAAAGTTATTTGTAATGTGTTACGATTTTTATTACTATACTGGTATAAGCTAATTTTACAAAAAGTGAACTTACACTTTTGGAAAAATTAGAAATTTAATGATCAAACCCGGAGGTCAGGAATTCGAATCCCGCGGGGAAACAACTTTACGTTATTGTTGTTTATTGGTTGGTTAGGACAATTTGGCCCGATTACCCCCAAATTGACTGAAAAGTAAGGTAATCCATGCTCTGGATGTGCATGTAAAATGCAGGTCCTCCCCCCAACCCGCATTAGATCAGCTTGGTGGGGGGTACGCTCTAAAAACCCCCTATTGGAGAAGGCGTGCATTAGGGGTGGCCTATGTCTAGCATTAGACTAACACAGGATGATGATGATGATACCGATGATGATGAATTATCAAATTTGCAATGTTGAATTCTGAAGGCACTTTTGATTTTAAAGTTGGTTGTAAGTGTCTAAATTTATTTTAGTCCAAAATTTTAATGTAACACATGTTTTTATTCAGCACACTTTACATCCCTTCAGTTTAATTATTTTTAATAAGCGAAATGCAAACCGTTGCAATACCGTCAACCAAATATTGCATATTTTAAATTTCAAACAATGCATACGTAGAACAAAAGGTTTGAACTTTATGGTGCAATACGGATGTAACTATAGAAATACATTATCTAAATTTATTTTCGCTTCAAAAATGTTCTCCGTATTAAAAATAATCATGGTACTTTCTGTTATGTAAGACGTTTAAGTTATATCTTTTAGATAAAGGGAATAAGCAAGACATTAATAAAATAACTTAAAACTGTTGCGGAATCCATTTCACCGGTAAATTTGGATTAGTCTTTTTATTATTGTTACTACTTCATATCAGAAATAAAATTACATTAAGTTTAGATTTTGCCACACATTTGTATGCGTTTTTTATAAATATCGTTCATTAAGCATACATAATACATAACTGCCTCCGTAGCCTAGTGGTAAGGGCGGGTGCTTTATGAACCAGGGTTCGAATCCTGCAGGAACTTAACAAAATTTAATTGTTGTTACCTAGTTGGATAGGGCAATTTGGTCCGACCCAATTGTTTAAAAAGTAAGATGATCCATGCGTCGGACGGACATGTAAAATGTCGGTCCACCCACCAACCTGCATCGACCCAGCATGGTGGGGTACGTTCCAGAAACCATCCAATGGAGAAGGCAGTACTCCATAATGAAGTAGGGGACGGCTATGTCCAGCAGTGGACTAACGCAGGCTGATGATGTGATGTGTAAAAGCAGTATTCATTATCATAACAGCATGACTAGATACTGCCATTTTAGATTAAATCAACTAAATAAGAGATATATTTCATTTTAAAATAATACACCAAGATAATTTTTGTTAAACATTATGTTCCCAAAACGGAAGAGTCATAAAAGCGAATGAATGTTAATATTAGTAACAACAAATAAAATTAATAAAAGACCTAAATTCAAGCTCGTTAAATTAAGCTTTAAGCAGACAATATGAAATTAATAAACCTGAATTTGAATTATTTATTATACTGGAAACCTAAACAAATTTTACAAATGAATTAATTAAATTAGGACACTAATACCTAATTTTCACAATATTATAGTTTGTTGAAGAGGATTGCCATGAAATTACATTAAAATAATATAACGCTAAAGAAAAGCCAACGTTACTGCAAGGCAGGATATTACAGTTTTCGTAAACCTTAGCTTACATGAAATGGGAGCGCTGATACTCTAACTATAACATCGATGCTGTTTTCTTCGAGATCCTTTATTATGTATACAAAACGTATACAAAATAATTTATGTAATATATATTAAACGACTTTTTTATTGCCTTGACAATCCACTTTTACTTATTACATCTGCTTTATTGACATTTCATTGATTACTAATATTTACAGCAAGAAGAATCCGATTCAGAATCCATCAAGTCGGTCATAATTTTTTTCGTAAAAAATTACACTTGTTGTTTTTGTAGTGCCCGTAAACATATGGATTCTTTTAACAAATATATCAAAATTAGGAAACTGTATAAGCAAATGTAATTGACACCTAAAAAATATTAAAAGTTACAAACGGTTTTTCTGTTTTAGCTTCAAATAACCTTATTTACAGTAGCAGTAACGGAGAACAAGCTTTAATAATAATCAGTTAAAAATGTAAATCTAAGATAGCACTGTTCTTTCGTTTGAAAATATTGGCTATGAACTTTTTTGTAATTGACAACGTAGGTAGACGAATGGTCAGGCCACCTGATGGATAGTCGTCGCCAATGGCCAATGGCCAATGCGCTTCCTACGTGAGACATGGGACGTTACGTTTCGTTTACCCAGTTAATACGCTGCCCTTCAAACCTGGAACACAGTAGTGTTTTCACACTACTGCTATGCGTCAGAAATATGCCCCGCGGCTGTACCGCCCCAGACGGCCTCCTGTAAAAGAAGACCTACCACCTCCAAAGAACTTACTTTGACTAAGATGAACTAAAAATTAAATGTCCACGTTTATTTTATTATAAATTTACGAGATGGTATAACTGTTACATGGTTCTAAAAATGAGTATGCAAAAAACGCTTTATCAACACTTTAAAAACCGTAACAATACTATTATCTGTTATCGTGTAAAAGTAGAATTTTAGGTCAGTGTAGCAAATAATAAAAATTGTAATAAAAATGTATATTTATTTTTGACAAAATAGTTGCCGCATTTCAGGATGCATCTGAACTGACTGCAATTTTAATATTCCCGGGTATCTGGCAGTTCCGATTTGCAATAACCACTATATTGACAGTGTGACGCACTGCCTTGCATAGCTGTATCGTTAAATCTTATCACTTCTTTCACCACTGCGAACTATAAATAATAACACAGAACGATTTTCTGGTACATACTATATATTCTATTTTTCGACAATTACGTATTAGATAGCACTTTTTATCTTTGCCACCTCTGTTTTTAGGAGCATGGACCATTTCTTAATAAACCCGAGGAATTCGAATCCACCCCGTTCGAATTCCACGGGAAACAACGTTGTATTAGCGATATTTTCTGATTGGTTATAGGCCGACCACCCAATTGTCTGAACAGTAGGAAAATCCATGCGTTAGATAAGATGTGAACAGTCGGCCCTGGCTTTCAGTGCCTTCAAATTTGATAATTTATTCATAGAATGCAGTTTTTTCTTTGGGTCCTGGAGATTAAATGCTAGTTTATCTGCGTAATTCAGTTGTTATAGCTTTTAGACGACCTCAGTGGTGTTTATCTCTACCGCAAATCAGTAGTGTGTAAACACTTCTGTCTTCCGGTTTAAGGTGAACCGTTGCTCAGGTATTTAATTAGTGAAGAAGAAATAACATCCTATGTCTCAGGGCGGTGAGCGTATTTATGGTATTCTAGCTGCTTTTCTTATAACCAAGGCTTATATCAAATACCACTAGGTGCACATCCTGCTCGTCTTATCGCTTTAACAATAAAAAAAAATCATTGTTAAAATGTTTTATAAAAGACAAGGATTAAGAACGTAATGAAAATTTGTTTAATTTTTGATGTGAACAAATTGGTTAAAATGAATATAAAAATTAATCTGAGACTATAATTTCAATACAAACAGATAATTATCTCAAACGAGGACTCTAGAGTCCTCGTTGGAAATTATATCTATTTTCTTGTATATTTTACAAAACAGATTCGATGGAAATGGTGAAAGAATTTCAATAAGGGACCATTAAAGGTTTGTAGGAGCTATGTCAGTGGTTAGTCGCTCTAATGGATTAAGCTCGTTTAGACCTTACAAGGGTCTGGACTCCATTATGTTTGCCTAAACCAATCGAATATTAGCCGCGACTACAATCTCGAGAGAAATTAATCCCCTTGGGATCATCCCTTTAACTGTAAATCCTTACAAATGATTTGGATAAAAGACCGTGAAATTTGAAGTATAGATGTTTGATTTGTGTTGAATCCGTTATTAGTATTTATTTGACTGAACCGTTTTTAATCAGTACTATTTTTTAATTCGTAAAATACAGTAGGTGTGTATAAGCGCGAGAAATTATTATGTCTACAAAATAATGTCATCCATTTGATTCAGCGATTGGTATATTAAACTATAGTTAGAGATCCAAAAAAGTGAAATTTAAATTCACAACTAAAGCCATTATTTACGGTTTCGTTTTCATTACTTATCTGTCCCTCCATCCGCCTGTAACTTGGACATTATTGTGAACATTACAACTGATTGATTACGGAATGTGTTTTCTTAGAAATTTTTAATTAATACCAAATACTGAGTATATAGTCGCTGTTAGACATAAAAAATTGAATATACAGAGGCAACATATAAAAAATTAGCAAATAAATATATTTTTGCAAAGGTGTATGTACGATATTTTACTTTATTTGTATCTAATTTTATATTTTGTCAATTTTTGTGCTGCTTGGCCTCACTTTTAACCGAAATTGTCTGTTCTAGCTCATCCAGAAGTATTGTACTTCTGGATGAGCTAGAACAGACAATTTCGGTTTAGGATAGGTTTTGAGCCAAAACCTAGTGATACATTGGGAGCCCAGCTAAACCTAAAATCTTAAAAATATGGCTACATCAAAGTTGTATTAAAAATAAAATTATGGCTCTAAATACATTTTATATTTTTTATTTTTATTTTTACGCTTTCTCGAATTTAAGTTTCGTCAACTTTTGATTTAACCCAGATATTAAACTTGCTAAGTTGTTCGCTTATAAAATGCGATTTTATGATCATTCTATTTATAATTATTGAAAATGGAGTAAACGGATAAGCAACTTAAGCTTTTAACATACTTTCTTAGTAATAGCCCCTGAAATAAATTAGAGATGTTTATAGATTAGATCTGCTGATCTGCTTCCTCGTGATAACTGTTAATTGGTCTAGTGGAAATGATTTCTTTTATAAAAATAATCGTATAGTAAAAGTGGAACCTGTATTTTTAAATGTATTTTTATTAAATAGGTTAGAAGTTTTCACAAATCGTGGAAACGTTACATTATTTGCATGATAACCAAAAAAATACTTTAGTTCAGTGATGGCGAACCAATGGCACGCGTGCCATTAATGGCACGCGACACAATATTTTGGACGCGTAGTTAGGCATTACATGACTAGCAAACGCAAGTGATCCCTGTGGTACGGAATATTCAGGAGCAAAACCGTTTGACAAATAAATCTAGTTCAGCATGCATGCTGCTAAAAGTAACACCTTACAAGCCTAACATACGTTATTTATCATCCAATCTGCAACAATAGAAGTCACATTAATTTTACTTTAATAACTGTTGCTTTGATAGTATTTATTAATAATATTTACTCAATAATCACATAAGTGAAATAATTTCATGGCACATCTATGACGTCATCACAGGTTTCTTTAGGAAAATGGCACGTTGGTACGATAAGGTTCGCCATCCCTGCTCTAGTTAGTAACACAGGTGGCCTGTCCTAAATTATTTCGTTTAAAAGGCAAACGGAAATAATTTTGTATGTATTAAAACAATGCATCAATACTTATATTTGACATGGCACTGTCAGATCATAAAGCCGGAATATTTAATGTATGCAAATAAAATATTATATATATTATATTACTAAAATTACATAAACATACTCAGTTACAATTTACGAGAAAGATGTTTCTAGAGTAATTTCTCTAAAAGGGACATTGTTTGCCGAATATAAACATTTTTTATGTTGTCGCTTATCGGTTGCCTGTAGCGTTTAAGATAAACGAAATAGTCCCGTAGTTTGTGTCTAAACGGATGGCTCAACTTATATTTCTTACCCACACAATACAATTTTTATAAAAAAATTAGCACCCTGCAAGCGAAAAAAACTAGTCGCAAAAAAGCACCCTTTTAAGTATATAAATTATTATTTTATTAATGATAAACTTCTCCTTTAAGACTCATGTTAATGCTCAGAGTTTTTTTAGTTAATTATGTATGAATTCTTATATCTTTTAGTATCCAAGGTAATACACCTTATTCATTTTATTACATTACGTTTATAAATTAATATTAAATGAGCTTTAAGATAATTCATTCTTTTTACGCGTATTCAGTAATGTGTAAATTTTTGAGGAACATTTTTGAATAAAAGAACTATGGTCTTTTGGAGGTCACAATCAGTAAGTCCTATGAGAGTTGCTGGAAAGTGTTTGAAAGGATGGAAGTGAAATTTTAATAAATTATGCAGCACAATCCGTTAACATTCCATTTATGTACTGTTATAATATAGAAATATTATTTATAATTAATTACATATTATTACATATTATATTTATCTATTCAATTTTAACCGTATTTTCTTCAATCAGAATCCCTTCTGATCTCATTTATGATATTTGTGCTGAAAAAATGGTCCGCAAAATTTATGAATTACAAAAATACGACCGACTTTAAACAGTACACATTTTTTATTTTTTTTTTTATTTTTACTAAGACTTTCACTTAATGATATGTCGTCGTGGACATGACGACTGTCTTAAGAAATCATGCCTATTATTTTGCACATACATTAAATTTTCAAATATTTATTGAGAACTAATGGTCATTATTTTTATTTCTGTGAACAATTTCCTTAATGATTCTTTAGGACCCAGGTTAAAACTGGGAAAATAGACTGCACGAATTGCACGTTTTTGGAGGACAAAGATTGTATTAGTATCCGCCGCATTTCCCCACAGTAGAATGCCACTAAACTAAAAGAAATACACTAAACGAGCCGTCTCCACATCAGTTAATAATGCGATTCTTTTTACTGCGTAAGCTGCAGAGCTTAGTTTACTTGCTAGCCTATTAATATGGGGATCCCATTGTAGTTTTGCATCCACAATTGTTCCTAGATATACAGTTGATTCAACCACATCTAACGCCTCCACATCCATAACCACTTCAAATTTACCATGCTTCACATTAGGAGTCATGAATCTAATACATTTTGTTTTCCTTTGGTTTAATAGCAAGTTATTAACACTAAACCAATTCGCTACTCTAGAGAGAATATTATTTACATAGTCATTTATTGACGTATGTCGTTTAATTATAAATCAAAGACTATAACAATATTAAATCAAAGACTTAATTGAAAAATAACTCAGTTTTAGTCTTGTTGTGGAAATTATAGTACTGGTTGACTTATTAAGCATTTTTGTTTTAATTACACCTTAATTTTAAATGGCTGTTTAAGATATTTAAATTCTATCAAAACTGCAATTATAAATAAACGTATCATAAGTTATCTTTATTACGGCGTTAGACTGTAGATCATCCCGATGTTTCCGCCGAGTCAGTAATAATTTTCTGTAATCATCATCAACATCATCAGCCTGTGATAGTCCACTGCTGGACATAGGCTTCCCCTAATACACCATTAGAGCGTTTTGGACCGTATCCCAGCACGCTAGTCCAATCCGGATTGGTTCGACCGACTTTTTAGATGCTCATCCGACGCATGGATCATCTTACTTTTCAGACAATTGGGTGATCGGCCTAAATTGCCCTAACAACAATGAACCAACAATGAAAATTTGTTGAGTCCCCTCAAGATTCGAACTCATGACTTTCGCTTTCTAAAGCACACTCCCATAACACTAGGCTACGAAGGCAGTATGTAAATAATATTTTCTGTAATATTTCCATATCTTAGGTGCTGTAAAAGCTAATAAACTCAATATGATATTAATATTATTTGATATTTCTTACGTAACTTGATGACATAACTCAATAGGTATGCAAAACAATATATTAAAGCTAAGTTTTTGGCTAAAGTAATAAAACAATTTTATTTTAACAAAGCCCGATTGCCCTAAAGAGTACGAAATGGTGCGTGACTTGTCTTATCTCCACTCTAGGTATTACACTCCCGTTTCTCTATGTCACGTACACTTGGATGATAAGAACGATGCGAGTGAACTTTTAAATCCTACGGAATGGATTTGTTTTTTGATTGTGGCTTACTGAAATATAATATTATTTTTTATGTATTGTAGTAATATATTCTACATTTGAATAACTATTAGTTTGTTTAGACATTTGGCGCTAAACTTTTAATTTTCAGCCAGTAACGGATGTGTTAAATTTATAATATCTCAATCACCAATTTTCTGTTATAAATTTACTTATTTCCACGTGATGTTAAATTGTAGCTACAATTATAACCTGAAATATTTCATAATATTCAAAAAGAAGAAAAACAAGGAAGCAAGAATCAGTAATTTGAGTAATGAATAGTCAAAGACCTGTTGTTATAAAAGCCTACGGCACGGTTCCTATATATGAGGGGACGGTGCTTCGAACAAACAAATTTTACTTCCGCTTTTAATGAAGTGCATATTATGTATTATTTTTCAATCTATGTGTTATTATATTACGAGTACTTATACAGGCATTATACATTTCGTTACCTTATAATTTTGGCTTACTAAGGAGCATGAGAAAATTGTGCTGTATTTAGATCACTTTTACTTTTTATTATTTATTTCTGCTGTAAAATCCTGACTTACATTATTTGTGACCAGTGAAGTTGTTAAACGAATTTACAAAAAACGCTTAAAAAGTTACATACGATTGCCCCAAACATGGAATAAGTAAGAATTAAATGAAGACAAAGAAGCTTGAAAACTAATAGTTTAACTCCTTTCGCAAGTTGTGTCTTAGTTCGAACGGAAAAGAAAGGTTTTTGTGAAACTCATTTTAAAAATTTAGTATGTAATCCGTATTTAGGGTAGCTAACATATAATAGAATAAAATTATCAGCTAACTGTTTCCATGATATAAATTTATTTGACTTTCTTCCTCCGAAACCGAAGGTTTGATTCCTGGTGGAAAACAACTCTATTTTACTATTGTTTTCTGCAACGTTAACAGGTGCTGATCACTAAATTGTCTGAAAAGTAAAATGATATATGGCATGTAGCATGTAAACATTTGGTACCAGATGTTAGGACTATCTTTGGCAACCGTTATAGCATGTCTGTGCCTTTTAGTTTATGGAAAATATTTCGTCAATCGAATACAAGTAATTCTTTGGGTTGTGGAATTCAGATTTAGTCAATATGAGTATAAAAATTATTCAAGTAATCTGTACGGATTAGAAGCGGACTCTATGATATCACAGTAAAATAACCTTTGTTTAAAATAAAAATAGTAATAATAAGTAAAAGACCTTTTGATAGCTTCATTAAGTATATGCTTCAAAATTTTATGCATATTTTATGTACTTTACTTCAAGTGATCACACAACTTTTGAAGCCATAAGTATAATTATGGCACGCAAATTGTTCTTTGAAAACTAATTATAAGTTAATGCAAAGTATAACCTCGTCAGCTGGGTTTGTTTGATTACATAGGAAGTTACCTACTACTACTACCACATATTATTTCGTTTATTGTATCTTACTTTGTCCGTGTACTCTTGCTGAATGTTTGCTTGCTTTATGGTTAAAGTTTAAAAAAGTTGATCTCGATAATTTTTATTATGTTATATAATAATGTTTTACATATTAAATTATATATTCAAATAAGCTGTATGTATAATGGAATCGTTAATTTTTTATAAATTTGTGTTGATTCTTATTTTAAACATTTCGCTATTATGTTTATAAGAAAACTCCTTCACTTTAGAAGCAGGCACATGGCCACCAAAGAGATCTGAGTTCACGTAAAGTCCAGTTGACAAAATTGTTGTGTAGAAACTATTGGCAAAATGAATATTTTTCCTAGATGTATATTAAATATATTCGCATGTTCGATAGCGAAAATGTTCGATAGGCGGTACAATCGTTCCCCAGAACAGGTACTCGTTTTGTCATAGCGGCCGGCCGTGGAGGAGGCTGCTCCAAGCGGGCTGCTTAAGCCCGCTTTCGATGCGCCTAGGAGAGTGCGCGGGACGGGTTGCAGGAGGTAGGTGTGCGGATAATAACGACCTATCTCTGCATCTGTTAGTACTCTTTACTGCGTATGCTGCAGAGCTAGATTTACTTGCCAGTCTATTGATATAGGAGCCCCATTATAATTTTGCATTGAATGTTATTCCTATAAATACTTCCACAAAGTCTAACGCCTTCCCATCCATAACCACTTCAAGATTACCATGCTTAATATTTGGAGTTATAAATCCAATACACTTTGGTTATCTTTGGTTTAATAGCAAATTATAAACACTAAATAATTTGCTACTCTAGAGGAAGTATTTATGATTTGACTTTAAAAACCTAGTATGTATCATCTGTGAATAATATATATCTCTTCGTTATTATTCTTTAATCATAGGAGGTCGTTTCATGTTGACATTATATAGTTTATATTTAATCTATTTATTATAATATCTAATTCATTTTTATGTCATGGCTTTATTAAAAATTATCAAACAAACACCTTTATTATTATTAGAAAAACAATTGGAATACATATAGGAACATGATGAAATAATACGGTAAGAACTGCCATTTTGTATTTTAATCAGCGCCCTTCGTGTTTCAATTTGTATATTTAGTAAATATAATGGATTATACTTTGTTTTAATAGTGAGGCCTCGATTCACTGATCGCGCATCATTTAATAAAAGCGTGTCTGATTTATATACTCATGAACATCTTGCTCCGTTCAATATTTTAATGTTAAAACCGCAAGCTTTAAAAAAAAATAAGGATAAAATTATGTAAAAAAATTGTTAGCATAGATTGCGCTTAAGTTTTAATTATATTTTATGACAATTTTGTGTTTTTTAAAAGCTTAAGTGAAAAGGTATAAAAAAAAAACTTACCTCAGAATAACTTAAAAACTAATAGTGTAGTCTGTATCGTCACAATACAAGACGACTTACTTTTAACATAGTAAGAATATTTTTAAATTGATCGATGATAAAAAAATTTTGAAAACAAAGTTTTATATACTGAACACTACAAATGTATTACTGAAGCTTGCGATTTACCAAAGGACAGAGGAACAAATAAATGTCGATTCCCAAATAAATCAATTCGATAATCTCAGCCCATGACTGCAGAAACACATTTGCACACAACAAAGAGCCCAGTTCAATACAAATTGCGCTTCTCCTTCTGTAAATTTCTATATCGTTCAGAGATCAATTTTATAAATTTTAAAGCCAACGACGTTATTGTTTACTTTATCGTCTTTTTTATTAAATGCTCTAATCTATTGACAACGTTTGCAACGCATTTGGTTTATATTTATATACGATTGAATTAACAAAGACGAAAACTATTAACATACAAAAGTAAACATCGCTTTCCGTTTTAAATATATATGCATTCATATTTCTAAAAATAAGTACCTAAATTATCTACCATATTAAAATACCTTCAAACGAACAACAAAACGAAAAGACCAAAAGTAAATAATCAGGTGAAAGTCGTGCTTGTCTCTGTCCTTTTTTTTCAATAAAAACAAATATTTTTTTATGGGAACAAGAAAATGTGTTTTAGGTCAACTAGAACTAAATTCAGAGTTTAAAAATTACTAATTCAATTAACAGTGTTTAAAACCGTAAATTATAAGTTATTCATCCACTTTCAGTGAGGTAATTCAACTGATAAATTATTAAATAGCAGCTGGATAGCACATTAGAAGTTTATCTAACAATCAGTATCTCAAAAGTTTTCTTTAGGGGAACTCAGTAGAACAAGACAGCTTAACTGCCACATACAACGCGCTCATACACAGTTCGAAGAGACTAATATGAAAAATGAAACAACGTGAAAAAGCTTTCAGCGGGAGCATGACGTAATCCAATTTCCTACTTTGATCGAGCGCCTGCAAGTTAGCAACTTTCGTTGAATACAAAACAAACCTCAAGTAAAAATTTCCCGATCGATCTTTTGTCTCTTAAAAAATCTCTTAAAATTTGAGAGCATGATGCAACAAGGCCTATGCTGGCTGAGTAAAGTCTCATGGGCCAGCCCGCTACGTCGTTCCAAAAAGAATGGCGTTTACGTGTTTGTGAGGGGACTATCGCAGGCTCAATTCGGTCACTATTCCGGACCGTTACCCCATTCCTCGGCTTCGAGACATCGCTTACATGCTGTCAACCATGAAAATATTCTTAACCCTTGACCTCAACCGAGCCTACCAGCAGATACAGAGTTGCAGAAAAGGACGTCGCGAAAACGGCGATTATTACGCCGTTCGAGTTATACGAATTCCTGCGGATGTGTCCGGACACAGAAACGCCGGTCAAACATTCCAACGATTCATTCATGAAGTACTTAGAGGACTCGACTTTGCATTCCCATTCATAAATAACGTCATCGTAGCCTCAGAAATGAAGAGCATCACCGCCAACATCTACGTCAGGTACTCCAACGTTTCGAAGAATACGGCGTCACGATTAACCCTTCGAAATGTGTTTTCGGGCAGCGAGAAGGCAAATTGATTCGGGTATACCATCTCCGAACACGGTATCAAGCCGCCCGAAGACAAAACCAAAGTAATCGCCGACAATCCACGACCGTCAACAATCGAGCAACTCCGACGTTTTCTCGGTATGATAAATTATTACCGAGAGAACATTAAAAACGCCGCATCCATTCAAGCTCCACTCAACGCATACCTGCACAGTAAGAAAAGAAAGACAAAACACAAATAATCTGGACCGAAGAAGCTTACAGAAGCCTTTATGAAATGTAAGAAAAGTATTCAAGACGCAACCATCCTCGCGTACCCGCATCACCGTCCTGCTGCTCTCATGGCGACGCCACGGACCTCTGCGGGGTTAAAGGCTACAAGAGCACGTAAACAACGCCTGGCGATCGCTGAGTTATTTCTCAAAGAAATTCTCCGATGCTCAGAAGAATTACAGCACGCGATCGTGAATTGCTGGCTATTTATATGGCTGTAAAACATTTCTGCAAAACATTCGAAGGCAGACAACCGATTATCTACTCCGACCATAAGCCACTCACATACGCTTTTACCAAAGTCAATGGAAATAGCGAAGTGCCAGGAAGAACACGACAAATACTATTTATCGGTGATTTTACAACGGATATTCGACACATAAGTGGAGTTAATAAAGTCGTGGCAGACGTTATCGACGCTATCACGAATCGACGCCATCGCCTGCCCCACCACTTTCGACTACGATCAGCTGGTCGACGCGCAAGACAAGGACGACGCTATAAAAACTTTATTGGATCAAACAAATCTGGAATGACGAAAGTAGCGTTGCCGCATCAAACAAGCAAATATATTGCGAATGTTTACGTCACGATGACGCCCGTACATACTGGAGAAAATGCGCTACAAATGCATCTCAACGCAGTACCTGGAATCAGCCATCCCGGAGCAAGAACAACCGCAAGCTACTGTAAGAATGTTTCTTTTAGCCTTCAATAAACGCTGGCGTTGGAAAATGGGCCAAAATCTGCATACCGTGTCAAAAACGAAGATTCGACGAGGTTTGATTTGTATTTAACGAAAGTTGCTAATCTGCGGCGCTCGATCAAAGTAGGAAATTGGATTACGACAAGCTCTCGCTGAAAGCTTTTTCACGTTGTTTCGATTTTCATATAAGTCTCTTCGAACTGTGTATGAGGCGCGTTGATGTAGGCAGTTAAACTGCCTTGTTTTACTAAGTTCCTCTAAGAAAAATTTTGACCATAGACCGCTTAAAACCAGCATATACACTGAACGAACACGACGACTAAGGCCCTACTTCAAACACCACCCCGAAGCACACCAGACTCGGACGAGCCGTCCGATTGACGCGTGTCACGCGTCGCGCGCCGCACAACATACGTTCATCACCTAGAACATCTAAAGCGCTACTGGACCGTGTCTTATGTCATATGTATTCGAAGTTATGCTTCTAGACCTGCGTCTGTGCTAAGCTTCATTTATTACTGAGTTTGGAGGATTGCAAGATCCCTCGAACTTGGTGACCAAAACATTAAAGAAATGGCCACATGCATTTAGAATGCGTGGATTCATTTTGAAGAAGTCGCTTAAGATCATCGACGTTTGGGTATCGGACCGAGGCGACGATGTTCGGTCGACTGTCTAAATCGATTGCTGGGGCGGTGAAAACCCGAACTCAGGAACGCCTCGTGTACGTGGTGTGATGGTCTCGCCGTGCTCTTGAGCGAGGTAGACCCAAAATGTGTGTAGTTATCCCTACTTGTGTGTGAGTATCACGTGTGGCGGGACCATTGGAGGGTCCAGAATTCCTAAGCCCCCTTCTTCATCTGGGTCTAAGAGTATATTACGGGGACGACGTTTCCTAAAAGAGGCTTCTGGGTCTAAGTGATAATTTGCAGCGCTTACCATCAGAGGGTTATTTCTCGTTTCTATTCTTTCATAGAAACTTTTGATAATGTTTTAAAAATGAGCGCGTAATGTTGGCATTTTGCAATCGCTGTGCAAGTCGACAATTATTTGATAAGACTCTGCTCCAGTGGCACAGTGGTCTTAAGAATTTATTTTGCACAGCCTGTATTTGATGTAAGTGGTGGGAGGATAGATTGGCAAAAGATTCGCAAGCATATGCCATTATCGGCCGTATGCAAGCTCTATATAATAATACTTTGTAATTAAGAGGCATTTTGCTATTTGTGTTGGTAAGATAGAAGAGACGACGCGAGACATAAACGGCTTTTCCTCTAACCTTTTTGACGTGGCTTTTGAAACTCATGTTACCGTCGAAAGTAACACCTAAATATTTGACTTTCTTTTCGCAGGGATTGGTTTGCCGTAGAGGGTTTAATTGCCCGAGTATTTGCCACATCGAGCATTGTGTGCGGTTTTTGCACGGACGTGTGGTAGGACGAGTGAGGTCAGCTCTGACAGAAGACCGATTAAAGTATATCGCTACACTTTTTCGGATTCATCTATCCTCCATTTGCAAAACCAATCGCCTGGGCTATTGATTGACATTGGAGTATAGTGGTGATAAGGGATGGTGAGGAAGACGAGTAATGAGGGCGGCGTCGTCTGCGAAAGCGCACGGTTAACTTAGAGCTTTTGGGAATATCAGAATGAGGAGAAAGAACGGAGCCTTGTGGCACGCCCGCTAGCAGGGAGCGTCTGGTTGAGAGGTGCCTTTACTCGATATCAAAAAGTGATTCGATAGGTAGGCTTGTATGTTATGCACAAGCCTGTCAGGCACATTGAAAGAGTACAACCTGCAAAAGTAAGCCGTTGTGCTAGACTTTATCGAATGCCTTTGCGACATCGAATAGAACAGCCCCGTGCAAAGGGATCTAAGGCTTGACTTTGTTTTGTTTATGCCCGTCAGAATGTATTCTGTGAGGCGATAAACCTGGTCGGAACAGAGTGTTCAGGAATATTTCGTCTGGTAGGAGGCCTTTGGATAAAACGTAATCCTTTAACCTCGACAAGATTATGCGTTCATCAATTTCCCCATACATGCAGGAAACTGATTAGACGATAACTCTTCGGTTGGTTAGGGGCTTAGGCGGCTTTGGTATGCCGGTAACAATGGCCTCCTTCCATCCAAGAACATGGTGGCTAGAAATAAATTGAAAATGCTCGCTAGTAGACAAATAATCGGGCCCGGTCGTGAGAAGAGGCCCTGAAAGAGGCGAGGGCCACGTCGCGCTGGGATCGCCGAAGACTGTCATCAGCGCTCGCGGCCCCGGCTACACCGACATGAGAAAATAACAACCGTTTGTTTTTAGTGGGTATACCAGCCGCTCCATCTTGGTCCGGGGAGCCCCACATATCCCTGCTGCCCCTCACTTTGGTGGCGGGAATCCGTAAGCTGGATTTTTCCAACGGCAAAGAAAAAAAAAAAAAAAGTTACAAACCATCTGAAACCGAACCGGCGTCTTGGCCCAATTTACATAAAACCGGCCTATGGTCAGGAATCTAACTTGTGCTTGAGCCATTTGAGTTGCTTTTGCTGTCGTTCCAGTCGCGGTGTTTGAATTTAAATCGCCAGCGAGTAATATTGATGGACCTAGGCCGAGAAGCAGCTCAAGATCTATTGTCTAGTTTTAGCGGCGAGAGATACACTGAGGCAAGTACAAGCGGCTTTGGCCGGTAAGTGCGATCATTCACGCCGAAGCTTCTAAATTTGTGAATAAGGGCACTTCTATTGATGTTATGTGCAGGGATCTCTTATAATAGATTAGAGTACCGCCCATGGGTGCTGCCCATAGCCTGTAAGAGGCGCACTATTCATTTTAATTACCGGGGCTTAACCGGCATTTTTGATCGCACCTGATGCCGAAACAAAAGCATGTTTTTCGCACCGTTTTGTATTTACTGAGACGATTCTCGGAAGGAAAATTTACTTTTAAAGTTTTGGGGTTTTCGCAGCCCCTGGTAACTTGCTGGTGATCAGTGACCTTCTTTTCGCAATTTACGCATGACGGAGGGTCTGTTGCATCCTTTGGACGCGGGCCATGATGCCTGTCTTGTAAGGAGATTCTATCCTGATCCCGGATAGATTGCAAATGGATTTAATATTGAATATAGCTCTCTCTATACTCTCGGGAGTAAGGTCTAATTCAAACATAAGAAGGTCCATGACGACCTTTGACCGGGTGGTGAAGCCTCCGAAGTGTTCACGGGATATCCCTGAGATAGGATATCAGCCTTTACGGATTCGATATCCACCTCTTTGGGGATACCACGTGCAAATCCACGTAATTTACGGTCCCCAGGAGAGGGCTAAGGTGAAATTAAAACTTTCGTGCCTGGAGCCTGCCTAGGAGCACTCACTACACTGACACTATTAGAGTCGCACGACGACACAGCATTAATTTGCTGGGGTACTATTTCCATGCGGGAGCGCACGAACATACGTCCGTTCCAGGTGGCTGCTCGGAGCGAACTCTGGGACTTTGCGACAGAGCACACGCGATGTTTATAGCGTGAGGCAGTATAGTCTCGCGCATGCGTCTCGCCCACACACAAGCGCCATTATTAGTTTTAATAAATTATTGTTAGTGGCTAATCATTTTTAATGTTGAATCCTATTGGTTAAATGTAATTTTAGTTGTAAGAATTTCTGTATCCGGCCGAGTCTCGAATAAAGGCATTCCTATTCCTATTCTGCAAATTGAATTTCACTCATCTCTCAAGCTGTGACGAAGAACTCCCAAAAATGTTTAGTTTTCTCAATGAATTTATTACTTATAAATGTTATGGAACAAGTGCATTATGTATTAACTAAGAAATTTGCTTTTAAAAGAGTTATTTTGTACAGCGTTGTTTTGTACTTTATTTTTTCTTTAAATAATTGTAGAAAATAGATTTTTAAAATTAATTACTATTAGAGTAGGGTGGAAAAATATTTTCTTTTAAAAGTCGCGATTTGCAACTTCAATGTTCAACATTTTGAAGTAAATACATTTTCAAGTAAAACGTAAACCTTAAATAGAATTAATCCACCTGCTTATCATGAAACATAAATACGGATATTTTATCTTCTAAGAAGTTAAAACGGTAATTTGGATGCTCGTTGAGCAGATATATAGAGGAAATTCTTAAATTCAATATTCAATCTTAAATTTATGTTTTCGTCATGAAATAACTTTTTCAGTTATACCAACAAAAAATACACATTTTAAAGATTTTTTAACAGGCAGAATAAGTATTGAAATCCCATTTAAACAAACATTCCTTTACGAGCAGTGCTAAAGTAATATGATTTTCTTTTATGGTAATGTTAAAGGTCTATGGATTGTAGTGTCTTTCCAAAAAAAGGGGTTGGATCCTATGATTCTTTAATTTATGTTTTTGCGAAGAAACAAGATCTGTTTATGACAGATACAACTCTTCGGCGATCCATTTTGTAAGCAAACTAGAGAAATTACGGTGCCGTTCAAAAGGGAACACAGTATGGTTTTCATACTATTGTTTTGCGTCTGAAGTAACCAGCACCGCAGTGTCTCCTTTGATAAGGGGACTATGTAATAAATAATCTGTTATCATACAATACAATAAAACTTTATAATATATCATGTGGTATTATGGTCCTAATTCAATTATTAGATTTATTTTTGTATTCAGAAAACATGTAAGACTCTAGACTACATGTATATCTAGTTGTGTACCATGTTATGCAAATATATAATTAATTATGTATTCGAGATCCTTTTTAACAGAGACCGCCTGGGACAGCATATAGTATATCTGCGATATATTTTTCTGATGTAAATCAGATCTCTATTCTGTAATTCTTTTTAAATAGCGCCGTTGCCAGCGTAATTACTTGGTAAACAAGAGATAATATAGCTGACTGACATAAGTCAGGAGCAGTCTCACAGGAGGTAGGTCCTCTGTTTACGAAGACCGTCTGGGTGGAGCTACCACCGCGAGTGCCTATTTCTACCGTCGAAGCAGTAGTGTGAGAACACTGCTGTGTTCCGGTTTGTAGGGCACCGTAGCCAGCGTAAGACTAACACCCTATGTCTCACGGTACGTAGCGCGTTTGCGATACCACTGGTATTGCAAATGTCTATGGGCGTCGTGACCACTTCCCATCAGTGGCCTACTGTACTGATGCTCGTCTGACTGCGTATGCAATAAAAAGTGAGCGGATTTGTGTCCTTACGCTGCAGGAGAATGTCTTGCTTGTCTCACCACTTTAATCAATAAAAAAACTTATTATGCAATGACCTCGCTTCTGATTTACACCATATTTTTTTAAATAAAAGTTTCCGAGGTATTTGAAGAATACAGCAAAATTATGTTATTTAAAATAACTACTTCGTGGTCGCAAATTTCAATTTAAGATTACTTCAATGGATTGTTATGCACAAAAACATAAACCTTATATACTTATAAATGTGCAGTATCAATATTACTGCAGAAACTAAACCAAACCATTTTCTACCAAAACATTTTAAATAATTTATAAACAAAAATTATAAATAACACAATTTTAATGTTATATGGCTTATATCGCATTTAGATTTTAAAAACCCCATCTAAAAAAAAATAATCCTCACGCAAAAAACTGATTTCTTTTTTTGGAAAATGAAAATTTAATTACTATTGTACCGATTTAACGTACAGATTGCTTGTTCAGAATATGTATGGAATTAAAATTTTGTGGTTATTATAAAAAGCACTAGTAAATAAAGTGCTAACTATGAATTGTAGATATTTTATTCACGCGGCTGATAACAAATTTAAATAGACGGTTATGTTGTTCCGCAATGTTGCACTGCAATGCTCAAATTGCTCCATAAATTCCGTCGAGCTCGTAAATATTTCTAACGTGCCGTGTGAAGTTCCTTTGTCCAATTAATATTTTGTTTAACATTTGAACATTTTCTTTCACCCGTAATTTTTATTAACTTCCTTAAAATGTTAATGTCATACTATTACATTTATTAGTCTTCTTTTGGTTGAAAAAAAACATTTCAACAAGGTAATGAGTGTGAGCCTTTTTGAATAATGCATTTGTAAAAGTTTTATTTTAATACTGCCTCAAATCGATATGATCACTAATAAGCAACAAAAACGCAAATCAAAAGATGAAGGATCTAAGTTGTATTACACTTATAAATAATTAAAAACTAATAATTTCTTAATTAACTGATGCTAAATAAACATAACGAGAACCTTCTCAATGGTTAATAAAATATGTCAAATTAACAATTTTCACACAATTACAATGTTATTAAGAATATAGTTTTACAATTGAAGGCAAAAAATGTATACTTTCTTGAAGTCGTTACGTTTTTGTATACAACAGTAATACGTGATAAAATTTTGTGCAAGGAAAAAATATTTTCCCCCAAGAACATATTAAACATTTTTCTTATAACATTTATAACCACAAAATGATTTTTTTGCAATAAGGAGCTAATTTGGATTTCCATTCTACAGCGAGAGAACAATTTATGTGACGATTAATTGAACTCGAACAGTGGTTGTGACTAAACTGTGCAATCTAGCACGTTGTTCTTAAAACATAGATATATGCTATGTAGGACTTTATTGTAGGCCAATTCAAGCGGTACAATTATGTATAACATATTTTATGTCTTCTATCTTTTACGGTTTTTGCAACGTTTTTAATTTAATCGCACGCGTTTGTGATTTATGGTGGCGTTAATTAATTTCTTTTATTTATCAAGTATCTATTAAACTACTTATTATCAATAGAAAGCTAATATCTCCCATATAAAATAAAAATGAACAAATTTGGAGCACTAGGAGCGGAGCAACGACCTAATATATCATCATCATAATCATCAACATCAGCCTGTGTCAGTCCACTGCTGGACATAGGTAGGTGACGATTAGTATTCTTAGCGATATTGGTCGCAGTTTTGTTCATAATTTTTGAGTTATAATTTAGAACATATCTATCACGCCATACCTTCTTTTCGCGTAAAGTGAAAACTTTTAAGTTTATGGTTTAAATTAAGTACCGATAAACGATTTTTAGATTGCTCGCGTTAAAAAATATACCTTCCTATAGCGTATCGCTCATTAACTGAAATAAACTATAAACCATTTTATAACATGAATCAATTTTATTGAAAGGAATCAAGTCATTAGAGTTCTGATTTATGAGATCTTCTTGAAAATAGAAAAAGGAAAAGAAAATTAAACACGGAAGGAGAGGTGATATTTATTTCGACCATGGCAATTTGCCGAGTACCAATGTGTTTCAAACACAGATTGGGGTATTGATTTATTTGTGGATAATCATTTATTAGTTCCACACTCGATTCGTTTTTTTCTGAACAACATTGCGATTTATTTCTCTGCTATAAGAAGTAAAAAGCAAGTTTTTTGTAATATTACCGTAATAATTTAATTTGATTTACTGTATTTTTGTGTCAAACTGAGTTATTAACCGTTATTGCCTTTAAATTTTTTGATCGAATGAGTGGTGTCAATTTATATGAAAGTATTTTGGTGCATGTTTCAGGAATCTTGAAATTTGTTGTCTCAGTGAACGTCACGTTTCAGCAAATTAATCATGGTTCCAAAAATGTTCAGTATTATGCCTTATACTGTCTGAAAAAGTGTAATATCTACACAGAATCAGGTAGGAACGATATAAATTACTTCAATAAACATTAAATTTTAAGGAATTTATATAAGATTTCATATATATTACATTTATGAATTACATATTTCATTTATTTTACAATGGGATATCGGGGGTAGTTATCGCGCGGTGATTATTTCTGCTAAAAAACCGTGTTGTGAAAACAATACTGCCTTCCGTTGAAAAGGTCTCCGTACCTATCGTAATTACTATATACACTAGATGTCGTTACATCACATTTCAGGGCAGTGAGTAGATATTTAAAAAAGCTCACAAAATGAAGGTTTAACTTTATTTTGCGGATAATTTTTTACTCAATCAATAAATTTTCTCAATTTAAAAAAATAACAGAACATTTGCAACAAGTGATTCTTATGTTAGATTTTCGTAACGTGCGAATATACTAGTTTTATAATGTCTTAATTGTCGTAAATAAACTCTAGCTAGTTGGGAAAAACTTATATATATTGCGAATATGTTTCATTGCCGGCACTTTTAATAATTTGCTTTTCTTATATACTTGCAGAAAACTAAACATGACTATTTTAACAAACCCTGAGGAGTCGTGCATACCAAAAATATATAATCTAAGCGTGTGATAATACATAAACAAACTTAAGTTATGCAATTTGAACTAGAAAGAACGCTTGAATATTGTTTAAAATATTTTTTAGACCATTACCTAATAATAGAATTTGTAATTTAAATTTTTATTGCAATTTCAACCGAGTAGTAATTTAAAATGTTTTTTGAAATGGTGCATAAAAACGAATTTAAGTTTAACAAAACTTTGACGTTGATAAATTACTGGTTCAGAAGTGAGTTTCGAGGCTTTATGAATATTCGTTTGAAAAAAACTCGATAAAAGTAGCAAAAATGATAAGAAATGTCAATTCGTAACTTTTCGCTTCTTCCTGTTCTTATTATGAATCATTATTTATAGCATATTTATTTTTATATTAATTAACTTTAAAAAGAAAAATATTGAATATTATTGCCAGAAAATCAAAGATTCCCTAACTTAATGTCTACTGTAATAAAACTTTACATCAAAGTAAATTTGACCAACCTTATTTGACCCTTTAAATTTATGACAATCTTCAGTTTTATTACTAAGAGACTTAAAATAGTTATTACGAAGTCGTTAAAAAATAACGAGTTCTAATCATATCTTTCTGTCGATAGATTGAGTTGAAATGTGTTTTTTTAAAAGATTCTATTTATTAAGCTATTAGCTAAAGCCCTACATTTACAAAATGGAGCTTTCTACTTCAAATAGATCTTTCTGACAGTGCTGAATATAAAACATCTGAAATGTATTTCACATGTTTTATATTTCAGCACTGACTACAGTATAGGTACTAACAATTATTGCTTACAACAATAGAATAATTATCAGTAATTTAATGTATTACAAAAACCGCTACCTATATATTTACTAAGCTATCTTATTTACTCCATGTTTTAATAATTCCCAAAAGCTCTCAAAGATGACTTAGAAATGTAACATAAAGTGTTACATTTTATATCAAATATTTTTTATATAAAATCAAAAAACGTAAGCTTGAAAAAGGTTTTTGAATGTTTCCTATTATCTATTCTTTTATGAGTGCTGATAGCTCTCTTAACTACAATATCCATAGGACTCGGGATTTGCATATACCACTGAGCAAATGTTTATAAACAACTATCATTTTCAGTTGTAATTTAACGAATTGTAGAAATTTTATAAACCGAAAATATGAAATCGGTTCAACACATTTTTTTCAAATTAAGCGCTTTTATTTGCTAAAAATCCACTTTTCCTTTTTGTACGAAAATCTTTATTTCAGCGTAAATGTGGGACCTTTAAAATATTTTTTACTGTTGATGTTTTACATGAAGCCAAGAATGGTAAAAAATCATATCAAATCTACAATCCTGAATATTAAAAAGCTTGCGAAAACTTAAATATAATATAATAAATTACTTGATTTAAGTCTTCCTTTTTTAATCTTTAGTATAAAGTACATTAATTTAACCCTAAATACAAATTAGGTTTGAATTTTTAGTTTCTTAGTTTGTCGTTTTGAAGTTTAAAAAAAAAATATGCAATATTTTTTTGACAGCAGTTAATCCAATGAAAACTCTAGTCGCACACTTTTAGTATATTAATATTCGCACAAGAAAGTTTAACCATCGTGGGACCTGTTTTAAAACAAAGCGTTAAAGTAAAAATAGTAATGTATTCCAGTTCGCAACTGCCTCCGTAGTTTAGTGGTAGGGGGTTTGCTTTAAAAACCGGAGGTCATGGGTTCGAACCCTGTGGGGACTCAACGAATTTTCACTGTTGTTTCCTAGTTGGTTAAGACAATTCCGATAACGCAATTGTCTGAAAAGTAAGATGATCCATGCGTCGAATGGGCATGTAAAAGTGGTCCATTTTGATTATGTACGACCGATCTATCAATTATAAAAAAAATCAAAGATGTGTTTTCAAAAGCACTATCAATTAGAACGATTTATATATATATATATATAAAGTAAATGTGGCTCAATTAGCGCGATTGAATCCTCTGAATTAACATAAAATTTAATCTCGTAGGCTTATCGTATATATAAATCTACCCACGAGTTGAATATTAAAATTATTAGAATCGCTCCTATATAAATATTCATGAAGTGAGGTAAAAGCTAATTTACTTGAGGTTTATATTTAAGTCGAGTTTTCAAGTATTAATATTAGAGGGTTTGTTTTACCGGATCCATGCGTCAGATGGGCGTGTAAAACGGTCCGTGGTTTTAAGACCATCCTTGGTAGTCTTTATAGGAGATCAGGGCCTTAAAATTTACTGAAAACCAACCAAAAGTGTACTGAAATTGCAATTAATTAATTTTAAAACGTGCACGAAATAAATGCCATATATTTTTGTTTGAAACTCCAAACAATTCGCCTGGTATAAGAAACATGATTAAAATTCTCGTTTTTACATACTCGTCGTTGTGACCTGTTTCATGTGTAAGAAAATTAAACATACTATTATTTTTATTTTAACTGCGAGTACTTATTATTTTTAAGATAACATCGCACAATAATTTTTAGTGATGATTAGAAATACGTTTTTGGACCCGACAAAAGCATATTGTTTACTTTAATTATACTACTACTCAATAATAATCCATTCGGTACTACAAAAGTGTTACGTTGCAACAAATAAATTAAATAAAAAAGTTAAGTACAAGACTGAGATAAACATCAGTTTTTAGGGCAAATAATTAACGATCATCCGAAAATTTGATCATGTCTCTTCTTATCGCGCACCTGGCTCCCCATTCACTATAGACGCTCTCTACTTGCACTTACCACTCTTTTTACTTTTCTAGACCCTCCTTTCATACCATCCTACATATTGTCGCACTTTAAGTATCTCTGTGAAGTCAGTTACAAACATCTTCGTTCTACGCATAAGCTTCTTCCTCTTCTTCAATTTTTTTTAAGTGTCATTCAACATTGTTTTTTTTACCTCTATTGTCTGTATCTTTTTACATTTATTTTTTACGCCTACTAAAGGTTGACTGGGAGACAATGCCATTGGCATTAATTCCGCCTTTGTACCCTTACTGTGTACATAACGTTTAAATAAATTAATAAATAAAATTACAAAGTTGTAATCTTGTGGTAATTTAGCCTGATAAATTATAATGTTTATCGATATAATCAGACTGAGCCCTTATTAATACTGAAATTTTAATATCACGGGTTCCCCAATAAGTAGGCTTTCAATTTATATTCATAAATAATGCACTAGGTTGTCCTGCACGTCGTGTTTGCTAACTGTCATCGTTACTTACTGCGAGCTGCGGTCGGTAAACTAATGGTTATTAAAGGCAGTCAGAAGCCTCAGTGTAATTAATATTACGTGACTCAACAAATTAACGTAATTTAAACGGGTGGAGTTTGTAATTTTTAGACAAATTGTAATTGTTATCATCATGATCATCAGCCTTTGATAATCCACTGCTGGACATAGGCCTCCCCTAAAACACCCATATCCATTGGGGGTTTTAGACCGTACCCCACCACGCTGGTCCAATGCGGGTTGGTAGGTGGACCGACTTTTTACATGCCCATCCGACGCAAGGATCATCTTAATTTTCAGGCAATTGGGTGATCTACCCAAAAATCCCTAACCAACTAGGAAAAAACAATGAAAATTTGTTGAGTCCCCGCAGGATTCGAATCCACGACTTCCGGTTTCTAAAGCACACTCCCATACCACTAGGCTACTGAGGCAGTTACTAAAAAGTTACTCAAACGTAATCACTGTGATAGTTCACCACTAATTATATAATTATATTTTAACATTTATTAATTAAACCAATTCCTTTAATAATTTATTTTATTTTAGTAATAACCTTCGTTTGTGATCAAATTACTTTACGTTCATTGGCAGTTAGCTAAAAATCTGCACATCAAGTGATTTAAAAATACATGTGACATTTAAAAAAAAATTACATTGTACCTGAAAACAACAAAACGCAAAACTTTGTTTCTTGGAACTTGGTATATTCGAACCATAACTACAACGACGCTTAATTTGTTTTCGATATTAGAAGATTTCTCATTAATATAGCCAATAATTGGACAAAAAAAACTTAGAAAAGCAAGATAACTCACAGATAATTAACACCTTTTCATATAGTCAATTTGATTCAAATGATTTTATTTAAGGCCAGATTTATATAATAATAAATATAAATAAGTAGGCAAAATAAAATACTTCATTAATTCAATAATTTTCAAAATGATATTATATAAATTAGATTAATAAGTATTCAACAAAATTAGAAACGGGAATTCTGGTATGGTACGTACAATAAAAATATAATAAAAGCAAAAAAGTATTTTGAAGTCGCGGGGCTACATTTTATCTGTATTTAAATTTTGTTATACTATATTACATCCTATTACTGTATATTATATTACTTTGGATGACTGAATATTAACACAAGATTATATCTATAGTAAGAATGCTATTTCCGTTGCGGGTACTTAGAGAAAAAAAAGGATTGATATTGACGTTTTGTCTGTTTGAGATCGTGTTTAAAAGTCGGGTCTGAAATATAGAAATGGCAGCTTCCTATATGTAAGCCGCTGCCCGAACGAAAGTCTCCTCGTGTGTGATAAGTGTTGTGCGTCTGTGATAGTGTTATTGTGTCGAGGCGGTGTTACGAATCGGCTCGTTCGTACGTGACGTCGTGGCTGTTGACAGGGTCACGTGAGTCATTTCAATGGTTTTAACTATTAGAGATGTTTAGTTGTTTACTTTGGAATAATTTATTTAAAAAATCAAATCATATAGTTATTTTTTGTTTTGACCAAGTTATATTATAAAAAACATTTAAATTAATAACAACAAACAAAGTAATAATTAAAATAAGTACGGATATAACTGTAAAAATTATTTATAGAGTAGCGAGTCTGCGTAAACATAAATTTTACCAGCATTATGCCGCCGGCGATATGTTATCGAGATAACAGCCGAGTGCTAGTCATGAACGATGTATTACCATAAAACTGTGCCAGATATTACAGCTCAAAGACAGTTACGCTTTGATACGAACCCGCCCTAGGCTGACACCTTCCGATAACGCAAATGCCTCCATTCTTGCTCAGATATCGTGTAACTTTGATCATGACGTAAAAGTGGGAACAATGTATTTTGAAGAAGATAATAGAGATATACGCTGTAATATATTTGTGTTTGGAGTGTTTAACCTATTTTAAATTAAAAAATTTGAACGTATGTATATCTCATTTTAGTTTAATTTCTTAAGTGTTTGGTAATGCATATAATGGAAGCGTATAAAGACGGACAACAGTTGTATAAATTTTTGTAATTGTTAATAAATTATATGTCATACTTACAAGGAATTTAAGGTACGGGCCAGACCAAGATTTTAGTTCTAAGAAAGTATTGTTGCAAGAAAATTTTGAAAATTCTAATAAAGTCCTCACGTTTGTATAAAAACAGTGAATGTTTCAATAAAAACGGACACTTCTTCTTCGGTCTTGTGAAAATTAACTAATTTTTCTATTTGTCTTAACGAGAACGCATTGCTGCACTCGATAAGTAAAAATTTATTTAGGACTCGCAAGTAGACCTGTGTGGTCTACTTGCAAGTTAGTATGTCATATTTAATAGGAACTACTTTAGTCTACTCTAGTCTAGAACTTATCTTAATTACTAATTGTTTATAACATGCATATTCCATGGTATACATTAAAATATAAAAAAATGCTTAGTGATTTCAACTTATTAGCCTTGATTAATGATACGAAGTTTAAGCTTGCATTTTATTATTATATTTTGATCGATAACCGCAAATCGCTTAATCAAATAGTTTTAAATTTGACTACGAACGAAGTAGACACATGTTTAACGTCTCTTTAAGTAATGCACACAACCTGTCCGTTAGCAAATAACAACAATTTCACCGAAACTCGCCGTGACTATGAACATAAATCACTGTCGAACTTAATTTAGGGTTTTATTTCGAATTACTTTGTATATGGCGAGCGGCTGCACGCGCTTCAATTCTAATCAATTATTAAACCTTATTAGTGTTGCAACACAATTAAAGTACCAAAACGATTGTTGACAGTTAATGAAAGAGTCTATAAACTCCGAATTTTTACTGTGCAACATATCGATAATGTATTCTATAAACGGCTAAGCCCACAGAGACAATCAAACAAAACCAGTTGTCGGTTTCGGACATATCAGTGCGCATTTAGTATTGGGATCGACCGTGCCAGCCCGCTCGATCCTCTCCGCTACCTACGCCGTCCGCCTAGCCCACCCGTGGCCACGCCCACCCCACGATGCCTCTAAGTGGCAGAAGAAAGAAGACGCCGAGTTGTGCAATGCATCACTGTGTCAGTGTGTGCTGGTAGTGACAGTTTCGACGCGTTTGGCGTACGTGCTTGAACGCAGTTACCTGTGTACCCATCCGGTAAGTCACATCCGTTTTTCCCTCGTTACAGAACTGTTTCTGTTGAGATGTAGGGACCCACTTAACCTATTTTATATTGCCACGTATCGCACCGCGAACGTAGTTTAAATAACACGCATGCCACCCACATGGCAATAATTAGAATCAGTTTTAATGCTCGCTTGCACGTTAGTTTCATTCAAAAAATCAAAAATCAATCAATCAACAGCCTGTGATAGTCCACTGCTGGACATAGGCCTTAGGGGGTTTGGACCGTATCCCACCGTGCTGGTCCAATGCGGGTTGGTGGGTGGACCGACTTTTTACATGCCCATCCGACGCATGGATCATTTTACTTTTCAGACAATTGGGTGATCGGTCCAAATTGCCCAAACCAACTAGGAAACAACAATGAAAATTTGTTGAGTCCCCGCAGGATTCGAACCCACGACCTCCGGTTTCTAAAGCATACGCCAATGCCACTAGGCTACGTAGGCAGTCGTAGTTTCATTCAATCAGAATAAATAAATCCGCAATGCAATCAGTCACACCTAGGCCTCGACTTCTAGGACCTAAAAGACCACCCGCCGGCGGAGCTCGACAACTCCCGGCCCGTCACCGAGGACGAAGACTCAGGAGGGTTTCTGCCTGTCAGTTCGCGCAAGAAAAAACGCAAAAGCAGGGTCTCCCCTGCAATGTCACCGACACCCGATCCGCCAACCAAGGCGCCGAAAGCCTCGACAGAAATTTTATCGGCCCCTAGGCCATCCACTTCGGCCACTCATCAAACCATCCCGGCCGCCTCATGGCCAACAACCGCAGCCGCACCAAGGCTAACTTCCACTGCTTCACAGTAAACACCTGCTGCTTCACAGCAATCAGCTGCTTCACAGCAACCTACAATCCCACCTAGGGATAAGAAGCCTCCGCCGATATACATACGGTCGAAGGAAAAATGGGCAGAACTACGGTCCTCGCTGTCGAACAAATACAAATACACCGCAGCCGACTCAAATCAGGGGATTAAACTCCAACTAGAAAATAGTGACACTCACCGTCAAATTATTTATTTAAAATTACGTCGTATCTCCGTAAGAACGACTACTACTATCACACATACGTGCTCCCGGAAGAGCGCGTACTTCGGATAGTCGTCAAAGGACTACCAAAAGAGATGCCAACTGAGGACATCTACAGTTATATAAAGGGACAAAACATTCCAATACACTCAGCCTTCTGCCTTACCCACCCAAAGACAAAAACCCCTTTCAATATGGTCCTTTTGACCCTGGAACGCTACACTGAAGGCAAAAAGGTGTACGACCTACACGACATTTGCGACATAAGTCGCATTTCATTCCATGCGCCACACTCGAATGGCCTCCCAGCGCAGTGTCACACCTGCCAAATATACGGGCACTCGGCCCGGAACCGTCACGCACGCCCTCGCTGCTTTAAGTTCCTTGGTGCCCACGGCACTCCAGATTGCCCTAGACCGAGAGATAGGGAAGTACTCACCACCTAGTAACCGCCGGCATATGTAAACTGCCACTGCCTTTTGTACATTAAGTACAACTTAGTTTTAGAAAAGTTTTCATCAGAATACGTCAAAATAACCCTACACAATTGTTAGGTTATTTGTAGGTATATACTTGATTATGAAGCTAGAAGGACGCAGTAGCTTTATCGGACATCTTTAGCCTGAGGCGGAGTTCCCTTCTAAGCAAAACTAAATTTGGTTTATCATATCTGACAGTATCTAATATCTGAGTAATAAATCGACTGTGACTGGCATTTAACGGTAACTCGTATTCTGCTCCTTGCGGCTATCATAAGAATAAATCAATACTCCATCACTGTACAAAGAGCAATGATTCCTTTTATCCTTCCTATTCAACGAATTGAAGTGAAAATATCCTATTTTTAATTCTTTCAACATTCATTCATTCACCATCGCACACTGCGAATGCTCACAGTCCATCCACATAGTCAAGTGCTGACATTTCAGCCTCGCTGCCTCTTCTTCACCATTAGGGGATTGCCTATGACACAAGTATCCACTCACCAGCTCGGTACAGCTGCGAGCTCTTGCACATTATTTAATTTTACAAATGATATTACAACTTGAATAGATTGACTAACAGACAGTATTTATCAGTCCTGCCTAGCTATCCAAACGAGTCGGACGATCAGATCACTTGTATTTAGGCTTATTCTAGTAATATATCAATCTATTGGGATGATCTTGTTCCCAACCAACTTCACAGAGTAAAACAAATATATCCACTACAGTAGAGTCTAGGGAATAACTCCACATGATCTCTATCGTCATGGTTCTGATGATCACGCGACATTGTCTCCTAGTTTAATACAAACAAAATTAAGGCTTAGATCTGTTTGATGACTGTTAGGTAGCAGTTCTGCAACATAATTATTCTTAATATTTATTAATACCATTAATGTCTTAATGTAACATTACTACAACTTAAATATTTATTAAGAAATTTGTGACGCGATACTATATACAAAAGTACAGGTATTGAGTGTATTGTGTTAATTATAATTATTAACTAGTCACCTCTGTGGCCTAGCGGTATTGTCCTACAAACCGGAGGTCGTTGGTACGAATCCTGCGGATACAACTTTGTATTTAGGGGAGGCCTATGTCTAGCAGTAGACTAGCATGAGGTATCAATCGTAAATATTACAGAAGGTAAATGTAGTGTAAACAATCGTTATGTGTTGTTTACAAACCCCATAGCCACAAAAACAATCTTCGGCACAAGCAGTGGTGTAACAGCAATAACTGGTCTCCGTTCTTGAAAAGTCCATAGCTCAGAATATTTACTAGGTGAATATGATGTAACATCCTACATTTGATGGCATACTTCTATTGCCAGTCCATGGTGTCGGTGACTGCT
The DNA here is from genome assembly GCA_029286875.1 of Lamproptera curius. NCBI lineage: Eukaryota > Metazoa > Arthropoda > Insecta > Lepidoptera > Papilionidae > Lamproptera > Lamproptera curius. The sequence goes on from JAGSMT010000181.1 coordinate 711,119, forward strand.
TTCCATCACGGGGCCTGACAGCTTGTCTGCCTATGTTTGCAATAAAAAAATTGACATTTAAGGCTGTTTTTATAGATATCAGATGTTTTGAATGATCTATAGAATGTGTGTGATGATGAATTATAGTCTAGTCTTTTATTTACCACTTTATCAAATAGATCTCTGGACATAGAATGAAAAAGAATATTGATAAATTGTGCGTCTGCATTACAATGTTCCGATAAGAATAGGTATTGGAATTAATCTGAAAAGATATGATAGATATAAAGATAATCATCGATGAAAACTCGCAACAGGTTTTACACCGAACGACTTTCAGGAGCTATAACAATAAAAAAGTTAGTTTCACTTGACCTAATTTGAAATTTTATTTTAACCAAAACTAAAAGTCTTATTCAAAAGGCGCAAAAAAGTTGACCACTTTTAAAGGTAAAACGGCGCGTAAATAATTAAATAGCCGCGGTCTCCCAAAATGAATACATTTATCAACAATTTTTCAAGTCATCCAAATTTCATAAGTTTCGATAACTTATGAAGATTTGATGACTACAATTTTCTTCTCTCAGTTTTGGCCATCACACAACTACTAATAATGCAAATACACAATTATTTTTACAGGTCTAAAATTTTATATTTAAAATTGTGGCTGGGAAGTACTCCTAGAATGTTATTCTACTGTAAATAAAGAACTCTGACAAGTACCAAATCGCTCAGAATCCATTCATCTGAATTAAATTTGAAAGCGTATCGCTATCTGATTATAATACCACTTCTGAAATACTCGTTTCATTCTTTTATTAAGAAAATAGAAATAAAACGTAGATCGCTGAAATATTCGTAATAAAGAAGAATTTGTTTTTTACATCTACTTTGTAATAATATTTTTTTGTTGCCATATTTTACAATAAAATTAAAACACCTATAAATTTATCTTCTTATTGAAAATTATTAATTAAAAACTCATTTGCATTGTAATCAACTTTGAAAACTGCTTTCTAAATCTTTAATCAACTTCCTTTTGAATTATTTTCAAGGCCGTGCCCTAGTTTGTTTCCCAATCAACGGCGGAACACTAAACGACTAACGAGCAAACATTTAACACTTTAGTCTGACTTAGATTGATTGCCAAACATACCATTGAATAACGGTATTACGAGTTTCAAACTTAGAGTTCGATTTGGAACAATTTAAGTGATATTATGCTTTGAATCGTTTTGCTATTTCTTAACTATTACATTTTTAATACAAGTGTAGAAAAACATTAAGCTTCCGAAACTGGATAGGAATCTTCTTTTTACATGTGCATTGTTTTAACTAATGAAGAACTATCAAAATATTTAGGGAACTTTAGAAAATACATACGAATTAAACGAAATACTTTTTTGATTTTTGTTAATAACACAAAACATAACTATGATTTAATAAAAACTTTACGGTTTAATATGTTTGCAAATTATCAATTTTAAAAGCGATTAGTAATGCTATTTGACATATATTGATTTTTTTAAATTATATTAATTATTTTCGGCGAAACAGCACACGCCTTTGATGTTGCCCTCTTCTTTTCTTCTTTCTTCCTAAACTTGGGAATCAAAGCTGCATAGTATTGGCCTTTAGTGGTGGTTCCACACTCCAGGTAATTAATCAACAATAATCAAAGCCCTAGCCTTGCCAGCCGATACCTCTGTATAAAACTTATTTAAATCGGTGATGATAGTCATTTCCATTGAAAATATTGGTGTTTTGTCTCGGGACAAAAATGATAAATCCATGTTTCGTGCATTTTTAAAATCTTTCTGAAACATGTCTAAAATTTTTTTTTCTCGACACCATCTTACGGAGTCTTTTCTCATATTTAAAAATTGTTTCAGTATGGAATAAATACTTCTTATTAAAATATCTGTTTTTGAATTAAATATCGGATGGTAATTCTTTGATCGCTGAATACAAATTTCTCGGCTTTCGCAACATTTTATTAGGTGACTGACTTTAATTGGCGGCGACAAATATACTTGGCTTCCGTGTTTGTTCTTTGTACGAAATTGATAGGCTCACTTTGCAACATTCGAACAATATAGAAAAAGACTCTCCTAATATTGCCACCAATCGCAATGATTCTCAAACATCGTTAACTTATTCAACCGAGATATTTAAAAACGCACTTTTTTTCTGCATTTTCAAGAAAATCTTACGACACAAAATAAAAAAATTGCAAATATCAGATCTATACCTATGAGTATTTTCTTATAAAGCAGTATATAAATATCATTCTGACTACTTTTGATCCCTTTCGTACATAAAAAAGGTTATAAAGCATAAATTACAAAAATAAAAATAAATGAAACATTGCAAACTCAAGGAACCGGAATGATCGCTAAAATATTGACCGTCATTACAAGAGGGTGATATTTCATAATGAGTGTAATTTACACTTCCTTTCAGCAATGTTAATGAAGTCACTAAAACTCTACCGATGCTATTATCAAGTAAGCCTTGGCGGAAGGCAAGTTTAATGTCGGTATTGAAAGGAACTTTTCATCAGTAAATTATTTTAACCATACTCAAAACAGACATTTTTACTAATCGTTACGAGTAAGAAATAAGACAATAATGTTTTAATATTCAAAAACTCCGTTGTCTTGTGTTTTAATGAAAAACTGATAAATGTTACTTTAGTTAAAACAGTAAGCGTACTAAAGCGTTTTCATTAAAAAATCCAATCTCGTGCTCATAGTTCAACTTAGGCTCATAGTTATCATAGCTTTTAGATTATTATTAATATAATTTAGTACCATGGTAGCTTACCATGTCATACCATCATTAAGTCTCCCTTTTAAAACAAATCTAAAAGAAAGATTTCAGTTTTCGTAATGATGTAATTTGAATTTCTCAATTCATAAGAATTAGTTAAAGATTAAAATCATCTTTAGCCTATTCTTAACTTGCCTTTAGATTTTATCTCGTAAAAGTATAAAAACCTTGCCATTTTCACAACTCATTATGGGATAAGTCGGGAAAATGGCAAGGTGAAGGAAAGGCTTCTTAATCGGTCCAGATATACCTGAAGAACAGTTTTTACCCAATGCGACTGCATCCGATCTCCGAACTCAAAGAATAAACTATGCAGTTTATTAAGGTTGAATTAGGTGTCAGTAAATTTTAAGGCTATGAAATCATATAACTACTATAAAATATGGTCTTAACGACCGGGACAGACTTTTACATGCCCATGAATATTCTTTTAGTTGGATGATGATGTATAACAACCAAACATATAAAAAAACATATAAAAATAAAGCATTACATACAACTTATTAATATATACAAACTCTGTTAAATGGTTTTTGCTTTTTGGCATCGTTATATGTTAGACATAGTTCCTAGCAAAAATAACATAACTTTTAACTCCTTATAAACACCATCTAAACTCAATGGAGCTAGTTTTCAGAAACAAGAGAAGAATGTTTACCTTTCATTACCATCTACAGAAACGGTTTTTTACATTAAATAGACCATTTGTTTCGTCTCAAGTAATTATAATATTTTTGAAATGTCCCTTTCATCAAAACGGAACAGAAGGTTATTACAACAATAAATTACATTTTGATGGAGAAGGTTTTTTATATTTTATACAAATATATATTTTTGTTTGGTTTATCTGTACAAATTACCACGATTTAAGATTGTCAGACTTAAAATGTTTAAAACAAATCATAAAATTTAGATATTACGATCTATATCTTTGTATACTTTTATGCGTCTAGAGGTATTAATTTAATTATAAAAGCTTTAGCACTTTTTTATAGTTTATTATAAAACACGAACTAGCTTTTTGCGTTCATTGTAAATTAAGTTTATAAAAAATGTTTAACTACCCTTATTTAATCTACACCATTTTGATGTATTTGTTGTTGTTTATAATTTTCCTCATTCCGTTTAAATGTTACCAAACCACTGTTCATTATTTATTTTTACATACAACAGGAAAACATCAGAAGATAAAAAACCAGTACTTGAACTTAGAGTGCAGTTATAATCAAGTACTAATTTTGAAAATATATGTAATGCAGATATTATGATTAGTTTGTTGTGTATTTGTTTTAGTTTATTACACGTAAAATATTTTTTGTGTCTTTTTATCATTTTTTTTTCTAGCGTTTTCAACGCACGTGACATTAAACCCTTGCATAGATTATTGATTTCAGTTCGTCCTGAAAATACCAGCATGATAAAAAGTCTGATTCTCAAGGGTAATCAAATACTATAAAAAAAAGAATATTTAAAATACATACAACGATCAGATGCAAAAATAATATTAATAATTGGGGATTTTAAAAGACAAATACTGAACCATAAAACGTCTGGCCTCATTTAGTAACCTAAAATCTCTTAAATTAAATAAAATAAATTACAAAAAGGTAACTTAATGATGTGAAAGAATCAGAAATTTGAAAGTAAAAAAAGTCTGTTATGAGTGGCAGCTGTAATTAACAGTTTTAATCCTTCGAAAAGTTTAATTTCATTCGGAACTAATCGCAGACGATTTATAAATATCTTTTATATTCAAAAATAAATTCTACATTTATTGCTGATTAAATGTGTCTCAGGCTACCTTTTAATCCTATTAACACGTCATAATATATTGGATTTTTTATTTTTTCCATATACCACGTTATTATTTCGAAAATTAAGTCATAAAGGTGTATGAAGTCATATTTTATGGAATAGTGCATCCTCAAGTATACATGTATATCATATACCTACATCTACAAGTAGCCTTAAAAGTGTATTTAGTAATAAATATAACGCCTTTAACATTGTGTAAGTCGCTTACGAGGCATACTAAATAAGTACAGTAAGCATTCTCGTAATTCGTGTGTACGGCCTTATAGTTAACAATAGGTACACACCAGATTACACTCTCAGACATATGTTAATCAGTTTATAAATGATTGTATTACATTCGTAAATGTAATTGCTTATATTAAACAGTAGTTATAATGAGATTAGCGCAGAGCTGTATGTATTAGGAGCGTTTGTTATAATACATACCTTAACAAATATGGTAAAGTGCTTTTAAGTTTGTTCTTTTCAATAGGCTCTGGAACTAGACCGATTTAAAATATTTATTCACTATTAGAGAGCTCTAAACCCATTCATAATCATCATCGTCAGTATCGGCCTGTTTTAGTTCAATTCTGGATAAAGGGGGCCAAATCTGGATAATTTTGGACGTTATCCCACCGCGCTGGTCCAATGTGGGTTGGTGGAATGATCGATTTTTTGCATCCCCATGCGACGCACATTTAGGTATCCAAGTCCAGCAAAGAAAATATTAATAGTTCAAGTAATATTTAAAAAACGTATTTATAGTCATTATTTATTTAAGTCAACTTTCTGCACGAGCAAAGTGTACACAAGCTGGCTTAATGCCTAAGGCTTTTTCTAACAGCCAAGCCAAAATTGTAATTTCCGATAATATTTAATCAAAATTAAATATAAATATATATATATATTTTAATTTTGATTTATATTTGAATTATATATTTATATACACACAACAAAAAAACAACAAATTTACATTTACAAATTTTGACTTTCAAATGAAAATTACCTTATCGTCGTCTCTTTCAAAAGACGTTTGCGCATTTTCCTTTTAACTAAGCGTCCTTTGTAGCCATTCTGATCTGAAGAGGTAGCCCATTCCACAGAAGAATAGATTGAATAATTTCTGTAACATATACTTCAGTATGCTGCTCCTGCTACGTAACTGCCTCGCAGCCCTAGTGGGTATGGGCGTGTGCTTTAGAAACCGGAGGTCGTGGGTTTCGAATCCTGCGGGACGCAACAAATTTTCATTGTTTGTTTCCCAGTTGGTTAGGGCAACTTGGGCCGATCACCCAATTGTCCTGAAAGAAGATGATCCATGCGTCGGATGGGCATGTAAAAGTCGTCCACCCACTCAACCCGCATTGAATCCAGCGTGGATGGGATCGTCCAAACCCCCAATGGATAGGGGCGTATTAGGGAGGCCTAGTCCACCAGTGGTGGACTAACAAAGGCTGATGATGTGATGTGATGTGATACTTCCAGTATATTCAAATTTAGCAGTCCGTAAGCACTACTTGTAGCGTAGGGATGTGACGACCCCACCGCCCACTTGACGGCGGATGTGCCTTACTGAGGGTAAGACAGATCCGTAGTACAAGTGCAATTAGTCAATTGCCAATCCGTCTGCTCAGCGTGGCAATTATGAGCATTTTCTTTCCAATGAACGCCAAAAAAGGAAAACGGCCCCTAGTTCCCGGTAGTTCCATTATTCCTGGCCACGGTAGCGGCCAAAGTAAATGTGGGACAAGGGGTGCGAAGAATCCCCGGGTTACGGATCGCTACCAGCAAAAACTTGAACTGGCTCCGTATAATGGATGAAGGTTGAGACTTGGCGAAAACCTGGTGGAGCTGGAGGTAGAACTGGGCAAGATCCGGTGGCACGTTTTTGGGTTGTGTTAAGTCCTAAGACAGGGAGAGGACACCATAACCTTGCCATCGGGTCACCTTTTCTACTTCCAAGAGGGCGACCATCCGTCACAAGGCGGCGTGGGATTCCACGTCTATAAATTCCTTGTTGACAATATTGTCGTAGTTTCGAGCGTGTCGAGTAGGGTAAAAATGTACGCTCATTGTTCTTAAACTCACTAAGAGGTATTCCCTCAAAGTGATACAGGTGTACGCGCCCACTTCAACACGCCCTGACAACGAAGTGGAGGCTACTTCCAAGGATGTCTCCTGGGCCTTACACAACACCCACAAGACCCACTATAATGTTGTCATGGGGGATTTTATGCTTAAGTGGGAGTATGACAGGGCATTGAATCGTGTTTAGGACCCCACGGTGTCGGTAGTCTAAATCACAGGGTGCAGACGCCTCCGTAGCCTAGTGGTAAGGGCGTGTGCTTTAGGAACCGGAGGTCGTGGGTTCGAATCCTGCGGGGACTCGACAAATTTTCATTGTTGTTTCCTAGTTGGTTAGGGCAATTTGGGCCGATCACCCAATTGTCTGAAAAGTAAGATGATCCATGCTTCGGATGGGCATGTAAAAAGTCGGTTCACCCACCAACCCGCATTGGACCAGCGTGGTGGGATACGGTCCAAAAACTCTCTAATGGATAGAGGTGTATTAGGGGAGGCCTATGGCCAGTAGTGGACTATCACAGGCTGATGATGATGATGATGACTTTTTAATTTTTAGCACTCATCAATACTAGCTGATGATGTAGCAGTAGCTGTACTACCAAATGTGAGCGATAATTGCATATGTCTTTTACACAAAAACAATTGCATAAGGTTATTGTCGCACAGAAAATTTTATTTTGTTTTGCCCATTATACTTAAAATACTTAAGGAAAAAACATAAACAGCATATTTAATTAATTCTAATAATAAACAGATAGGTATTTCTTTGGGTCCAATTTCAATTTTAACTAGCTTTAGTCCGAATAGTTGGCTTATTTTACATAATTAAATTTCACTGAAAGCTTTTGTTTATGTTTAATTAAACCTTAAAAGGATTGTTCAATTACATCATGTTTATTAAATAAAATTACTTTACGGATTTTATCGCGTTTATTTTACATTTTAAATTCCCCGACGTTTCGAACACTTTCCAGCGGCCGTGGTCACGGGGTAGACTGAGCTGTCATGCGTCTTCTTACCAGTGCTGAAGCGGGGTTTCCAGATCTTAATTTTTATTAATTATTTTTAATCTGTACTCCGACCTATGCAAAATGAACTGATTTTATCTTTACAGCCAGCAGTGGTATTATGCTTGGGTTTAAATTTTAATTTATTAATTATGGGATCCCAAGCAGGTGGTAGAACCCAACCATCTTCTCTATTGAAATTTGGATGTTTTTTAATCTCAATAGCCTCACGCATCATCCTTGGTAGGAATCGGTGTTCTTTAGCAAGGATTTGTGGTCGATCAAATCTGATGTAATGGTTTGGGTGATTTAAGGTATGGTCACCCAAACCATTACATCAGGCTGTTGAGATTAATCTTTTGTACACGTTCTCTAATTATTTGAATTGTTTTTCAACAAATTCTTAAAGTTATGCAGTTACTGTAAGATATCGTCATTACATAAAGATTAACAGTTTTCAAGTTGGACGTAATGCATAATCTTACAAACATGAGGAACTAATTTTTATGTCTAAGGTTTCTTTAATGATTCCAAATTATGTATAATATATATATACAATAATACTTCAGTAAATGTGGCTGAAACAGAAATTATTTTAACACGATTAATTTTATGTTATTATTTTGTTAAAACGTTTTAAAGCAAGGACACAAAATGATTGAGCTTTTATTTAACTGTTACTTTCAAATGAAATTTTAGTGCTTAAGTAATCTACGAAGAGACCAGGTACCTAAGTTTTGTTAACTATTTTTCTTGTACTATTTATTATTTCAATTTAATTCAATTTTCATTTTTTTGTGTCATTATTTTGCGTATTTAATGTAGGTTAATTTAGAAATTACCAATAGAAGTGACCTATACATGTGTCTAAAATAACTTTAAAATATTAAAAATGCACTTAACAATATTATTTCTTTTACTATGCAGTTACGATGTAATAAACGAAAATAATGAAAGTCCTTTCTTTTAAGAAACTTCGTCTTGAACGCTTGCCTGATTGTGCTGTCGCTAATTAAGTTCTTAGAAAAGTGTATCGCCAATTGGCAATTGACAAATAACAGACCCTGCTAATGAACTGTTCACTCCAGGCTATTTCAAACTATTAAAATGTGATGTTTATTGCAAAAATTTTGTAAAACCTAATGAAAGAAAGGAAAAAAAATCCCGCTGAGTTTCTTCCACCGGCTCTCCTCAGGTCAGAGGCTTACATTTCCGAACCGGTGGTAGTTTATTTGACAATCAATAAGAAAGTGTAATGCTTCCATATTGAATAAAGATATTTGACTTTGACTTTGAATACAACTGTTCTGAAGATATCGAAGGCAGTAACTTAAAAACCTTTTAGTATGTTGTTTTTATGTTAAATTCATTTGTATATTTTAATCAAATGTGAACTAAATCCACAGTGTTTGTTATCTCATGTTCGCATTATTACGCTTATGTTAGAAATAATATTTATGAACTGCAAGTCGAGAGCAAATACGACGGCTGATCTATATTAGCGAGCAAATAGTTGCGCAGAAGATAATATGGTGCAAAAGTGTATGCGGAAACACAGCTGCACTGCCTATTCCTTCACTCTTGTAGTCCAGTGGGATGCATATGTCTATCCGACGATGAATTTTCAGCTTTAAAACATAATAAGACCCCTGTATCAACCCCACCTATTAATAAAAAGACAAATAAAGTTATTAAAATCGATAAAAGTGCCTAAACCATAGGGACGAAGCAACACAATTTTATTAAGAATACGTTCCATACAATTCCCTTAGACAAGGCGTCAAAGAAGTGAAGCATTTAAGAAACCTTATTAAAATTTTATTATTTATGATTATGATAACCAAATACTAGCAACAATAATACGGTCAAATTTGTTAGTCTCACGTAAGTTTCATAAATGAAGTTTAACCTTTTGTGATATTTTACAAGGAGGAATACAAGTTGAGTTGTAAATCTGCAGTAAAAACCTATACGGAAATCATAAATAATATTATTCTTTTCAATGTCAAGTATCAATTATAATGTTGTTGTTGAAAATTTCTAATTTAAAACCTTACAAATTTGTAATTATGTATAATGTAATATATATATAATGTATTACAGAAAATTTACCGTAGCTTATGAATCAGTACAAATTCATTTATAAATAGGTAACATAACGAAACGTCCTTCATGTTATGAATTTTCAAAAGGTTCTTATATTTATGGTCGTTCATTTTATTCGATAGCAATTACACTTTGATTAAAAGCTACGTTGATTTGAAAGATAACGCGGCGCAAAGGATCCTTTCCTTCCTTAGAAATAAAGGATCTTTCCTGTTGATGCTATTACCAACTTGAAAATAAAGACGGATCTTATATTCGTCGCAAAAATAATGTACAATATTTAAAATTTTCTCTGATAAAAGAAATATATATGATTAAAATTACTAACAGTCTTCGTTATTACGACATGTTATTTTCTCGAAATACAACAGAATACGTAAATGAAAGAGATGTAAGTAGAGGTACATTTTCTCATTTGTTTAAATGTAAAACGGACACATATTTAAAAAAAGGCTGCATTTATAATTGAGGATATACATACTAAATCATCCAATGTAACATCTTACTACATATTCATATGCGCTTAGGAGATAAAGTTTTTTTTGGTATTTGCATGTTATTCGACCGGTGGTAGGTCCCCTTTTAACAGGAGACCGTCTGGGTGAGTCCCACCGCAGTGCCTATTTCTGCCGCATAGCAGTAGTGTGAAAACACTGCTGTGTTCCGGTTTGAAGGGTACCGTAGCCAGCGTATTTACTGGGTAAACGAGACTTAACACCCTATGTTTCATGGTAGGCAGCGCGATGGCCATACCACTGGTATTACCAAAAGTTATACATCTGCATAAAAAAAGTATTTACATAGTTACTTTCATATAGATGTGTTACATTGCTAACGTAGAATAGGTAAAAAAAAAATTATCTCTTTTTTAAAAAAATATCTTTTTGCAATTATCTACTGCTGAATAAAGGCCTCCCCAATAGCAGGCCATTAAACACGGTTCTTGACAACTCTCATTTTGTTCCTGCCAACGGCCTTGCTAAGATCATTGCTCCACCTAGTCTGCGGCCATCCTACGCTACGTTTGCCGATTCGCATTCTCCACTCGAGAACTAGTCTACTCCAACAGTTATCAGTTCTTCTGGTGATATGGCCGGATCGTTTCCACTTCAGATACCATTCGTTCTTTGTCGGATCACCATATTCCGAATGAAATTTTTAAGAGGGACTCCGAGCATAACCCTTTTCATAGCCCACTGAGCTACCTTCAATCACCAGACAATTCAACCAAATCATGAGTATCATCCCCATCTTGAGTGTCCACATTTGTCACCGAATGTCATGACAGATAGGATACACTGGCTGAAGACTTTCGTCTACAGATTGTTTGGAATTGGAAAAGTAAAGAGTCGGCGTAGTTTCCCGTCCATACAATACCAACGCACAATAAAACTGGAAAAGTATATATCCTTGAGTAAAATAGACTTTTTTTGGCAACAAGAAATTTTATTCCCACACTCGGGAAAAGTCTAAAAAATAACAAGGGTAGAGCCGTGGATAGATTGTTAACAGAGTAACATTAATAAACTTTGAAAATAAATACAATATATTCATACTAGTAATTTTAAACAACGTTTGATATACTTGTCATCAGGCATATATATTGATGTGTATTTTAAGAATAACCCAGAATAACCTATTTAATGCAAACGTTTTACAAACTCAACCAGCCATATCTTAGTAAATTGCGTTATTGCGACAGAAGAGCTCAGTTAAAGCGTTTATGCGGACGTCTACATAGTTCTACACCACTTGATATCAAAAAATAGTCATATTTTTTCATTTAATACTATATACCTTGCGAACACACTACTTACAGACACTCTGTTATAAACTATTTATGATATATATGTATACATATTTTATTTTAAGGTGGTAGGTCCTCTTTTTACACAGGGCCGTCTGGGGTAGTACCACTGTGTTCCAACGTTTTTTTTTGAGTTCCCCATGCTAAATTTCCATAACCTTCATTAGATTGGCTGAAAGATAATGTCAAGGCATTAAGCCCGCCTTAATACATTTAATCGTAAAAAAATAAGAGAAATAAATAGAGTATTTAGAGTAGTGCATTTCTAAATACTAATCTTAAAATGGAATGTTTCTACTAAGCCGTGTCTGTGACGGTTTGCTGCTGCAATGCAAGCAATGTAAACGCTTTGCATATAATGGGATATATGGGAATGATGTGGCACTTAAGTGGATCTCATTTGCATTTAACAAATACACGAAAACTACTGCAAAATTTCATTTATTCAAAACGAGACAGTATTTGTAGAAACTGCGCGATATTCGTGCATAATTTTGTTTGACAACTGTTGTATTTTACAACAACTGGAATAATATTATACTGTGTACTTTTTTTTGTTATTTTAATTTCAAATATACATGAGGCAAGTAATGCAGCGATATTACGTCTCGTATATACAATCATACTAGCATAACAATATTAATAGAAATGATGTTGCGCTTATAATAACAGGAAATCATCATGCATTGATATGAAAAGTTCTTGACAATCAATAAGTGCAATTTGTACATAGGATAAAACTATTATAATGTCATAGATATTTTACGTTACTTAAAACTAACACAATGAAATATGAATTTAAAATTCACACTTAAATTATTTCTGAAAGAGCAAGTAACAATCTTTATTCTTAGATCTTCATTTTCCTTTCAGAAGTTTTAAAGAATAATCTTTAGAAATTTCTTATCGGATCTTCGTGCGGAACTCGCTCCACTTTTTTTGTGACGGGCAGCCTTTCTTGCAATGACGGCTTTTAAAACGAATATAAATCAACACTGTTTATTTTAATGTAAAAATACGATTATTAAAGAAGAGGTCCAAATAATTTTTCATCAAGTAAATTATATTTTACTGTATGTATGTATTAAAACCTCAAAATAAATGAATCAACTATTTTTTGATTCAATGCAGCCATACTACTTCGCAATTGATTTTAACTATCTATAGAAAATTATATTTTAGTATTATTTTCACATTTTATATTATATTTTCGCGTATCATTTTTTTTTACTTTATGCCAGTCCAGTTTATTATGTAAATAATAAACCAATTATAGACCCCAAATAACGGCTCTCATCGTTCTCCATGAATATTCAAAAAGCAAAAAAATCTTTTTGTGTTTTAATCATTCTACCCACGTTACAATTTGTATACTCAGTGGATCTAATGGATTAGACTTTATTGTAATTCAGAATCCATCTCAGTGATCGCACAATGTTTACCAAGACTCAGGAGTTTTCAAATATGTAATTTTGCCTGTACTAATATTGTTAAGAGGATTATTTTTTAGTTTTGAATCGACTCTGAAACTACTGAACCAATTTTAAATAGTCATCCGCTTATCGAATGTTATATAATCGTTGAGTGACGTAGGCTACTTTTAAAACGGAAAAAATCATTGCTAAAATCTAAAATAACACGGCCAGAGCTACGGACGAACTGCAAGTATCTTATATAAGAACTAAAATAATGTTAATATCGTACAATACTTTACAGTCTGTATTAAAAAAAAACATGCTACGTCTTGTTCTAAAAACAATAGCAACAAGTATTAATTAATTCTTTTGTTTACGCGAATTCTAAAATGTGCTCAAGAAAAGTTCATTTTGCATAGGTCGAAGTACTGACTAAAAACTTTATTATAAGTAAGATCTGGCAATCACGCTTCAGCACTGACAACAACACGCATGAGATCTTAATTTATTTCGACTACGGGCGCTGGAAAGTGTTCGGAGCGTTGGAATCTAAAATAAAAATAAACGCGGTAATATTCTTAAAAAGCCCTATTATTCATAAATAATACTAAGTCATACATATAAGAAGACTCTTCCGTGCACGTAGTATTAACAAATAATTGGTAGACAAATAATCGTTACCTGAAATATAACACTTCTAAATGTTTTGTAGTTCACAAAGCATATTCGTTATAAATTATTGGACTCTAATCATGTGTTACAATAAATTTCTTTAAAACGGCAAATCGTTCAATATAGATTGCACAATCAGTGTATTATTGATTGACTGCTTCCGTAGCCTAATAGTATGGGCATGCGCTATAGAAATCGGAGGTCGTGGGTTCGAATCCTGCGAGGGTTATGGCAATTTGGGCTGATCGCCCAATTGTCTGAAAAGTAAGATGAACCATGCGTCGGATGGGCATGTAAAAAGTTGGTCCACCCACCAACCCGCATTGGTGCAAAATTCTGTGAAACGTATCGAAACAATTGTTACAAAATCTTAAGCAGTAAAACAAATCATATTAAACAATAAAATACATTTATATTAACTTAGTGATATTCTTTCATAATAGTTTGATAAGATTTAGAACTGCATTATTATTTATTTAACGTAATATGGTAGAATTGGACATATAAAGCACAAACATTTTTTGTTGATTTATGCAGTGAAGAAACACAATTTAGAATATAAATGATATACTGCGCTTCTAATGAACGTAAAAATATTCGAGACAGGATCCCCGAGAATAGATAATGTCAAAACTGATCTCTGTTAGAATGGACCTCGCATCAGAACTTTCCCTATTAATGCCCAGCTGCAACTGTGCGCATGTACAAAATGGGCACTAATGCAATCACATATATTATGTAAGTTGTTTATCTAAAAATGTACAAAATTTTTACGGCATTTTGATAAGCTGTACGTGATATAGTATCTTTTCAAAAATAATTAAGGGAATTATAATATACATAGTTTTTAACAATGCAAAGCGTATCAAAAAGTTATTCAGAAGACACAAGAATGTTTGGTCCGATTACTTGTAAAATTATTGCATAGTCTGAGTAACAAGTAACTACTTTCCTAAAAATTTATAAAGTTAACAATCACTTACAATTCTGGGACGTTAATACCACTTGCTTAGCTATGGAAAATAAATTACATACAAAAATAAGAGCTTTATGCCAACTATAGACTCGTAAAGTTTACGTGGTCATCGTTCTTGCTTTAGATATAAAAATGATAGACTTGACTGGGATCTGAAAAGTAAATTTTTTAAATAAAATTATCAATACAACCCAATACATTACTTCAAGCTTCGTTTCACACGAGCAAGAAGCTTGCATGAGCACGCGTGCAATCGATTGAAAGGGCAGCAGTATGGAAACACTTTTCTTCCTGTCTGCAATAAGTTACATGCTAGGACTATATATCATGTATCTTTTCTCACCCGACAGAACAACGAGTCTCTAAGGCTTATGCACATTCTACTTAAAAAATACGTTTTTAACGTACTTTGAACAATAAAAGAAATGTAACATAAATATATCTTAAATACTAAGAAAAGAGTTTCGTAGTACTTTAAACGAAGTTTTTCCGCAGGTATTTCACGGCAGATATAGCACGGCAATTTTTGTTTAGTTTTCATGATAAAATCTCAGTAAAGCCTATGTGACACTGTAAACTAAAACATTTTGGACAAAAATTATGTCCTCGTTAATATCTCAAAATTCACACAGTTGCTTTTTCGAAGTGGGATTTAAATTTTGATTAGCTTGCTTAACTGCAGCACGATACGATTAAATTCTTCATTTTGGTTAATTGAATTAAAGAAAACATATTACGTGTGTTGTAAATAGTGTTTATACAACGTAAAGTTATGAATATTTTTTTTACCCTTAACTATACTAAAAATACAACCTATTAGAACAAAATAGGTAACCTATTAAACAAAGGTATTTCAACAAGCTTCGTTGTCATTGCATCGTGTTCGTACAGAGTGCTATTGAGCGTTAAAAGTACTGCTGGCTGAAGCTATTACATTTGGATCGCTATTTGAACAAATCTTAAACAAACTGCTCTTGTCGGCATTTTATAATGTAAACTGCGTTAAATTTTTTTTTATGAAACGTATAGAAATTATAAATAAGAAATTAATAACTTCTTTCTTAATTAACACGAAGGTGGCCCTTCCTTGACACGGTTTTTTAGGAAGATGATTGTGCTACGCGGCCTATAGGGAGCTAATCAAAAAGCATTACCACTGTGCCATGTACCGAAGAGACTGCCTAGCACACACTGGAACAATAACTAGAATGGGTAAGGCGGGCCAAGTACTACAGGACACGATCTTTCGCTTCCTGCTGTAATTTGAATAATTATAAGAGCGGATGGTAGTTTGGCTGGAATAAGTATAGGAGCCCACTAGCGCCCTGGATATCTATAGGTGTAAGTGTTAAACATTTGCCTTTATGCGCAATCTTTCACCCTGTCATTCATTCCCTAGACAGCCGTGAAGGGGGTTGTTGCTGCATAAAGTAGAACTCAATAGGCATAGCTTTTGCGAGAGACCTTAAATGTCGTACTAGGCGGTAGTGATTCACCACAGAGTTTTCCATGCTATCCAAGGAAAGGAAGTTTTTACTAGTAAAGTCATGCTGGGGCTACCAAAGATTATTTCCACCAAACAAAGTCCAAGAGATAGCGATTCGAGAGAGGAATAACCCATAATTTTAGTACAAATACGGCCGTTACATCTTGACTGTGTAATCTATGCTACTTCATCATCATCATCAGCCTTTGATAGTGCACTGCTGGACATAGGCCTCCCCTAATATACACCTATCCATTAGGGGGTTTCTGGACCATATCCCACCACGCTGGTCCAATGCGGGTTGGTGGGTGATGATGCTACTTCAAATATATAAAAATACGAAATATCGTTTCAAAATAAATGCGGATTTTCTGTTATATTATATATATTCTGAATAGTTTATGCACTAACAGTTGAACTTATTAAATGAAAATTAAACTGAGTACTAAGACATAAAAATTCTAACAGTTTGCAATTTAACACTTGTCTGGTAATAACTTGGCTAGATAATAGAAACCGATCTTTTGTCCAATGTTGTGGTCATGGGACATGCTTATTCTCCATAAAATGATAAATAGCATACTGTTTGCTTACACTATAGTTGTCGGGTACAGTTTTGAGGACCAAGGATCAAAATCGATAAGTTTTTAATACTCAATTTCCAGTGCGCTTAACGATAAAATTGTTCGTGAAACAAATGCTCGATATTCTTTAAATTACAACATCTAGTTAATAAAATTGTAATAATACTATAATTTATTTCATATATGATATATTATAATGAATACATATTGTTTTCATTACCGTAATCATAATGTATCTTTTCCTTTTTTTATAAATTTAAACGGCAAATTAAAATCAATATTAAAAAATAAATATATTTAGTTATCTACAGTCCATTTAATTGATTCTGATGAATTCTAGTCTAGTCTTGTAGCTATAATTTTTTTATCAAGATATTCGGTTTAAGACGCAATATTATTAAGTAAGCTTAAAAACAAGAGTAGGGCTTTATTGAAAGAAAATGAACTATTATTATACGTTTCAAATTACTCTCTACGAAACACAAGGCGGATTTTACAGCTATTATGCGCATATTAGTTTTAATTTGTAAAAGAAAGATACAAAAAGTAGACGGAACATAAATAAAATAAATGAAAATCGTAACATTGTTTCGTATCAGACATTTAAATAGACAGATTTAAAATAATCTGATGAACCTTTATATTTAACTGAGCGACGTAATCAATCCAATATAACGTAATAATCATTATATAATAGCTAATATACTTATGTTACATTATCATTGCACTTGTTTATTAATTGTCATATAACTCAGAAAAGGTTTCTACTGGTGTGGTAGGAACCGGCCAAATTCGACCAGCTAGTGGTTAAGTGACCTTGATTTGAAAACCTTGAACGAGCATTCATTTATAAGGGTGTTCTCTCATTTTAAATGGAATACACATTTTATAACTTCTTACACAAAAAAGTAAATTTACCAATGAATAAACTTATTCGTCTTCTAAAATTTTATTGAAAAAGCGAAGACGTTGTACAATTACAGTTTTATTTAC
Organism: Lamproptera curius; assembly: GCA_029286875.1. NCBI lineage: Eukaryota > Metazoa > Arthropoda > Insecta > Lepidoptera > Papilionidae > Lamproptera > Lamproptera curius. The sequence continues at coordinate 728,858 of JAGSMT010000181.1, forward strand.
TCTTTGCAGTTTATTTACTGGAAGAGTTAGCTTATATTTAAATGATTTTTTAAAGTTCTACTTAACTTTTCCGTTGTTTTGCTAATTTCTGCTTGCTTCTCTTTTATTTTCGGATAAAACTAAACATACTCTTTGGTTAAAGTAGTTTCACTCTTTCTATAGCTACATTCCTTTATTATTTTAATACAAAAGATTTACAACATAAATATAAGCCCCGTGTTACTGTTTTATAAATATCCGTTAGTAATACAAAACACAATTTATTAGCACTGCATGTAATTGCCTTAATATTCGTAGCGTGTATCCATTGAGCGTTGATTAGTACGAATATACAGTGCGTATTTTGGTGTAATGTCAGAATATACGACACGACTACTTAATAGGGCTTCCGTTACGTTTCTTGACAGAATATGTTTAGCTGACGCGTCATCTTTTAATTGTTGCATTTATGTTATGCGTTAATTAAAGTACTATTAAAACAATTCTGATATAATTATAAAATAATTTAATTTTGTTAACAATAAAACTTAAAGAATGGTGGACATTTATTATGTTACTTTTAATATTGTAATTGAGGTTTTATTTATGTTCTTATCATATTATGTTTATGAAATTTATAAATATTATATAATAGATGTATTTTAGAAAAAATAATAAAACCAAATTTCGTTGTGATATAAGGAACCTTTTAGCTTAAGTTTTCACACATGCCCCAGAAAAGCACGTATTATTTTGCGAAACCTATATTTTCTTTAAAAAGGTTGCAATGCAGGTGCCTTCTAAACTACTCTGTTTGGCTAGGCCGCTACGTGACCACAATATACATAAAAAATCATTTATAAAAGCCACATTTCAAGCAATCACAAATTTTCTGATTTTTTCTGTTGTTCAATAATTTGTTTGTTGTTCAGTTTGAAATGTTTTTATTTTTAATTCAGTAGACAAGAAAGAATAAAATATTTAAAATATAATTTTAATATAAGTTTAAATATTTCTTTTGATTTGAAACTTAGAAAGCAATAGTAGTATTCAGGGTCTGCAGGGAGGTGTTTTTAGTAGAAAGTTTGATATAACCATCGCTACTCCTCTTTAGACGGTGTATCTCTTATCTCAGGTGACCCACTGAGGAAGTAAAATTGCGGTTGTTTATGATGCTTAAGCAATATGACAATATTTAAATCATTCTTATATGACTAATTAAATGATGATAACAATTTTTCATATTAAGTGTGTGTTGTTATGATATTATTTGAATTAAATGATAACCATAAATATAAAAAATGAGGATTTTAAGTTATCTTTTTATCGAAAAATATTGTATAGTGACTATAAGAAGATCTTTCATTACATAATATTTTTGGAGGAATCGTACCTAATGTTTTAAAATGCGGGACAACTTACTCTGGCTCTATTATGTGCAGCTTGAGATGAAGACGACAAACTTATTTGTATCGAAAAACGTGGTGGTTTTTGCCAGTGCGAGTCCGACATAACCCGTATTTGCCCACGGCATTTCCCCAAAATTATAAAAAAAAACAGTGCGTAACGTTAAATGATTATCACTATCAAAGTTACTATTGATTCCTTTTTTTACATTCTTGACAAACTTTTACTTTATTTCTTGTGAAATCCGATATTATATTTATGTTTGGCTTCAAATTTTACAGGATAATTTTAAAAACGGACTGATTTAAACGTCATAACGAAACTCTAAAACTACATTTGTAATGGTAAAAATATGATAAGAAGTTATTTTGCAGGTACAGGTTTGCAGGCTGGTACAAGAAATAAAGTTAGCTAATAAAGCAGGAATTGAATCAATTAACTCAGACTGTTGTGTCTAAAATAGCTTGAGTCTTACGCTAAAAACCTAAACGTATTTTCAATAGCCTAGTGATAATATTACCTAAAATAGTATAACTAAAGCCTTTAATAATTTAGTTATGTATAATAATTTTATATTTACAACACACTTACCTAACACTTATTAAAATGGACCGTTGTTTTCTTTGATAATTGAAATCCGAATAAATGAAACTTTCAATAAGTATTTAACTCAGTATATTTTTCCTCTATTTTATTTAACATTAATTTTAAATGAATCTAAAATTAACCTATGAAAAGTAGCACGGTTAATCCAACTTCGTAAACTACGTATTAAACCACGCTTATAACTTTTTTTAGTTATTTACTTTAATTACTTTACTCTTCCTTTTTTAGCAAAAACAAATATCTACATATAATAACTAGAGTAGACAGGTTTAAAAAGATACTACGCATTGAACTGGTATAAATTTTTTCAATGAAGTTTTTACAACATTTCAGATTTCAACAATGCGAACTTTATTTCGTACCATGCTTTCAAATTTATTTTCAGAGGATCTACGGCGTTAACATAGAATGGAGCGTCAATTGGAAAGCTAAAAGTTTATTCTAGAAAAACTTATTCCTCATACAGCGGCTGTTATTGTTGATCGTGTTTGTTTTTGTAACAAAAGAACCTCGAATGTTTCGCAACTGAGTGCATTTGTCCATTCGCACGACACTTTTAAATGGTATCGTACGTGGAAAAATTTATACTTTCTCCATGCATTGCGAAAAAATATTTGCAAAATGATTACAATATACTAAAAAGTGTGTGTGTGTTATGAGAGCGGGTAGCCGTAATTTGATTTAAAACGTTTTGTAATGCTGTGTATGAATTTCATTGAGTGTTTTTACATGTTTTACCTTAAATTGTGTTTTACTTTAAATTAATGATAAAAGATCCTAACTTCACAAAATAAGCTTTGTCAGCGCTTAAAACTTTCATTTCCATGAGTTAAGGATATATTTCATAAAAAATGTCTTTTAATACATTAAGATGTAAATAATGTTGTAAATTACATTCGATGTATCAGACTGCATCTAATTTAAAGTCCGTAGCAGTTGTTTTGTCTAGGTTATTTGTTTAAACCTAACCAGTATGTCCTGTCCACGCGCTATGTGACATAGTTCTAGCGCAAATGCCGCATTTATCATGTCACTACCAAGCGGCTTAAAATGTCACTCACTGCACGTTAATTCTTTTGCCAACATTGCTAGAGACGCACAATAGTGTTTTCATTATTTTAGAAATGTGACTGACTCACAATAACGTGTAACTATTTTACATAAAATCTCTGATAACTTTTAAGTTATTCATTTCATCAAAATGCCGCCTATGACACGTTTTATGTACATAGAATGGTATTTTTTAATGCAAAAACTTTTACGTGAATTTAAATGTATTATCTTAAAGGTTTAAATGTCCCTGATTTAAATTTTAAAATTTCCTACATTGAAATGCTTAGGTATTTGTAAACACACACACATATATATATATATATATCATAATATCATGTACATCCATTCAAGTAGGTCGGATTACAGCCTAAAAATAATTTAAAATTAAGATCTGAAAACCCTTCAGCACTGGCAACAAGACGCATGACGTCTCAGTCTACCCTGACCACAGCCGCTGAAAGTGTTCGAAACGTCGGAATTTAAAATGTTAAATAAACGCGATAAAATCCGTAAAGTCATTTTATTTAATAATTTATAATATTCGCGCAAGCAATAGGAATAATTACATGTATTTTCTTCTTAATATGAGCTTCCTTATTTCAAAAGCTTCTTATGTCATTCCGCTTATAGCACATAAATAAGTTATAATCACTTCGTACGGTTTTCTTTATAATATTATAATATCTAATGTTATCATTAGTAAAACATATTTTTAAGTATGTACCATAAACATAAATAAATTTAAAAAGTACAGTAAATGCTAAGTAAGCGATTCGATATATTACACTCTTTATTATTTGTAAAAAACTTTAATAAACAAACTTGAATTACTTTACAATTGTCAAGAAAATAATTTACCTTTTATTTGTTTTAATATCGTAATAATTCATCACGTACAAAAATCTTTACATCAAAGTCAGAACTAAATGAAATAAACTGATTGCCTTGCCTTACCTTTATTTAATATGGAAGTTCACAATTGCTTAGTGATCGTAAAACGCGCAACCACCAGTTTGAAATAGGAAATCTCAGACGGGAGAAAACCGGTGAAAGAAAATCGGCGTACTTTTCGTTATGAATAATTTACAAAAAATTTTTGCAAACATATTTTGTAGTTAAACAAAACTTGCGTGAGCATTCTATTACCAGGCTGTGATGTTCCGGACAATTAGTTCAAATTTTGTAAAACCTATAAATTGTCTCATAAAATAATTTTATTCTTCAGGTCCTAGTTGCCGAGTAATAAATTAGGTTTGGTCCTTGTATCTATGTTGCGTCATTACAATGTCTTAAGAATATTCTATTCGTCTGCACATAAAATCAGTTTTAAATATGTATTAAGAACTAACGGTCAATATTTAAAATACTGTAAAACTATTTCTGGGTGATTCCTTAGAGCTCAGATTACAGACTGCTCGAGTTGCACTTATTGTAGACAACAAAGAACGCATTAGTATTTGCGCACTTACCCACAGTAGAATTCCATAACATAGTATAATGTCAACAGCGACCAGATGTCTCGTATGTACGAGTCGATGCATAACACCGCCTTCAACCACTCAACACAATAACACTATCACAGATGCACAACACTTATCACATACGAGGAGAGGTCCGTTCCGGGCAGCGGCTTATTCGAGGCCTGCCTTTCTATATTTCCGAACATTTATACACGATCTCGAAGTGACAAAAAAGTCAATATCGAATTGATACTGTATACAAATACCAAAGTATATAATACAGTTAGAATACTACTTCTATTGCGGGCACTTTGAGAAAGGTAGTCGTGATATTGACGTTTGGTCTCTCTGCGGTCGTGTATAAAAGACGGGCCTGATATATAGTGAGACATTTTCGTATAAGCCGCTACCAGAAACGAAACATTCCTCGTGTGTGATTAGTGTTGTGCATCTGTGATAGTGTTAGTGTGTTGAGTGGTGTTACGCACCGACTTGTCTGTACGCGACATTGTGGCTGTTTTTGTGGTGACGTGAATCATTTTAATGTTTGTTAGTATAAGAGACGTTCTCTTTGAAATTTCTAAAAATACTGTGACTGTGTTAGGTATGAGAACTATAATTGCGTAGAATACTGTCACCGTCCTCAGGACCACAACATATATAAATTATTGTTGACAAAAGAGAAATACAGATTTCGCCAAAACATGTATAATTACTACCAGTTATATAATTTATCTTGAAGCGAAAGTCCCTTAAAAAGCTACTAAACAAAAAAAGAACAAAGACAACCACTGACTCCAGAGATTATCTAGAACAAACAGAAAGACAGACCATTAAAATTTTTCGAAAATGTTGTTTTGTTACATGTACTGTTTGTATATCACAATTTACTCGTTAAAAATTGTTATTTTAATGTTACAAGCAGACATTCCCAGTTTTATTTATTTACATAGTTTTCTATAAAAATAATTAAAATTGAAATGTCTGTTATTCGCCTTATAAGAGCAAGTTTAGATACATTAATTCTTAGTTGTTTACTGTGACCTTGTTCATTTACGAAGCCTGATACATATAGCAGAGTATAATCGAAAAACTTGACGTTGGCGAAATCTACAAGGAAACGCCATCAAGCCAAAGAACTGAACTGAGCAAGTTTAAAACTATAAATATAAAAAATGGTTGGGTGAAAAAATATATTGATCAGTTTTATCTTATAATCTAGTATATTTACACAATATAATCATAACTACTAGGGACGTCAGTGACTGAAGGCTTTTAAAAATTATTCTGGGGGTTACTGTTTAAAATTAGACGGTTCATTTCAATTTTAGTTATTTCTAAAGAATACGAATGACTACAAATTTCGTAATATGTAGAGTAACTGACATTGAGACGATCAAGTCCTGACAAAAATTACTTCGCTGAGTGGAATCCATATATCACAGAACTAAACACAAATTTTTATCATTGAAATTCTCATTTGAGTTATGACATGAATAAATTTGATAATTATTTTTTATTTCACTTAGTAATACATATCTACTTTAATTTACCGTGCAGTTATTTGGTACTCGGTACTACAATACTAAAAATGTACTCCTAAGATAAGAGGTGAACATCATGCCATAGTGCATTTCTTCCCAGTAATCCGGGCGTCGTGAAAGATAGTATATGTGCGATCTTCAAAAACAAAATTCAAAAATCGTATAAAAAATAACCAAATTAATATACATTGATATGTGGTTTGAAAAAACAAATATTGATATTATGTTTCGGTTGATTTACTACACTTAAAGGTATGAAATTTTAGTACTTAAACAGCGACAATTAAGCAACAATAGTGAATAAGACGCCAGAAAGTGGCTTCTATTACTAGTCTTAGTCGAAATTGGCTTAAATATTTTTAAATATTTACAAATTATGACTTAGTAGACCTAGCTATTTGATTAAAATTTTGGTCGAATTTGTGAATGTGGGAAACATCATGTAATCAAACTACTGCAGTACTTTCACTTATAAGTCATTTAGATTTATATAATTCTTTTTAATCTAGCCAGTTTTGAAAGTTATCATAGGGCTAGCTTCTTATCCATCCAGATTCAGCGGGTAACTGTTTTTACGACGAGCGACTCGCATCTGACCTCCATAACCCAAAAAGTAAACTGACTTCATTGGATGGATTATTTGTCATAAAATAATTAAACATAATATAATTCTGTTATATTTGGGTAAATTTATAAAAATTAATCTTTTGAAGGAAGTAGTGTCAATAGGTACCTAACATTTATTTTGTGTCAATGTTTCTATTTTTTAATCATTTTATTGATTCTTACGTATCTAGGTCACAATTCATAATGTCTATTCCGTTTTGTTATAGTTTTAAATACAATACAAATATTGCTAGTTTTACAGGGGTGAGTATGCTCTTCATAAACAAAACCAATTAACGTTGCAACATAATTGGTTTAGTGTGAATGTACAGAGCTCTGGCACAACAGTTTTAAATGCACAACACAACAGCGTTTAAAATTATCAAACTGCATTCACTGAGCGGATACAGAAACCGAGTTTTATTTTAGCACCTTATTGCTTTGGCCTGAAATGTTATTAAGGTTGTTATTATCGCAATACTTTTCTTTGCAGGAAATGTCATCCGATTAGCACTGTCTACATTACATCGTTCTTTTTTATGCCTTAAGGAAAAATATTTTTACCGGTGGTAGGTCCCTGTTTACAGGAGACCGTCTGGGCGTACCACCGCGGTGCCTATTTCTACCCCGAACAGCAGTAGTGTGAAAACACTGCTCGCTCCGGTTTGAAGGGCACCATGCCAGCGTATATGGTAAACAAGACTTAACACCCTATGTCTCTACGGTAGGCAGCGGTCGGCGATACCACTGGTATTGTCAAGCGTCTATGGGCGTCGGTGACCACTTCCTATCAGGTGACCGACTGCTCGTCTGCCTGCGTATGCCATAAAAAAATATAATTTCTCTTGTCACTTCTGATCCTGAGGTAACCTGGTCTTAAGTCTCACTTGCCAATATTCAGACTGACGTTAAAAATGTCGCACCCTTCATATCGAATCGTTATAAATATTGTTAGTTGATAAGAGGGACTCTCTTACATTCATATTCAAATTCAAAGATATTTATTTAATATAGACGTGTAACACTCGTTTATTGATTGACATAATCACTAGCTCTAAGCTGAAAAGATAACTTTTTCATTATTTAGGCCCTTCTAAAAACATAAAATATGAATGATAAACTGACACCCATGAATAATAATAGAAAAAAATATTCACTGTGATAACACAAACACCTAAGTTTTAGTAAATCTACACGTAAACGTATTTGAATAAAAGTTTTTTTATTGGCTATGCTTGCAGACGTTCAGTCGGGCCACCTGATGGAAAATGGTCACCGGCGTCCATAAACATTGGTAATATAATTACTGTTAGACAAAGAATGTCTCGTTTACCCAGTAAATACGCTGGCTACGATGCTCGCTACGGCTTTACGGCAGAAACATGCACAAAAGTTTAAAAAGTATCAAATATAAGAAATTTTTTTAGAAAAAAAATTATAAATATTGTTACCAATATCATTTATTAATACAGTTTTTCTATTAATAATGACATACGCCATTAAAACAACATTGTCAGAATGAAAGATATTAAAATCACGTTACAAATAAAATTTTAATAGTCCATCCACGTTGCTTACTACTGATTTAATAGTTTTTTCTACCATGGTTTGCGTCACATAAAACAAAAGCTTTTAAACAAATTAATGGTCACATAAATCAAATAGCCCGCTGAGTTCTTCCTTGGTTCTTCTCAGGTCTGAGGCGTCCTTTTCCGAACCGGTGGTAGTGTGTTAGACAATCAATAAGCAAGTGTAAACTTCTATATTGATGTATATTCTATATAGATATAATAAAAAATAAAAAAAAATATTCCTAAACAATCGCTTGAATCATCTTTGGACCTTTGTAACATTCAATATTTTATGCCATTGGGTGAATTATTATCGTATCTAAGGGCATGTATGATCTGTACGAGCATTATTGATTAGATTGGTTAACCGATGACACAGCTCTTAGAGAGCCTAAACGATCTCTGGATTGAAAATCTCAGGCTCATTGACTAATAAAGTGTTCAACTGAAATCTGTTGATTATTGGTTTTATAATAACAAAATTTGAGATTGAAGCAAATCGACATAAAAAGTTTTTAAACAAATTCTATAAAAACATGCTTACTTTCGCAGTAAAGTTTAGAAAATTTTATGTTTTCAGCTTTATAACAATTTATTCACATATTTCTTGTCATTTTTAGGTGAATGTATCAGAATGATGCTATTGAAGATTTATACAAACAGATAATGAAACTATGAGGTAATGTTGTCGTTACATACTCGTGAAATTGTAAACTTTTTTTTTTAAAGTATGATATCTAATTTTTGTTTTCAGCTTATTAATCTAAAACAAAAAGTTGCTTACCGTACTTACATTGTGCTAGGTAATAACAAGTTTTTGAAATTCATCAAAAGTTCAAAGCATTAAAATTTGGCCTTTGCTTAAACTGGAGTTTCAAATCACGCACAGGGAAATAACTTTGTGTTGTTTTCTGGTTGGCTAGGACAGATTAGGCCGATCAACTAAATGTCTGAAGAGTAAAATGATCCATGCTTCGGATGGGCATGTAAAAAGTCGGTACACCCAACACGCTGGTCTAATGCGGGTTGTATGGGACCAATGTGGTGGAATCTAAATCCCCCAAAGAGAGAAGGGCAGGCTTGTGTCCAGCAGTGGACTAACACAGGCCGATGATGATGATGACATTTAGCAGGAGAGACCAAACGCAATGTTCCTTTGATCTCTTCTGCTTAACTTACCTATCTAAGTTCAATCAAATCATATATGCAAATTAAAATACATCAATTCTTGTCGTAATAATGTGAAGATATTTTTATGAAAAAAAAAATTTAACCTTCATGTAAAGTTGCGGGAGATTAGTTAGGGTTAAAAAAACGTGTTCGTTGTAACAAACTACTTATATACCGCAAATTACTCATAGTGTTATATTTCATTTTTTTTATGATTTTTTATTTTTCCCTTCATCATCTTATGATATTTGATAATTCATCTTCATTCTTTTCTTGAAGGATGATGATTCGATAACTGTTGACAAAAAAAAAGTCATAATTCAAGTGTAATTTTTAGTTTTTATTTATTTAACAAACGGCTATTTCGTGACCTAGTTTGTTAATCAATCAACTCATTATCATCATCATCATCATCATCAGTCCACTGCTGGACATAGACCTCCCCTAATGCACGCCACCGCTTCTGATCTTCGGCTATTCTCATCCAGCCCACACCGGCCACTTTGCGAATGTCGTCACTCCATCTTGCCGCAGGGCGTCCTACACTACGTTTGCCGAGCCTCAGTCTCCACTCTAGAACTTTCCGACTCCAGCAGTCATCAGTTCTGCGGCTTATATGCCCGGGCTACTGCCACTTCAGCTTACTAATCCAGTGGGCTATATCAGTGACTCTGGTTCTCTGACGGATCATATAATTTCTGATGCGGTCCATCAGAGATACTCCGACCATAGTCCTCTCCATAGCTCACTGAGCGATTTTAAATTTGTGGATCAGTCGAACCGTAAGTGTCCAAGTCTCGGCACCGTAGGTCGTAACGGGTAGGACGTACTGATCGAAAACTTTCGATTTCAGGCACTGTGGGATGGGCCACGAGAAAACTCTGTGAAGCTTATGAAAAGCTGCCCAGCCCAGCCGAATCCTTCTGTTGGCCTCCCCCTCAAAGTTGTTTCTACCTAGTCGGAGCGTTTGCCCTAAGTAAACGTACTCCGAAACTACTTCGAGAGGGGTTCCATCAATTGTGATCGGTCCCGGATCAAGGTGCTCGTTAAACATGACCTTGGTTTTACCGGAGTTCATCCGGAGACCGACGCGTGCAGAAGACTTAGCCAGGCTTTGCACCATTTTCTGCAGGTCCTTTGCGGTTTCAGCCATGATGACGATATCGTCCGCAAATTGCAGATGTAAGATGTACTTGCCGTTCACATTTATGCCGTGTCCTTCCCAGTAGAGTGAACATGTCCTGAAGCGCGCGGAGAACTTTTTCGGAGACATGACGTCTCCTTGTCTTACACCGCGGTGCACGGGGATAGGCTCAGTCTGCCCACTTTAGTCTATGAAAGACATAGTGGCGGCGTTATACAGACATCACAGCATCTCGATATATCGCCAATCAATTTGGCACTCCTGCAAGGACTCAAGGAAAGACCAGGTCCCGATGGAGTCAAAAGCCTTCTCATAGTCCACAAATGCCATGCACAGGGGTTGGTTATACTCATGTGTCTTCTGTATAACCTGCCGCACTGTGTTAGTGTGGTCTAGGGTGCTGTTACCCCTCCGAAACCGGGCCTGTTCTCGAGGCTGCGCTTCGCCGAGTTTTCGTGCAAGACGATTCGAGATGACCCTGGGAAAACAACTTATAAACATGACTCAGGAGCGATGTTGACAAGCAACGGCATGTACAAACATCCAGCGTTATTAAGTATGCCCTGATTGATTCCCAAACAAACCGTCAAATTATACTAACGGTGAGGTTTGAGTAGAATTTATTATTAGAACTTTGCTTCTTTAATTATTCCAATGACAGCTTAGAGCTATTAGCTGGTTAGCTATGGCTATATTTTTTTTTTATTATGACCTATAATTGCAAGCAGGATTTCTATCGAACCAAACATTTTACTTTACAGACCTGAAAAACGATGAGTTTTAGTAGGATCAATACATGACTTCGTTGTCTTCATTTACGCTGTAGTTGATTAATTTGAATTAGTCATGAGAGGCTCTCTAACACAGGCGCATTCTCTGTCTCTTTATACTATCAAAGCCCGATGGGAGGGATAACCGACACGACCCGAGAGAGTAAGGTTGAGGACCGACTTTTTACATGCCTATTCGACACATGGATCATGCTTCTTTTCAGACAATTGGTTGAGCAGCCCTTTATAAGCCCAAACAAACTAGGAAATAACAATAAAAATTTGTTCAGTACCAACAGGATTCGTACCCACGACCTCCGGTTTCTAAAGCACACGCCCTTACCACTAGGCTACGGAGGCAGAAAACTGTCATTTTAACTATATCCTACCAGACAATTGCTATGAAATTATTGTAAAATGTTCATTTGTCATTGCCCTTTAAAACAAGCCCGATATGAATTCGAAGATCCAGATAACGTTTTTCCATATTACGCTAAAAGTTTGCTCCTAGCAGATCCGTAGAGAGTCTCGAATACGAAAAGCATTATTGATAAATAGTTATGAACTTACAATAAAGCTGTGCCGCTCTCTTACTAATCATATATTAAAAACTTAATTAGGGTTTCTTGCAATGATCTCAGTAAGCTGAAGAGCCGGATAATGTAACTAACATTATCAGGTTCTCGGTATCTCTTTAGTGCTAAAAAAAATATTTGACAAAGTTGATGTCTAGATGATGGTTAAACTACGACTTACTTCAATAGCGCGTCTTGACAGAGTGCGATATCAAGGCGGAGTCCCGTGGCTTTCTGCTACCGTAGGAGTCATGCGACCCAATATTGCTGATCTTGCTTAGGATGAAAGTTAAGCTTGCATCTCAGTAATGCTTACTACGCAACTTATTAAATGCACACGCTTACAACCTTAGAGGTTGATGGAACCATAACTAGATTTTTAATACTCTAATGTTGTTAAGAGACATGTAGTGGATTGTCGTGACTGTTCAGTAATTTCTTCCAAAGGTTTCCAAAATTATTTTCTTAAGAATGTTGTAGTCCTTTGATCGAATAATAAAAAGGAAAAGTTTACTTGCCAAAATTAAATATAAATAAAGCTTATCTCGCAGCAAAGAATAGAAGATAAAACAAAATTAAATCTCCTATTGGTTATTGCAGCAGTACAAAGAACAAGCTTTCGAAGTAGACAGCTGAGTCCGCACTAAGAGCGTTCAACCGGATATTTTATTGGACTCGCTTAGTGATTTTTATATTGGATAGATACAAAAGGTTTTACTAAAAATTTATTACAGGTTTCCACTTAAAAGCAATTTCACAATTGCTTTTCTGGTGAACTTTTAACTAAACGGCTTTAGCATGAGTAAAACGATTTTCTTTACGCACAATGCTAACTTCATGTCAATACACTTGATAAATATTTCTTCTTCATTTGTTATATTTGAATTGACTGGCGTTGTCTTGATAAACGCTATCTCATTTATACATGTGAATCAGTCGCATGAGTTGTTTTCATTTTAGACAATTATTATTTTTAAGGTACAGTTATAAGCCTTTATTGGCCTAACGAGGATAAAAATTAAAAATATAACATATAGTTCACACCACCACTTTAAGTTTATTATGACGAATTGGAAGTATAAAATCACTTTCATGTTTTTGCGCATATGTCTTTGAGCATATTTAAGCTAATTATTCTAAAAATGTGTGGTAAGATTTAAAATGGTCTTCAATGAAAGAGAGAAAAATCAATCGAGAATAAAACAACGTTAAATACCTTTAATTTAATGATAATGTTTAGCAGTTTTTTGGCATTTTTAATAACGGTCTTTATTTGCGTATTACTTTAGTTAGATCGAAATACGAGGCGGTAATTAAAACGATTTGATTGTAAACTCTTATTTTTATATCTTTACATGCAAAGTTCAAGGACTAGGATCTACAGAAACTTTTAATTTTTAGCTATTGCATTGATAATTATACGGATATGTGTACTTTATTCACAAAACTATGCTCTTAAAATATTTATAAACTAAGACCCGCCGGCCTCACTAACATTAACCTCGCGACAAGTGGATTTTTCTTTGCCAGATATCGAAGAAATTGACAAATGTTTGAGGAACAGTGTCAAAACAATGTTTGACATAAGATCGTCGTAATGCGAGGACTGTCTGTAGACTTCAACCATGTATGCTTGTATTAATTGTATTTATTTTCCACTTTTATAAATAATTTATTCGTTAAAAACAGTTATTTTGTTTACGTTAAGGTATTTATCATTTATAGCTTACTTTCCTTAAAACATTTATTTATAAATGCAAATAGTTTATACAATAGCTAAATATATTCATAACGTAAAAATTTTTACATTTCAGCGTTTTAAAACTTTAATCAAAAGCACTATAAGCTCGATGCGGCGAATAAAGCCGCAAAGAAACTTGTCATAATCTTCATAATTTATGGAACGTGTTACTTTTTCGTTTCGTCCATTACTCATTTCGTGAAAAAGGCGTGCATTACGGCTTCCATTGAATAACGTGTTAGAGTAAAATATTTAAAACTTATTAGATATGTAAATTTAAATATTAACGTTAAAGATTAGTTTATTTAAGGCCTACTAAATTTTCAGTATAGAAAGATAGTTTTTTTTTAATTAGCTACTCAGGCAGACGAGACAATCGTAGTTAGTAGACTTCCTTAAAGTAGGAGGTAATTCATCGAGTATTTTTTAAGTTACCCTTTTCCCGTATAACATTTGATTTTTAGACAAAAAATTGTTCCGAGTTTATGTGTGTTATTAAAAAAAACAAAAATACATATTTTGTTATATATGTTGCTTAAAACTTTGTATTGTTTTCAAAAGCATTTAAAATGCGGTTTTCTTTTTTAAACAATATTTTAAAAAAGTGTTAGACAACATTGTAAGCTAAGGAAAATCTTTGGCACATTTGTGACTTTGCGCTCCAGTAAAGGTAAGGCCTGTTATCTAAATTTTCTGATCATGCGTTTTGTTGCCTGTGCTGAAGCGGAATCACCCGATCTTAATTGCAATTAAAATTTTAGTCTGTACTCCAACCTATGCAAAACTTATTCCACCTTTATTTTTATTTTTTACTAAAACTATTTACTAAAATTTCTGCTACTTAATGCAATTATTTAATATCAATGAAAAACATACTATTTTTTGCCAAAATGAATTTCTTAAACGTATATCGCAACATATTTATTATTAGAGACTGTTGTCCTGCGTTATAAGCCCACAATGGCTCAACATTATTGCGTATCCAGGAAAGCTTGTAGCGCTTTGATTGGATATATAATCTCTGATATTGCATCTGAATTAAGAATAGCCACAATAATATTTCTGTTCTTTGAATTGCACGTAAAATTATTAAAAATTACATTGCATTACCTATTGTGACATGGATAGTAGGATTTGTAAGTCATCTGAGGCAGTTTATCGTAAGGTTTACAGAATGTAATGCTTCTATAAAGTAACATCGTCAAAGCCCACATTTAAAAACAGTAGTTTAGGGTTGTTAACTGAAAATTTACTCAAAAATAAAGAAAGTTTAGTTTTTTTGTTTTGCTAATATCCTCGAAAGATTTTTGTTTAGAAATAATTAAGACTTGTGTTGTTTAGTATGTTTCAAAATAGCATTCTAGTTGTGTTTTTTTTGCGTATCATCATCGTCATCGACATGTTTTGTCGTCACGACATTGAGTACCGTCCTCAGCAACTCTTTGCATATCATCATCAATCTGTGTTAGTCCACACCTGGACATAAGCCTCCCTTAATGCACGCCTTCTCCATTATAGGGTTTTTTGGCCCGCATCCCATCACGCTGGCCAAATGCGGATTGGAGGGTGGACTGACTTTTTACATGCCCATTCAAGGTATGAATCGTTTAACTTTTCAGACAATTGGCGATCGGTCCAAATTGTCCTGGTCAACCAGAAAACATCGATAACCCAAAGTTGTTTCCCTCGCAGGATTCAAACCCACGATCTCCGGTTTATAAAGCAAATACGAACAGCTAGTTTTTGAATATAATATTTGAAAAATAAAACATAATATGGGATTGTATTATTTAGGACTTTGAGGTTATAGTTTAATAGAAAATTGTATTTTGGGATACCAATGCTAAATTATAAGAATGGCGCTACAGATGCTGGGGATATTAGGTTAAAACTTGTTTTTAAAAGAATTTGTCATTGTTGTCGAAGAGCAACGAGTGTTTATAATCGTGTTGACACTGGGTTTAAAAGTAATAAGTGAAAAAAAAATCACCGACCTCAAAGAGTATATAACAATTTTGCGCAATAATAGACAGTGACGTGCGATTTTCGCAAACGCATTTTAAATCTGTGATATCTTTTGAGGTATTCATTAATCAAAATATCATGAAGAACGCGTTTTATGCACAAAAGTCTTGAAGCTCTGAATATGCCTTATTGCAGTTTTATCAATGCATTTAATTAAGATAGTTATTGTGGTTTAAACTTAAGCCACAGATACATGCTCTTACGGACTTTATAAAAGACCATTTTCATCATCATCAGCGTGTCATAGTCCACTTCTGGACATAGGCCTCCTCTAATACACCCCTATTTATTTGAAGGTTTTGGCCCGTATCCTACCACGCTGGTCCAAATGTGGGTTGGTGGGTGGACCTACTTTTTACATGCCATCCGACGCATGGATCATCTTACTTTGCAGAAAATTGGGTGATCGGCCCAAATTGCCTTACCAACTAGGAAAAACAATGAAAATTGTTGAGTCCCTGATGATTCATACCCATGACCTTTGGTTTCTAAAGCACAAGCCCATACAACTAGGCTACGGAGGCAAGTGAGACCATACTTTAAGTCTATCTTTTCTATTAATTTTGTCTTTGACGTCTGTGATTTTAGGTGCCATATTTTTTTAATTTTAAAATATTTTTTAAACTACTGAACACAGAATTATTAGAATTTAATTAACAAAATTGGAACAGTATTGCAACGAGGCAACAAATATAAAAAAAACAATCGCTCGTAATCAAGTACCTCCTGCTTTTGTTAAGTAAAAAATACATTGTTTTTAAGTTACAAAGAACACACTCTGTCATGAGTCTAAACTTTGTAGGAAAATTTTATTAACTAAAATATTATGCAAAATCTGTGAATAGTTACAAACTGACATAATAATAAAACAATAAATAACTAATTATTTCATTTATTTACGCGATTATTATACATTTCAAATCCACAAATTTACGGATTTTCCGCATTACTTAAATATATTTATTCCCGACGATTCGGATTGTTTCCAGCATCCATGATCACGGGCAGACTGTCCGCGATCATGACTTGATATGAATAAATAATTAATAAAATTTATTCAAAAACAAAACGGATAGATGTATAGAAAATTAATTTACTTTTTTTTGTGTTCATTGGTTTTAACTGCAAAACCATAGTATGAATGTATTATTGGTGATTATTATATGCTGATGGCAATAAATTACTAACACTTTTGGGAACTCCATCCATTATGCTATCGCCTTAATGTCTCCGCTAATTAAGGTTATGGCGTTGCGCTGAATGTTAATGAATTACGGAGACATTAATCCAAGTTGTCCATTTGAATGTATCATTATAATCTCTATTATAATTTTAAAACTCTTATAAGATTAAGTCCTCTGTTAAGCCTCGGAATTCAGGTGTTGTGCCAGTCAATGCTTATTTTGTATTTAAAGTTTTAATCAAAAACGAAAAAATAAGTTTTTGTCATTGGAAAAAATCTTTAGAGCTAGAAGACTCTAAGAGAAATAGTCAGACAAATAACTAAGAACAATTGAAAGTAAAAGTGGTGTGTCGCGTGAAATATTAAAATTTAAACTTTAAAGTTAGTTAATGAGAACTTTTTTAATTTTGATTGTTTTTAAATTGTCATGTTTTAAACTTATAATAAAGTTTTTACCACGCATAATTAATTTTTAATTTTTGTTTTCCTTTTCAACCTTACCTTATAGTGTATCTCTGTGTTATTTCGATTTAATTTCTCGCAATAAATGTGTTCCATGTTTCTATCTAGTATGAAAAATTAATAATTTTATATATTACGAAATAACAGTACAAACCTTTGTAAAAGGTAGAAACTTTTATTGTTATAGATTCATAAATCTTTGTTTTATACAGCCTTCACTTCGTCATTAAAATAAATGAAAAAAACAAAATTTGGTTAACAAACTTTTTTGTAAGAATTTTACAAAAACACATTTGTATACGTAAAATCCTCATTTAAGCTTTACTACAAATTGGCAGACGATAGTTGGTGGAACGCTGCAGGATATGTAAATATTTGCACTTATAGTTTTCCTCAAAGCGGTGTCGCTCTTAAGCATATCGAATTTGCATCTTTTGCAAAACCACGAAGTTTGAGATTATAAATTTTATTTTACAGAAGCGTTTGGGATTTTTATTGCATAATAATATTTCTAAATCATTAAAAGTGCAGTATTTTTAAAAAAAAAAATTAAAATTATGCCTCAAATTAGTCACTATTTCTACTCTAATAGTTGTATTGTTAACAGCTGTCTGAACCTGCACCCAAGGCAAAAGGAGATGCAAGTAAACTCCCAGATGAAACTCATTCAAAACATTTCAACGACTACTGAGCTACGTCCTTGCGTACTAGCGTCCTTGAATGCTGTAATAAAGACACACCAATAAGAAATAGGTTTCATACATATTAGCATTTAAGTAGATGAATCCTCTTTATGGATTAATTATGTTGGTTGCATAAATTTTTCCAACATTTCCAGCATCCAAGGTCATGGAAAATACTATGATGGATATCTGACAATGTATTTCGAATGACGGAACGGAACGTCAGAATCTAATCTCGTAAATACATAAAAAAAATAGTTACGAAGAAGTGGATGTTTACTTGATTAATAACCATCACTGCAGCTTTTCAAAAACCCAGCGTAAATATAGTAACCGGTATGCAGCTTCAGAGATATTATTCATCATATTAGAAAATGTGTTGATTAACAATTCAATAGAAATTTGATTGATTTTCGTTTTTTGTAGAAAAGTCGTAATCACAATCACACGTTACTTTTATAGAATTGAAAAGATGTATTGAATGATATTTAAACGTGAAATACGTGGTAGTTAAATAAAAACTTTATTTTAACTTTAGGCTGAATGAGTATGAGACTTGGATTTTAGTATTTAAATGTGATAAACTTTATGCCTACCTACATTCAAAAGCATTATTTTTTTTGACCGTGGGAACAGGTAGAGGTAATTTTAATTAACATTCATTTTAACTGAACAGTTCCTGAAGGACTCATATTTTAATAAATAAAAACAGATGAGGCTTTGATTAGTAACCTATAATTTTTCTGTTATTTTTTGTAATAGGTGTGCTGCAACTAAGATTACTTTAAAATATTACATTTTATGCGTCCTCGCATTTTTTTTCAATTTACATCCTTAAATAAAATAGTGTGAATATTTGTATTCAATTTGGAAAATAAAATCAATACAGATTTCTGCTTATCATTTGCGTGTGGTTAAATGTTTACTTATACGTAACAATTATTCACAAAATCAGTCCAGCCGTTGATGTTTTTTAAACTAAAAGGGTACCGCAATCCGTTTATTTTACAAGTTTTCCTTTTGCCCTCGCGTTCTGTTAACACAGTGGTTAAGCTCGTTTCCTCGTAACTTTTTATTGCGGTCTATTTTTACAACATTGGGTTATAAATCTGTTTATTTCAGTTTCTTTAAGTGATTTTCGATTGTTTTAATAATCAATTGCTCACTTATTCTAAGTTTATAATGTTTGAAACATTAATCTCAATCTAAGCTAAAACACATAAGTAGCGCAGCTAAAATGCAGTGACAAAAAATTACTAAGTTAAAAACTGGACACCACGTAACGTAAACAGATTTTCTCATAATAAGTTATTCTACGTTTTCTTGTTAAGAGATCTCAGTCCATTTCAGCATATATTGTTCCTGCTAAGTAACTCTGTTAATGGTCAGTTCTATAGATCCTTTACAAATGAAAAAGGGGAAAAAAGTTTTTACATACATAAAACACATGCATAACATTTCAGGTACAGAAAACTGATGGAGGCATTTTAGGTGCTGCTAAAAGTTATACGTATGTATATGTTATATACATGCTAAATACTCCGTAATAATACAATTTAACTTACTTAAGTATTCAGATAAAAATATAAAAACTCCAAAATTTTATTTATAAAGCACACAAACATTTTCCAAAAGAAACACCTGTTTTAAAATCTGCCGTGGGACCGTTTCCAACGGAGTGTTTTGTTTACGAGCACTAAAAGCAGTGCATTTTAAATTTGTACACTGACTTGTGTCGAAAGACGGTCACTTAACTTCCCCGTAAAACTCTGGGTAGTAAAATGAGTGCACGTTTTATTTAGACACTCGTTTTTAATATATCCTTCCCCTAATTAAACGTAAACAAACAAATCCGATTCTTCATTTATTTTTGTTTCCCCAAATTTATCATTGTAATGAATCTCTAGTGTTATTTCTCTTTTATAAAGAGGACTGTCTGGAAAAGTACCACCATGGTGCATATTTCGGCTGCTCAGAAGTTATTTATAAAGACTACCGGTCCGAAGAGCACAATAGCCTGGGTAATGTTACTCCATTCCTAGTATTGGGATAACGATAAAAAGGTCTAAATTAAAAATAACTTCTTTAATATCTCTAATATTACAGTCTAAACGTAAGTAGTATTTTCCAGTTTTTCCCTTAATAATTAGAAATATTTGTGTTATACTTTTAAGCAATCTATATTAAAAACGTATTCTTAATTTTAGTTTCAGTTACATAGTACAGTAAGGCGGCACTGAAAATTTCGGCAATCAAGGAAGTGACAAAACATTGCTATTTAAAAATGTATTTATTGCTTTTCGAAGTAATCTCCGTGAAATTTGGCACATTTTTTCATACTATGGAACCAATCATTGAAACAACCATTCCATTTGGTAGTTCCGGACTCCAAAATGGCCGTTTTGGAGTCCGGAACTTCTTCAGGTGATAATAATATCTCACCTTTTAGTGCAGCCCTAGTACTTTTAATGCTTTTGACATTATAACACAATTTTAATTTTGATATAGCTTACTTTTGCTTCTGAATAATAAATTGTTTTGCATTTATGAAGAAAAAGCAGGACTAGACAGCGTTATGTCTTCACCCTATCAGATTTCAATGTTAGTACGTGTTTCTGTATAACAGTTTTTACGAACATCCACATGCTTCTAATTTTCACACGCTGCGGAGTAAGTTACATTCGATGAATAAATATTTGGTCAGTAAATTTTAAGAGCTTATATTACTTTAATTTAATAAAATATTTAAAAGCCTATTAATAAAGACAATTGAACGTATTTTACGTATAAAAAGCACCTTTGGTCTTACAACGGTCTTAGTCTTAGCATCTTTGATGTTCAAGTACTCTCTTTGCCGCGCCTCTCTTCAATGAATCTGATAAATGAAATCTTCCTTTATTAAAAAGAATGGCAGCTTTTTTTAACTTACAAAATAAAATGCTAGCTGTTGTGCCTTACTTCGTCCGCGTAGTAATATAAAACAAACTATGAGAGAGTTGCAGTAGATACCATGATCAGTGCACGGTTAATTTGTTATATTTTTAAATTAAATTTATTAAAACATTTTAATTGAGTTATACCTCTTTAGGGACATAGGGCGCGCAGAAGAACTTTCTACTTGTCTCGATCTTTGCCGGATTCTTTCCAGTTCTTTTCGAGCCGAAACTTATGTGAATAACCGCATGAAATTCAGTACTTTTTGTCTCTTATAATACAAGAAATATAAAAGCGAACACTATAAGAAATATTCTGTTAGACAAAATGACTACGGATTTTATCGCGTTTATTTTACATTTCAAATTCCTCGACGTTTCGAACACTTTCCAGCGGCCCTGGTCACCTGCTGACCTTCGGAGTGCTTTTTAATAAGATCGCTAGTTAATTTGAGCATTTTAGTAGTAGGGTCAGTTTTGACCTTCCTATAAGTATTTTCAACAAGTCGGCAGTGTGTGACCATACCTTAAATCACCCAAACCATTACATTAGATTTGATCGAACACAAATATAATCGTCTGCTTCAATGTCCTGTTCACCGTTCTGACTTCACCCATTTATCATTTCCCGTACAGGCGATTCACTTGCTGCAATGAGTTACCTCAGGAAGACAGAATGGTTAAAGTCGTAATGAGTTTTAGTGGAAAATTAGCAAAACTCTTAAGTCAATACAACAATGAAACAGATCCAGAGATGATTTATTTTATTTTAATCTGATATTTATAACTATATATAAAATAAAATGTATTAATGTACTTATGTATATAATTTATAATTATTCATATATATATATATATGAATAATTAATAAACAAAATATATATATATATATTTTATTTCTGTATAGTATAATATATATTTATATATAGGATAGCAATATGTATTACGTATATTTGTATTGTAAAACATATTTATGTGACGTGTATTAGTTCCTTTTTTATATTTTGTCATTTAGTACTCTTTAAACGACCCTATTCTTATGTATAAAACCTTGTATCTCTCTTTTATTATAGCACATACTTAACATTCTCTTTAACCACCCAATGGTTGACTGGCAGAGAATGCCTTTGGCATGAAGTCTGCCATTGTACTCATTTTGTATACAAGAAATGTAAATAACAAATTTATTAATCCTCGCTAAAGAACCCGATTCCTACCAAGGATGATCCGTGAGGCTATTGAGATACATAGGTCGGAGTACAAACTAAAATAATTACATAACAATTACAGATCTGGAAACCCCAACTTCAGCACTGGCAACATGACGCATGGATCTCAGTCTACCCCGTGACCACGGCCGCTGGAAAGTGTTCGAAACGTTGGGAATTTAAAATGTAAAATAAACGCGATAAAATCCGTAAAGTCATTTTATTTAATATTGTATAATATTCGCGCAAGCAAAAGAAATAATTGTATTCTGTTAGAGTTTTTCATAAAGCTACATCTATTGTTAGTTATCTATTTTCTTAACAAGTCTGTATATATGATAATAAAAGCCGAATGGCAACTGTAAGAGCTATCAAACAAAGCTATACGTTCCTTATAAACGACGTCCAAAATTGCGTAACCGGAAATTATTTCCGTTATTAATTTCCATCATCTGATATTAAACACAGTTGTTTCCCTTCGTTTATCACTTACGCCCACATTTTTTATTGTCCGATAATGTTTATTACTACGTTTTTGTACATATTTGGTATATAACACCGTACAAATATGTCCGAACTTAATATAATTAGAGTTGTTGACGCAAAGTGTATATATTATTAAATAAAATGTTATGGATTTTATCGCGTTTATTTAAATTAAAATCACGTTTGAACTTTCCAACACTTTGCAGGGGTCGTGAAGGGGCGGACCGAATAATTGAAATAATTAGATTTTTAAAGGTTTAACTTTTTGATTACGCAAAAATATAATGAATTTGTAAAGTAATAACATTACAAGATAACAGTTTTTTTAAACCGAAACTCTTTATTTTGAAATATCTAGTACATTAATTAATCATGAAAAAAACTGTACGTCTCAAGTAGATTAAAAAAATCGACTACACATTTAATTGCTTTTAATCCAATAATAACGCTACTCAAAAAATAATGTATATGTACTTTTATAAGTAGCGTTTATATCATATATAATTTAAATAGCAGTTTAGTGAAAAAACTCACTGTGTTAACTGCTCACAATGCTCACACTTTAATTTGTAACTATACTTACATTATTATTGTGGCATATTCTTAACGTTCAGATACTTGGTAAAAATGGCGTTTTTGCAACTTTACGTTAGAAGTAGTGCATTGTCAGTCGATCATTTCTTGCAACCCGGGTCGTTACCCGTTAGCTAGACGATCGAATTACATAAATTCGATGGTCTAGCAGGTCGTGAGTTGTGTACGCGGCATTGAGTTACTTGTGCTAGTCAACGAACGCGGGTGTTATAGAGTGGCACGCGATCGTGTCTCTGTCTTTTTCTTTCGACATAAAAAAATGAGTAAGCTGCGGGTTCTCGGTAGTTTTTTGACATGTATTGAAATGTAAGGGTTATACCAACTGCACGAGGTTACTTTTTGCTTGTTGTGTAGTGTGGGTTGTATTACCGGGTTCAAAACAATCGAATCTTTTTGAAACCCGGTACCCGGTTACTCGCGTATGGGTTACTATCAAATTAAAGTGATTTGAAAGATCGTGATCGACACATCATTGATATAGTCTAGATAAATCACCATTTTCAATTTACCGGCAATAAAATTTTAGGAAACAATTTAAGAAATTTCTGAAATTACTAGTGGCCAAGTTGTAGCTCCTACGTTGCAAACCGAGAAAAATTAAGGAGGGTGAAGGGGTCATCCTCCTAATTTTTCTCATACACAAACGACGTCTAACCCGTGATGAGTTCGAATCCATCTTCAAAAGTATATGATGATCCATTTTACCCTACGGGTACTTAAAAGAGTTTCCTCTACATGACAGCTGGCCGACGCTCGGTCAATCTATCTCGATTAGAAGCTTATTCACGATGATATTGGATGCGAGAATCAGCGAGATGCAAAAAATATTTCAAAAACTACTAATAATATCACATCACACATCACATCATCAGCCTGTGATAGTCCCCTGCTGCATATAGGCCTCCCCTAATACATCCCTATCCATTAGAGGGTTTTTAGACAGTATCCCTACACGCTGGTCCAATGTGGGTTGGTGGGCGGACCGACTTTTTGCATGCCCGTCAGACGCATGGATCATCTTACTTTTCAGACAATTAGGTGATCGGCCCAAATTGCCGTAACCAACTAGGAAACAATAATCATTGTTACAAATTTGAGTCCCCGCAGGATTTGAACCCACGACCCGCAGTTTCTAAAGCACATTCCCTTACCACTAGGCTACGGAGGCATTATACTTTATCATGCCCTGTAAAGGGCAATGAGATGAAATTGTTAACTAATCATTCATATATTTTAAATAAAAATGATACAGGATAAGCAATACCTTTTAAACTAATGAAAAAACAGTGTATTTAAGAACATTAAATACGGTGTTTTAGAGTTTATAAAAACATGACGTTTTATTACTGACATCTTTTTAGTTAAACGTTTTAAAGTTACCAAACCAGTATGTTATTATGGTGTCGTTATTGAACATGTTCTTTAAGAAAAGATATAATAAATAGTAAATTACCTCAAGTTTATCCACTCTGAATTCATAACGGGTGCAGTAACATAAAGCAATTGAAAACTCAACACGCTAATGAGCCCCAATAATAATCTCGATGAAACATTAATAAGGGTGTAATTACAAATTCACTGAAAATCACAATTCATTTGCTTGATTTTAAAACAATGGAGGCTTCAAATACTTTAACCTGCTTGAAATTTTCCATACACATATTGTGTTGAAATGAATAATTAAGCATGAAGAAATTATTGTAGTCATTCAATATTTTTTTATTTTAATACTGTAAAACAAATCTCGTATTCGATATGGTATAAACGATATAAAGAACATTATAACCAATCAGGTAAGTCTGACTGGTCTCATGGTCTCATTGTTGAGAGAAGCTTTGGCAAACTAAAATCTAAAATGAAAACGTTGCCTAGCATAATACTTATTTTAATTACTAATAGATAAATGTAAAAAAGTAATTAAATTATTAAATGAATTTATATAACTAAATTTCGAGAGAAATTGGGAGCAGAAAAAATGTAATATAAATGTCGTTAAATAATCTTTTTTCTTTTGCTATTAAATATAAACATAATTAGTAAAAAACCCGTACAAAGGCATAGATATGGAATTTTTGTGTGCGTTCAAACCGTTACAAACATCAACGATTAATCTGTGTCGATTTAAAACATTCTTTCATTAGTAGACGGCTATATTATTATAATAGTATAAGTCATGAATTTTGTATCGTATTTTAAAATCGAATTTAAGATAAGACTTTTTCTACCTTTACGAAAATAGCACAATATAAATATGAAAATAAGTACAGTTAACTATAAAACCTCCTGCTAGCTAAAACGATTTATATTTACAATACAATAATAGTTTAAAAGTTATATTTTACAAAATCGACATAGCTAAAGTCATTTAGTAAGATTTGTTATTTTACAATTTATATCTATATCAATATTAACAAATTTTTTACGCTGAAACGAAGAAAACGTTCAAAGGTTACGGATGACACCAAAAATATCCGAAATACAAGAGAGAAGAGGTCCTATAAAATCATCTTCTATGGATTAAACAGGATACAGTCGCTTCTCGATTCTTTAAAACTAAAACAGCTTCTTCCTCCCTCTCCTGTACATCGTATATTCAAGCTTTGAAAAAGTTAATTATCCCGTCCGCATAAGTATAACCGTGTTGCTTATTTGTACCGCAAATCAGTAACGTATAAACATTTTTGACTTTTTCATAACGAATTAATTTTAAAGGTGGTCTCTTTTATTAGAAAACCGCCTGAAAAAAGATAATTTTAAAGCCTATTTCTGTTACAAAGCAGTAAAGTAAAAACAGTGATATACCTGTATTACAATTTTATTCTACTTAAAAAAAAATGTTCTTTTGGTTGTATGCTCAGTTTATAATTCAACGTAAGAAAAAGAAATTGTTTTAATGACTTCAATCCTTACATAATATCCTGCACTAGGAAAATTGTGATCAATAAGCGTTGCAATACAACGCAAACCAGTGCAAGCATTACATTTTCACCGCAATTTCATCGCAATCCGCAGCTTCAGTGCTCATTTAAGTTTCACGAATGACTCACTGCACGAGTCAAGAGTGGGGCGCCTTGTTAGCATTGTAATTGCTTTGGTCCTGTCATATACAGGCTCCCTGGTTCACACTCGTTCATTAAATATCTCATTTATCAACATGCGATTTTTTTGGGGTATATAACATATGATTGTTTCAACGTTAATTATTATAATACTTTCTTGCAGTTAGCAAATACTATAAATTCTTTTATAAAATGATTTATGGATTTCATCACGTTTAATTCGTTTTACAATTTTGCCGACGTTTCAAATACTTCAACGAGATAAATTTGTATAGTCTTTGATATAATCATGTAAATGATTTATTTACATTTGCTTTACATTAATATGTATTAAAGGCTAATGATATTATTATAATTTATATTAAAATAGTTGAAAAAAAATTGAAAGACGAAACAAAAAAAATCTTGCATAAAATTGTATTGATAATTTAATACACTTCTACACAAGCCTTTCTTTATTCTGTTAATTGGTAGTATACTGACGCTATCTTTAAAATTGTAATTAAACACCGATCCCATAACGGTTATTAACCGAATATTGTAATTACATATTCCGTTCGGATTGTCGTATAACTCTTCATTTTATTAAACGCAATCTACCGTTTGACAGTTATCAACGGAAATGGCTACACATTCAGGTAATAAGCAAAATTGGGTACGTCAAGGGGATTGGGGTACAATTATGCCACCAACATTGTATTAAAAGGTTAATCCTCAGTACAATATAAGGTCAACCTAACTGTGTTTAACTATTTTTGCCGGAATTTGTTTGAAGACCGGGCCAAGATTAACAAAGTTATTAAGAAAAATCACGTTTAGAATTTGGAAACTTTTGTTTGTCGTAACCAAGACTGTGGGTGTGACTATGGTGGTTGGCCCTGGCCCAATTTCTTTTCCAACATTTTTGCCCTGGTCCTTGGGATAAAAATTGTAGCGTCCGTCAAGGCTGCTCACGTAGGTATAAAACATTAGATAAACTATCTGAATGATTTAAAAAACCCCATCATCATCATCAGCCTGTGTCAAAGTCCACTACTGGAAATTGGGACCCTAATCTCTCTCCTAATGCTGCCACCCTTGATCTACGGCTATTCATCCAGGCCCCACCCCCAATTGCGAAAAGGTCATCCCATCTTGCCCCAGGCGTCCCATACCACGTTTGGCCACAATGTTTTGGTATAAAAAGTAAAATAATTAATTAAAGTAAAGTAGTAATCATAAAAACAAAAATCTTATTATTAATTTTAAAAATTTAATTGGTCAAAACAAGACATGACGATGTATTTAATGAAGATGGCAAGGTCTTTTAACCGGTGGTAGGTCCCATTTTACAAGGGCCGTCTGGTTGGGTACCAAGCGGTTCCTATTTCTACCGTAAAGGCCAGAGGGAAAACATTACTGTGTTCCGGGCCGAAGGACACCAGAAGCCAGCGTATTTTTGGAACCGGACAACTCCTGTCTCCGGTAACCCAGCCGTTGGTTGATTCCGATTCCAAGTCTATGGGCGTCGGTGACCCACCATCAGGTGGTTTGACTGCTCGTCCGCCTTGGTAGGCAATAAAAAAAAACTTATTTTGTTAACATATGTATGTATCAAGATTAACACCGGCAAACCTTGATTGGTAATCCTGTTGATGGTGGGTAATTTAATTCAATCGATTGAATTGAAATTATGCTCCAGAACATGGATTATTTTTAATATTGGAAAAAATACGCGTACATCTAATCATTATTTTAAATTTTTAAAAAAATTTAGTCAAATTGCGGAATTGATTGATGATTTATTCATTGGATATAAATGAATAAAAATAATCGTGGTTTAACATATAAAAAAAATGGTTTGTTTGTTTTATCCATACTATCATTAAAATGTCTGTCCGTCTTTACTGTCTAAGCCACTGAACCGATTTAGATGATATTTGGACATATAGAACTGATTTAGAAAAATTGGTAATAATTATTGTGATATAAGGGTTGAAGTAGGGAATGAAAGTGTAAATAGACATCAGTCATCGTCAACGTAAAACCTACAAAACTTTGTGTAATGATAGGCACATAAAATACCCAATAACCTTTAAGGGAGGGTCTTCTCCATTTTCCCCAGGCAGAAGACCAATTCAAATCTTTGGGCCCTCCCCTTTTAAGAACACCAAACCCCTCCTTCCACTTTGGGGAATGGGGGGGGCGGTTTATGCCCCAAGGGCCCAAAGGGTGGGGGCATATTCGCGGTGAAACCTCTTGGGGGGCCTTGGGGTTTGCCCAAATCCGCCCTTCACCCTCCCGAAAGGGTGGTCCCTTTTCCTTTCTTTTTTTCATTTTTCCGCGGGGGCCCCAAAATTTTTAAACCCGAAAAAACTGGGTCCCGGCTTTTTTCCCTTGGGTTTTCCCCAAGAAAGGGGAAATTATTTTTATAAAATCATTTTAAAATTAAGGCCCCGTTTAACCCATACCGAGTTTTTAACACATTTCCTTGGGGAAAAATATTTTTTCAGCCCAAAAAAATAAAAAAACTTTTATTTTTTAAATTTTTTTGAAAGAAATTAAATAATGAAAAACAATTATTTAAGAAATTAAATACGGTTTTTAAAAAAAAAATTTTTTTTAATTTTTGGAAAAAATTTTTAAAAAAACAAATTTTAAATGTTTTTTTAAAAAAAAATTTAAAATTTTACCTCCCTTTTTTCATATTTAAAAAAATAATACCCCAAAAATAAAATAATTCTTTATAAACTTAATTTGGGGTAAAACAAATTCTTAAAACCAAATTGCTTATTTTAAAAAAAAAAATTTTCAAATATAACCTGCTTGAAATTTTAAAACTTTGGCAAAAAATTAAAAAGAAAATTTTGTACATTAATATTATTTTATTTTAAAATTAAAAACAAATCCGTATTCGGGTTTTGTAAAACGGAATAAAGAACATTAAAATAAATCAATTTTAATTGGGTCTTATGGTCCTCATTGTTGAGAAATTTTGGCAAATAAAATCTAAAAATGAAAATGTTTTTGCCGTACTTATTTTAATTACTAACCAAATAAATGTAAAAATTTAAATTATTAAACGATTTTATATAATAAATTTCGAAGAAATTGGTAGCAGAAAAAATGTAATAAAAAATTGTTTAAATAATCTTTTTTCTTTTTTGCTATTAAATATAAACATAATTAATGAAAAACCCGTACAAAAGGCATAAATATGGTTTTTGTTGGGTCCAAAACCGTTACAAACATCAAGTTAATCTTTGAAAAACATTCTTTCATTAGTAGACGGCTATATTATTATAATAGTATAAGTCATAAATTTTTATCGTATTTTAAAAGGGTATTTTTTAAGATAAGACTTTTTCTCCTTAACGGAAAAATAACACAACATAAATATGAGAATAAGATTTAACTATCAAACCTCCTGCTTAGCTTAAACAATTTATATTTACAATACAATAATATTTAAAATTATATTTTACAAAGTCGAATGGCCAAGTCATTTAGTAAGATTTATTTTTTACAAACATATCTATATCAATATTAATTAATTTTGCTGGAAACGAAGAAAAGGGTTAAAGGTTTACGGATAACCCAAAAAATATCCTAAATACAAGAGAGAAAGAGGTCCTATAAAATCATCTACTACGAACAGAATATAGTCGCTTCTCGATTTTTAAAAACTAAATCAACTTCTTCGTCCCTCCTCCAACCATCTTATATTCAAGCTTTGAAAAAGTTAATTATCCCGTCTGGATAAATATAACTTGTTGCTTATTTGTCCGCAAATGGGTAATGTATAAAACATTTTTGACTTTTTCTTAACGAATTAATTTTTAAAGGTGGTCTTTTTTATTGGAAACCGCCTGAAAAAGATAATTTTAAACCTATTTCTTTTCAACTGCCCCGTAACCCAGTGGTAAGGGCGTGGCTTTTAGAAACCGGAGGTCGGGGTTAAATCCGGGGACGGCCAAAAATTTTCATTGTTGTTTCCTAGTTGGTTAGAACGGTGGGAAATCACCCAATTGTTGAAAAATAAATGATCCATCGTCGGATGGGCATTAAAAAGTCGATCCACCCCAACCCGCATTGGACCGGCGTGGTGGGATACGGTCCAAAACCCCAATGGATGGGTGTATTGAGGAAGGCCTATTCCAGCAGTGGACCAACAAAGGGCGATGATTGATGGGTCGTTCACCGGCAAAGAAAAACAGGAATATACCTGTTTATAATTTTATTCCCCAAAAAAAATGTTCTTTGGTTGTATTCGGTTTATAATTCAACGTAAGGAAAAGAAATTTTTTAATGACTTCAAATCCTTACATTAATATCTGCACTAGGCAAATTGGGATTAAACCGTTGCAAATAACGGCAACCAGTGCAAACTTACATTTTTCACCGCAATTTTATTTGCAATCAAGCCTTGGTCTAATTTGTTTGATGAATGACTCACTTAACGAGGTTCAAGGTTGGTCCTTGTTGATTGTAATTGCTTTGGTTCTTTCATACCGGCTCCCTGGTTCACACCTTTCGTTCATTTATCTCATTTATCAACATGCAATTTTTTTTGGGGTATAAAATATGATTGTTTTAACGTAAATTATTATAATATTTTCTTTCAGTCACAACAATTAAATTCCTTTTATAAAATGATTTATTGGTTTTGTCACGTTTAACTTTGTTTTACAATTTTGGACGTTTCCAAATACTTCAACGAATAAATTTGTGGTCTTTTTTATAATTTGCTTTTACATTAAAGTGTATTACAGACCGATGATCTTATTATAATTTATATTAAAATAGTCGAAAAACAAAATTAAAGACGAAACAAAAAAATCTAGATAAAATTGTAATGATAATTTAATTTCAAACCCTTTTTTTTGTTCTGGAATGGGTAGTGTATTGACGCTATCTTTAAAATTGTAATTAAACACCGATTCCATGATCGGTGTATCAGAGCTGATATTTGAACTGCTGTTGCGTTCAAGGACTGTCCCGTATAACTTCACATTGTATTTAAAACACAAACTGGTTTGACTTATAAACAAAAATTCACATTAAGTAATAAAAGGGTTTGTACGTCTAAGGTTAATGGTGTGACTAAATATGCTATAACATTGTGTTAAAGTTTTCATCCGTCCGGTAAATAAAGGTATCTACACTAACTGTAAAGTGTAACTATATTTTTGCCGGAATTGTAAAACTGGCCAAGATTATTACAAAGTTATTGGAAAAATCACCTTTAGGTTGGAATTTTCTTCCTTGTCGTAACCTCATGACGGGATGGAAACTATGGTGCGGGCCCTGGCCCAATTTCTTTTCCGGACATTTCCCCTGCTCTTCAATGATTGTAGCGTCCGTCATCGTGCGTCGCTCTCGTAGCGTATAAAACATTTAGATATACTATCTGGAATGGTTTTTAAAACTCTCATCATCTCCTGTTTTCTCGATCGTTGTATCAGTCCACTATAACCAAAGGGACTCTTCTAATTTGCCCCACCCCGATCTTCGGCTTTCAATCCAACCCACACCGGCCACATTGCGAATTTGTTACCCATCTTGCCGCCAGAGGTTTACAACGTTTGGCCGAAAAAACGACAATGTTTGGATTAAAAGTAAATAATTAATAAGTAGTAGTTTCATAAAAACAAGAATCATTATTAATTGTAAAATTTAATTGTCAAAGCAAGAATTTGACAATGTTTTAATGAAAAGGCAAGGGTCTTTTGACCTTGGGGTCCCCATTTTTACAAAGGGACCGTCTGGGTGGGAAACCACCGTGGTGCCTTATTTCAAGCGAAAAACAATGTGTTTCCGGTTTAAGGACACCGAGCCAGATATTTTCCTGGGGTCGAGGACTTATCCTATGTCTCACGGTGGCAACGCGTTGGTGGTTCCAGTTTGCCAGTTCTTGGGGCGTCGGTGACCACTTTTCATCCAGGTGGCCCCGACTGCTCGTCTGCTTGCGTGGCAAAAAAGAATTTTTTCAAGGTTAACATATGTTATGTATCCAGATGAAACTGCTCGGTCCGCGCGTAGGCAAAAAAAACATATCTTGTATCAGATTTAACTGGAGCACACTTGATTAGTGATCATTGATGGCGTACTTGATTTAATTAATCGATTGAATTGAGAATTATACGCATAAGCCCAAAACTTATGAGATTATTGTTACGTATTAAAAAAAATCGCGTACATCTAATCATTATTTAAATTTTAATAAAAGTTAGTCAAATGCGAGATTGATTGATGATTTATTCATTGGATATAAATCAATGAAAATAATCGTGATTAACATATAAAAATAGAAATAATTTAAAAACGTTTTTGATTTAACGTATATGAAAGTGTTATTCTTAATTAATAGTAGAAATATATATATCTCAACTATATTCTATTATCTAAAATTACAGTTTAATATAGTAAAATAAAATTTTAGATATAAATAAAATAAAATTATAGATTTAAATAAAATTTTAGATTAATACTCTTGAAGGATGTATTTCATCCTTTCATAGCATCAAAGACATAACAAAATAAAATAATTTGACTAGGCAAAGCGGATAGCGTACACCATTTTACTGTCGTAAAATCTTCAAGCTTTGGGATTAATTGGGCACTTACTTCAATCTCATCTCATTCTTATTTCCTTTAAATGAGAATAGCCAATAGGGAAATGGAGATTTTAAATGTTGGGTTTAGTGATTAATAACATTTTTCTTGGTTAGGGCGATGAGACAAGTAGGACCTTCCCGTGACGATAAGTGACACGGTCTGTCCATAAAAAGGCAGCGTAAGACCCCACAATTCCGCTAGTCGCTTTAAGACATTGGATGTTACGACTCATTTTTCCAGTAATTGCACTGGCCACGATGTCCTTTAAACCGGAAAGCAGTAGTTTTTACACGCTACTAATGGATTACTTATGTTTATTAGTAAATAATACTGATAAATATATTATAAATAATGAATAACTGAAAAATATGCAAGGATTCAATAGACTTCTATGACGGTAAATCTATGTAGTGAATACTGCCATAATATTGCCAATAACATGGCAAACAGATTGTATGTCAAGTTATTGTTAATGTTGTAATAATAACTGGGAATTATAAAATTAAATATTTTCGAACAGTTGCCCTACCCGATCGCTTAACTTTTTCTTGTGTCTTTGTCGGAGATTTTCTCCTGTTTAACTTATTATAAAATGATCTACTAATCCATCCATGTTAACCTGACTACAAAACTTCACCGGAGGGAAATCACCAGTGAATGGTCGGGATATTCATTTATAGGCATTGACGTCGTATAACGACTTCAAAAAATTATCCGGTATCGATATTCAACATGTCCGTCCAAGGGATGGATCATCTTACACTTAGATTTATTTTGCAAATTTATAAGAAATAGTCATTTAACTAAAGCAACAATAAACAATTACGTAGACGTGAATGAGCATTGAGTAATAACTATTATCAAAACAAACCAACCTAAAACCGGACGTTTATATAATTTCGCGGTAAACTTTATGTGCATTTGTCTTTTCAATCAGAAGTCATGCCATATGTGTTAAATAAGGAAAAAATCCTTTTGAAAGCATGTCATGGTATTATATATATTGAATTACTTTACAGCGTATAAAACTCTGTAAAATAATTGAACGAATTAAATTTATAAATTATATATAAATTCTGATTGTTTCTGAAACGTTAATTAAGACGAGAATGTTAATAAAGCATGCCGTGAAAGGGTTCCTGTTATTTATTCTGTTTGACAAGAGAACGCAAAAGGAAATAATTAAATCGGAGGCAATTCGCCTACGTCCTACTATATCAGGTAAATTGTAGTGTGGATGCAGCGTATGCAATTTGTCACATTAACAGTGGACCAACAAAGGACTGCTGAGACAATCTTGGTTAACTATTATTATATTTGTGTTCATTGGCAAATTGTAGAATATATTGTGCTAACTACATGTACTATTAATCGTAAGTTTACTGAAACTTGAATAAGTTAACGTGCTCAATCAAACATTTATAAGAGAACATTTTTCCCTAATTTTGCATTAGCCATACACGTAAGTAAAATTAATTAATGTATATGGTTATTACACAATGACAATCACTAGTTAAATTAAAGTTTTATGTCGGCGTAAAGGCAGGCATCGATATCAGTAGCATGTATCGATGATGTATGATGTTATGAAGGTGATTAAATAAATATACAAGGTTCTTTTTTTGTTGTGCTTTCAGTAATGAACAATCTTACAATAAATTTAAAGAATGTAAAGAAAATCAGTTTCATTTCTAAGACTTCTACGGTAAAAGTGTTTATTTTTAGAGTATATTCCGTAATATGAAACATATTTCTTTTTAGTATCGACCCTCCAGTAATTTGTATTTACTTAATAACTCTCGTGCAAAAATTTATTTTGGCTTTGTTCTTTGCTTCTGTGTAACCTTTATAAACAAGAGAAGTAAACTTAATTATGTTACAATTGGGTATGGCAATGACTTCTTAAACTAATACCTCAATTTGACCTACCCAACTCACAGACATTTTTTCATGACGATGAGATGATGGCCATAGTGACAGAAAAAGTACGTAAATTCAATTAAAGTCTAAATTATTGCACTCACCAATTAAGCCTAACAGCTTTTATTTAAGTATTTAGACCTTTTTTTGTCCTTTCTTTACTTTTGCGTTTTCCTCTTATATTTAAATAAAATATGAAATGAAAGCTATCTGCTAACTTTTCATGTATTTAATGACAGCTTATAAATTAAGAAAAACTTCTATTATAAAAGAAAAATTAAATAAACAATTTTTGTGTTCGGTGTCCAACATAACGGTTATATCGCAATTAAAGTAGATGGTGAATATCAGTCAATGACAGTAATGTTCAATTGTATAAGTAATTAACACAGTCGTAATTGGATTTAAAATTTGCATGGCAAATAATATTTAAGTTAATTGTTGAGTATTTAATATAAACGTAGTGCTTTTTAAGTTTTTTTAAAGGTTTTCTCGATGGTAGACAATTCTTTGATTATTTTCCTATTACCATATATAATTTACGGTTTTTGAAATCACTTGTTTTTACCCATTTGATTTGACCTAAAATATACTTTCAAATTCATTTTTGGATGTAGTGCAAACGTATTTGCTGTAAAAACTCCAAAAATTTTATAACAATTCTGCTACAATTAAGTATTTCAATAATTAAAACATTATTACTAGAATTTACAAGTTGTTATATGTATAATTTTGGAATCATTTATCCGTGCCGGGTCTTATCGTAGGTTCGAATCCTAAAACCCCCTAAAGGATAGAGGTGTATTAGGGGAGGCCTATGTCCAGCAGTGGACTATCAAAGGCTGATGATGATGATGATGATAATGATGGGTCTTATTATCATACATTTTTTGTGTTTAATTTAACAAACGAAACCTTTACAAAAATAATAAGACCAATTTCAAAATCAATGTTTACACCTGTAGTATTACTCACAAATACATATAATATTAATAAAATTAAATCGCAGAACGATCATGACACTTATTTTAAAGTTAGTAGTAGATAAACATTTTTACAATTTTATTTTTGTAGATGTACTCTAGATGTTAATTGTTCTATATTTTGATCTACCCTTTATTTTAAACCGCCATTCAATATATAAGCGGATAACAATGTGATTTTTGCACGCAACTGTAATTATCAAAGTTAAAGTTATTTTGTACTAGCTGTTGCTCATGTCTTCGCCCGCGTGGTAATATAAAAAATGTTTGTATAAAATAGTAGCAAAAGTTACAGCCTGTAACATGAGATATCTACCAGTGAAAGTCCCGCCGAATTGGACAAACTGTTCCAAAGATTAGCCAAAACTAACTGACGGATAGAGAGATAAAATAACTGAGAAAATACTCATAGTTTTATTGACATCTCTTTAAGTGATCTATGTTTAATATTAAAACGTAAGGCTTAACCAAATTGAACAAAGCTTTTAACTTTGGCTGCGCGATTTTTTTTAACATTTACACTTAATTAATTTTATCGTTAAGAAAATCTTTTACTTATTAATAAATCCAATTATCTATCATCAATGTTTCAAATTTATTAATAAAAATTAAATTGGTGTTTTAAATAAAAATTGTATCAGTTTGTCGTAGACCTTTAAGAAAAGCAATTATCTTTTGCCACCAAAATGATTTCTGTACAAATAACGACAATAAATTCGTCTCTCGAGGGCTTTATCCTATTACTGGACGTTAGGTTCATAAGACAAAGCAAATAAAACCAGTATAAGTTGGCCCGTTCGTTTCCCATGAAGTGGTACCATTAAACGACATCTTGGATACATAATGCAGCAGGAAACAGAGGTCAGTATAAAATTGGCAATATGAGATACCTTAAGATTGCCGAGATGATTCAATTTAAAGTTATTGCAGTTCCTAAGATGCCTTTGCGATCGGATATTAATTATGAACGTTCCTATAAAGTAGATATCAGTTATATTTTTATGAGCTATCTGTTAACAAAGAGTGGAGTTTTATTTCAACAGTTATTTAAATAATATTTTTTTAGTTTACTTTTAATTACACCCTTTTTCTCATTTGTATGTTTTAAGAATGACCCAAAATAAGCATTTAAAGATAACATTTTTAAAAATTTGAGTCAACTATATTCAAAGATCATTAATGATAATATAGTTTAAGTTTACATAAAAATTGTTGCATTTATAAAGAAATTTATTATTCGTACATTACACGTGTCATAGACGAAATTTTCATTAAAATATATCAAAAATTAAAAATGCGTAGGCTGACATCGCGTGGCAATTTCCTACAGAGAGCTTATTATTACCTGCTAATATTGTGTAAATTAATTAAACGATGTTTTGAAGCCGGTCATATTTTTTTGTTAAAATTTCACTGTTTTTATTACAAAAAGTAAATATTTATGATTGTTAAACACATGTTTAAGATTATTCTTACTTCTAAATAGCTTTTTTAAAACACCTTGTTATAAATTCAAATAAGGATGGTTTTAATATATCATATTAAATAAAGTATTTTATGCAATTTTTATTTAAGTTTCTAATATAGTCATATGTTTGAATGTTCAACTCTCCCAGAACATAATACAAAGCGTTTGGCAAAAAATGCAGTTAACTCTCGAACCAACATCTTGCTTACTTTCCTCAGAATAAATGTGTGCTAAGAACTTATTTAAGGATATTTAAGGACAGCGTTTCTTGCTATTATAAAATTGACTACATATAAATAACTGGAACTAGGCGCTTTAAAGACTTTCTTTCTTTGCATGAGGTGAAACCCTGTATTTAAACATAAGCTATTGTTCAGATTTAACATTAAAATCCCAACGTTATACAATTCAAAATTAATTAAAGTATACTAAATGAAACTGCCTCCGTAGCCTACTGGTATGGACATATGCTTGAGAAATCGAAGGTCATGGATTCAAATACTGCGGGGACTCAATAAATTTCATTGTTGTTTCCTAGTTGGTGAGGGCATCTGGGGCTGATCACCCGGACACAAGGTGAAGGTGTAACACAGGCTGATGATGATGATTGTGAAAATTATTAGAGTTTTATAAGCAATGAAAAAGAAACATCTAGAGTTCATTAGATGCATATAATGAAATACATATAAGGTTCTAGAGTGAAGGCCACGTTTAGGGAAAGTAGTGTTGGTTGACCCCCGACCAGGTGGGATGGCGATGACCGTGCAGTAGCCGGTTCAAGTTGGCAGTGAGTAGCATGGGATCGGCCGTCTTAGTGTCCATTGAAAAAGGCCTATGTCCAGCAGTAAACTGATAGAGACTGATTATGATAATGATGATGATGATGATGTATGAAACAGCATAAATCTTCCTTTCATATTAATAAATATTGTAAGATAAGTTCACCTTTACAGCAATCTGCTTAAAACGACTGATATGTAATGTCCACATACCTGAAGGGTAAACCGTAATAGAAGAATTACTTGTTTAAGGGCGCTGTCGTCCTTTACTGAATGCCAAAGATCGTTTCAATAACTTGGACTGACATTTTACAAGTGAAGGCAAGGCAAAGACTATCATTCACATTGCTCATAAATAGTAATACAACTATTTTAAGTGTTCTCTCTTGGCGTTACTTTTTGTGCCTAAATATTAGGGTATAAAATATTTTTATAGAATTCATTAAGTGAAACAGTTTTTTTTCACGTAATAAAATATAAATGTTTTGGATACTCGTAGTAAATTGCTTATTTATTTTATATATAACTTAGTAATACTATCTGATGGTGAATAATAATACTGGCTCTATAGCCTAGTGACAAGGGCGTGTGCTTTAGAAACGGAAGGTCGAGGGTTCGATTTGGGGGACTCTACTGATTTATAGTTTTGTTTCGTAGTTGGTTATGGCAATTTGGACCGGTCTGGGTGATCTTGTCTGAAGTGTCAGTTTTATTTAGCGTTGTAGAATTAAAGGTTTTGTAAATAGACTGACACAGAAATGCATAAAAGAGACGTAGATTAATAATAAAGCTCGACAACTTTATTAGTAGTACGCATTTAATATTGACTACATTGTTACACTGTCTGAAATGTAAAGTGTTCCTGATAATAGTAAAAGTCGTAGAACCCGAACGTTTTTCTTCTCTCCTTAACGCAACATTATGTGGTAGTTTTCGCGTATTCGTAAGATGTAAATGAGATCCGCTTAGGAGCCACATTACTCGTATATACCCTCTTTATATGCAAAACATATACTTCGCTTGCATTAGAGCAGCAACCGTCACTTGCAGACACAGCTAAGTGGAAAAGCGTTCCGGTTTAACATAAGAGATTTCAATTTGTATTATTTTTGGGGCTATTTATATCATAAATTAGGCTAGAACGTTCTATAATATTATATGTTTGTAAATTGTATGTTACAAAGATTTTTGTTTAAATTTAATTAATTTGTTTTAAAACTTAATACTGCCTTCAGAGAAGTCGATGTCTTTTAATGGAGTTATCTGTTTGCTTTGAATAGTAATTTTGCTTTGAATATGTTTTATTATTTATTATTTTATGGCTAATACAATGAAAACAAAATAATGTCACCTTAATTAGTTTGTGCATTTTATTTGCGAAATTAAAATGAAGGTAAAAAGTGCACAATACTTTAAAGTTAAACTTTTATGTATACAAGTGGCTCATATACGTAAAAGTAAGTTTAATTCAGGATGATTTGAAATCTATAGAAAAATGGTGTAAATACAGTAGTCTAGTCATCAATCCCAATAAATCAAAATTCTTGTTGTTTGGCACTCGGAAGCAAACCAATATCATCCTAGACAGAAACCCAAAAATTTACATTGACGGTAATCTTATAGAACGTGTATCGGAAGCTCGAAACTTAGGCTTGATAATCGATGATAAATTGCGCTTTGAGGAACACGTTATTGATACAATGCGTAATTGCTTTTACAGATTAAAAGTTTTGTACAGAATTCGGGAATATTTGACTGTAGACATGCGCATTAAATTATGGAAAGCTAATTCTATCTAAATTGTCTTACGGCGACACAGTTTTGGTGAATGTTTGTATAAGAGAACAAAAG
The DNA here is from genome assembly GCA_029286875.1 of Lamproptera curius. NCBI lineage: Eukaryota > Metazoa > Arthropoda > Insecta > Lepidoptera > Papilionidae > Lamproptera > Lamproptera curius. Next base: position 768,715 of record JAGSMT010000181.1, read on the forward strand.
ACTGATTCAAAGAGTTCAAAATGCATGCGCTCGTTTTGTTTTATTATACCTTCACGATCGCATGTAACTCCATACCTAAACAGTCGTGGTTTAATGAACATGGCCACTAGACGGACACTTCATCTAGCCTCCTTACTGTTTGAAAATAGTAAAAACTAGCAAACCATCTTACTTGTACGAAAACTCAACTTCTCAGCAACGTGGCGTAAGAACTGCCTCGCGACTAAACTATACGCGTTTTAAAACTGCTGCATTCCGTGGGAGTTTTCGTTTCGTTCGAAATGCTGGAACGATATTCCTCCTCCGATTAGAAATTTAAGACAGCAACTCCTTTTAAACAAAATTTAAAAGTTTTTGATTGATAAAAAAGTCTAGTACTTAGAGTTCAGCAGCGACACTAATGTTTTCACTTCAAAGTAATACGCACCAATGTAATGCTCTTCACACGAACACAAACCTAATGCTTTATCGAACACGCCACCCATGCCCACAGCCTCACGGCCTAATGTGTTAGTTTAAAATGTATATTTATTTTCTAGTTGATTTTACATTTAATGTTTAATATTAAGTTTTTATTTTTTGTTTTTCATTTTTAAGTTGTTGTTATTTTTAGTAAAATGATGTTTTAATATGTGTTATGTTATTTTTATATTAATTTGCTTCAAGTTAGAAGCTGTCTATCTCTTATATTAGGTTCCACTGAAACCAAGCATTCATGGTTGTAAAACTCATGATTCAACGTTGAGGGAAACCTTTGGTTCATTGTGTCAATATTGTTTTGTTATAGAATATATATATATTTTTGTATTGACTTAATGTACCAAATAAAATTTTTCTTTCTTCTTTCTTCTAATTCAAATCCAAAAGCAGTGCAGCAAGTAATAGTAATAGTGTTATTTATTTTGCAAAGTAGCACTTATAAGCAGTAAGCGATACAGTTTTCAGGTTTAGAGAGCACTTAGATTCTGTAATAACTCTGTAAATAAGACCTACAATTCAATGTACTGTGTAGTACGAGACTGTAGTAGCGTTTAACGTTGCAAAATCATTAAGTTTTGCTCAGCAAAAGTGGACTAACTACTTATTGCAAGAAGTTCAGAGCTCTAGTAAAATTATGTAGAAGTCACAAAAAATGTTCTGGGCTGTAAATAAGAAATGAATTACCCAGCTCATACCATAGCTGAAGCGTAGCTTTTATAACGGATATACGTAAAAAACCTCATCCAAGGTATACATTATTAATTCTTATGTAAAAAAAATGTTGAATAAAGGAAAATGTATGCATAAATGCATAATACATTTTCTAAGGATAAAATAGAGGTCAGATAAAATATCTGGGATCAAAATACTTATTCTTTTCCAAATAAATAACCTTTGCATTGAATCAAATTACTAGATTTAAGAGCATAATTCTATTAACTTTTAAGCAAATTATGTTGATATTAATTATTTTTTAAATCAACACGTACTAAATTAAAATGAAACAAGCTTAGAGATTTTACGTAATTGTGAAGCGTCCGTTCTGACGTTGAAAGTTATTAAAAGTTAAGGAGTTCATTTCTTGCAGCAAACTTAATATTATTCAGACGGGCAACTTAACATTATTTATTCTGCGGACTTATGTATCGTAGTTTTATTCTTGTTGTAGTGAGATACAGTTTTACGTTTTGAATATTTTTGAGAACATTATTAGCACATAAATATAATACAATATTAGAGATATGTGCATATCGTTAAATTTAATATAAATTAAATTATTTCGAAAGGTAAAGGAGAATTAATTCCGCGATTACATACCACTAATGCCAGTAAATCCCAACAAGATAGATATATTAAATGAATGTCGGATTTGCATACTTTAAATAAACAAAAATAGGCACTTATAGTATCTAGTGTTATATCTTCTATTTCTAAATCTGAGTAACAATTTAAATTCTGCCCAAGTACATACAATCATGTATATATGCATAAATACTTGGGCAGTCTGTATCACGCAAACTACATCTCACTCGTCTCATCGCTTTATGAAGAAAAAAAATTTACAGAATTTTTAAGGTTCTTAGTAAAATGATTTATACATCGAATCAGTATATCAAAAAGTGTAGCGTTAAATCAATACGTTCAGACTTTAATTAAAGGTTGACCGTCCGCAATCCTTAGACGGTCACGTGCCAAAACAATGTCTGCCGAGTGGGATTTCATATGGATACTTCTATTCATTACTCACATTTGAAATACACTCACACTTCTCTAGGATGCTAGATTTACAAAGTTTAACATTATATTATTACATATCTCATATCTCAGCATTAATTTTACAAGGGTTGATGATGATGGTTATCTTTTCGTTTCCTTTTTTTTATTCTTATTGAAATCTCTTTCACGACACAATAACGTCATTTCAGATATATAATTAGACATGTGGGTGCATATAAGTAATTTTTCATTTCGTAATTTGGCTAAAGTTTTATCATGTGATGGCCCTGGCATGTTATGGCTACAGGCATCCAAAAGTCAGGCACTTTTATTGGTTATACGTTCATATCTTGGTTGTTTATTCTTTTGTTTATTTGAGTTGAACTATCGGCATTACTTTCCATTACTTATGAGAATATTGTACATGAAAACTATTTAGAAATAATCGTCATTATCAGCCAGTGATACTGCACTGCTGGACATAGGCCTCCCCTAATGCACGCCACCGTTTCAGATCAGGATGAGAATCCTGCCCACACGGGGCCACTTTCGAACGTCATCGCTCCATCTTGCCGCAGTTCGTTCTTCACTTGCCCTGAATAGGTTCTTACTTTGTCGTAGTGGAAGGGTTATTATCTGTGGCCTGCTCTACTGCGGGGAAACTAAAAGGAACCTAGCCGGCCTATGGCGTAAGGCCAACCGTGAAGAAAGCCGATCTAATGGGGCTGAACAAGCCCGCTTTGGATTTGCCTAGGTGCGGTGGAAGGCGGCAGTCATGCTGCCATCCCTGTCCTCTGCAGCCAAGGAGGAGTCGCGGGGGAAGAGAAACAGCGCTGGTGAGGTCGCAGATGATCGCCAAAAAGTTCTTGTGCCCCATCTCTAAGGCGCCAAAAAGAACAACATAGTGGTTTTAGTTTTAGTATTAGACGGTGTGAGTCTGACGCGGCCACTCTTTCCCCCGCGAGAGGTAGGCGTATCCCTACAGAAGAATAAGATGCCCCACACTACGTTTTGAAATAATTGTAAAGTAGTTAAACACGATGAAATCCGTTAAACTTAATTATTCGTCGTAAGCTCCACCAGTTTCTGTTGCTTGCGGAGTTTTGAGTAATAATTTAGTAGTCAAGCACTCAGTAATCAGGAATTCGGTTACTTTAAAACATTTTGGATTCGTTTAGGTATTTATTAAAATAAAAATACTTGTCATATTTAATTTTATTTCACTCATTAAGATGTTTGGTTTACCAATCTTAAAAAAAAAGAAAAAAATGTTTAACTACTCTATTTTAGTATTTTATATAAAACAATAGGCTGTGTGTAATAATCGTTTTTTTCTAGGAATTTAATAAACTTTATTTTATGACAAACTGAAATCCATTTCAGCATTTTGGTCACGAATACCGCGCGAAAATTTTTGATTCACTGACCACTGCAGTCTCACTAAATTTGTTAAAATAGTCTAAATGTGATATAAGCATTTATTACAATATTTGTAAATAAATAATCTTACATGTTATTTATGATACAATTATATGTTAATTTTAGTTTTTTATTAACTGTTACAGTGTAAGAGATGCAAAAAAAATTTTAACTAGTAGGAATACTCATAACAAAAACTTTTAATTTAACTACAGTAATAAAATTTTATAAGCAATAATAGCTGTGTGTTTGGTGTCATAAGTCTCATATAAAGCTAATGCTGATCGTAGGCCTTCAACAGGTCCTGTAGCAACTACATACACCGACTTTCTACACTTACATATGTAACGATAATTCATATAAGTTTAATACATATATTCGTTTGGTTTCAGACTGTAAAATATCAACTTTTTCAACGTTCTTGTTTGATGGTTGTCTCTTAATTTTTAAGTCAATTTTGACATTACCATACGATATGTAACCATTTTTTATTACACTAATTTAATAAAAAATTAAATGATAATTTAAAGAAATCCCAATAGAAATATTTTGCAATTTAAAACTGAAATTACAAAAAGGAAACAGGTGAAGTAATTAATTAAAGTCATGAAACAGCAATTTCATTACCAATACTGCAGCAGACCCATTAAAAGTAAATTGTATTGTTTTCTTGATTAACTGACTTCATGGATAGCAATTTGGCACAACAGTTTCCAAAGTGCTTAATTAGTAGCAGTGCAATCAGCCTCCTCTTGTGCGCTCTTATTTATTTTTACGCCCTTGGAGTCTTAGTTACTTAGCACATCGAAAGGTATAAGTAATTAAAGTATACGGTTTCAGTCACGCAGCCTTCTATACGATTAATTTCCCTCAAGTTAATTTAACTTAATTATACACTTTTATCTTTTAAACGCAACTAAAAATTATAGTTTACTATAATTTCCTACGTCACCATGGTTGGTTAACTGTACGCCAAGCATTGTAAGCAAAGCGTTGGGGACTGTGTTGTGTCACATAAAAGAGTCAGCGACCGGATCGAGAAGCACGTTTCAATTGCCCATATCAAAATAAATTGCATCCTCGTTCCGTATTTTCCTCACTCAATCTGTTGAGATCCCATAAATTAAAAAAAGAAAAAGTTGATTGTTTTAAAAATGGAATGAGTCGCAATGTTTTACTTTCATTACGTAATTTATTCCTCAATACTGATAAATGTACTAATCAAAATATGAAAGCATAATATATTTTATATATTCAGTTTATAAAATATTTTTAATAAATGTTAAAGGTAGCCGTGACTAATAAACAAATTATTTTCCGTATGCAGCATAATTTACAACTAAGATTGTGAGTGATTATCTAACTAGGTAGAGTGAATTTAATGAGTCTTTGTTAAAACGTAATACTGATCAGTTAATCGGCTTATTTTTATTTGTATATCCATCTCTATATGTATTGAGGACCCTTTTGGCGTAGTGGATAGTGACTCTTACGCCAAAGGGTGTGAAGTCACTCTGCTACGGGGAAAATATTATGTTATGAGGGGTGTTTTTCAAGTGTCTGGGTGGTTGTTTGTGTATATTATGTAATTAAGATGTATGTATGTATAAGTCATCTAAATTCCAGAGAACAACTTAGTTTAAGACCAGACAATGTTGTGTAATTCGTCCAATAATTATATTTATTATCTAATAATAAAATTACAATGTAACTACCTAATTTGACAAATACGTTCATTCTCCAACACATGAATTTCAATTCTTATTGTGTCTTCATAAATTGACTGTGATTAAAAATTTGTAATGTTTTTTTTATGAACTATTTAAAAAAAGTCTAGTTTTATTAAATAAGCAGGTAATCAATTCAAGGCGTATTATTTCTTTCTATATAAGTGCTTTGTTGCTTGTTAGATAAGTATTTATTTGATGTTTACACAATATTAAGTCTATCTTCCTTTAAATTTTTTATTTGTTTTATTAGTACAATTAATTCTAAAACTTTTCGAAGGTCCATGGATACAATAAACTACTCGGCTGGTTGCAAAGACTATTTTGGTATTATAAAGTTCCATTATTAATATAGGCTTCATTTATTACTATAAATTAGAAATCCCTTCTAAAACCAACTTAGATAAAAATAATTAGCCAAAAAGGCCATTTGGTCATTTACCCGTATTTATAGTATTTCACAAATAAACTCTTATATTTAGAATTATATAGTGAGAAGAAATATAAGTTTGTTTTAGAATTGTAAGTTTTACTTCTTCAAAACTAAAAAGATAAAATGTAATGACTATGGTAAGGTTTCCCGTCCTGCCACAGAATTAATTTAATTAAAAGGCAACGATTGATTTGAAGGAGAGCTTAAAGTTTAAATTTAACTTACTTGAAAGTTAGAATTCACTTTTTAAAAACAATATGATATTCCTCACTTCCTGCATTTAAAATTTTCTTGAAATTAAATAACGGCAGGATTAATTTTAAATAAATAAATTCTAAGAGTATTAAAAAAATAAAAACTGTAATTATTTTATTTCATATGATATTTTGTTCAGTAAATGATCTTTGATCCTTTGTTAGCCAAGTCAATTCATTCGGATTTTACAATACAAATAAGAGTGGTTTCAACCTGTACGAATATTCCTCATTTGATATATGGCAGAGAGTACTAATAGAAAACCTATTAAAATTACACACAATTTTGTGTTTAAACCGTTATTAGTAGGCAGAGAAATTAATAACAAATACTCCATTTAATTCTATACTGTGCTTTATTTCATGTTATTTTCAATGCAAGGAGCGGATAGTTTACCATTAGAGGAACAGCAAACTCTTTCTAGTGCTATTACACAATTTAAAAATCCGACGCTCGGCATCCTGCCCACTTTACGCTAAAAATATAATCGCGGCCTATTGTCCATAAAATTGTCTGAGGCATTTTACTGAATTACTCAAACCACTTTAAAACATGCAAGTACCGGATACTATTTTTTAAAAACTTTCTATTTATTATCAATTTCTCATAAGGAAGTAGACCCAAAGTTGAGAGGATATAATTGGTGTTACCTGGTAGAGTGGAAATATTTTATATTTGAAGCTTTTGGCGATTAAAATTAATTAGCGTATGTCGTTGAAAGTTTTAAGTGTTAGATAAAACAGTAGCTACAATGCAAAATATTGTCTAAAACTATGTTGCACGAAACTGTAACTTAATAGTTAGTTGACATACATACAATGTTGCGGATGTAACTTACTTCTGAAATCGACTGAACAAAAACTTAAACAATAAAAGTTCGTCTATCCTCCTCCTTCATTTCACAAGGGGCCGTAAGGGTTGTAGCACTGCGATGCCTGTTTCTGTGGCAAACCACAAGTGTGTAAGCAATACTGTCTTCCAGTTTAAAGGGCACCGTAGCCAGCGCTACTACTAACTTCAACTTCTTACAGATACTAACGAAGTAAACACAATTACAGGTATTATAGTTACAGAGTTATATAAATGATCAGGTAAGTATCGCTTCAGTGAAGGGTCGTCGTCTTCGTCGTTGTTTCAGCCTGTCAGAGTTCACTGCTGAACATTGGCCTACTCCATTAGTCACGAAAAGGTATGATTTTTATAGGAAATAGACTCAAGGACGGTAACAATGTGAGGCCGCGGAATACTTATTACAGGAGCAAGTTAAAACTTTTTTTGAAAGGGATAGAAGCATAAAGGCTTCAAAAGCCCTGGACTCGTAAGACTATGTAGAAAAAATTTAAATACAGTTGTTAACAGTCATTATCTCTATGATATTCTCACTTATTTTTCTTCTCCTATATGAGTGCTAGTTTTATACACAGATAGGCAAAAACATAAATCTTACTTCAACAAAACGCTTGTGTTTCCAAATATAAACAAATTATGCAAAAAAAAATTAACACACATTGAAAACAGTTCTTGAACAGTAAAATCAAGTCACAGCAAATAAGATCACCAAAAAGGAAACAAGTGGAGCACGAACTATGTCATTCTTTTTACATGTATTAGAAAACAAAAAAATGTGCTCATACAATTTCTTTAAAGAAATTGTTCGCCTTTCCGAATAGCCTCGTATTAATTTATTTATATGTAGTTGATATATCTCTACCTAAATCAAACTGGATCCACTGCAAAGTTACGCAGCTTTTATATCATTTCAATAAAAATAAATTGATAATAATCGACTAAAAATAATGTCACCTACATACTACATACATTACAATATTTTAATACGGAAAGATTTGAAAAAAAATAAAACAGAGAGTGACAATAGTGAGTATAGTTAGAATCAGCATGTTGCACATGCTAAATAAAATTTTAGAATGCTTAAAAAAGACGATGATTTTAATCATCGTAATAGGTTATATCTTAGAGATCACTGTTTAAACCTTAAATTCAAGACCTGTATTTTTTCATATCCCAAAAATCCTATCCTATCCTATAGGGATTATCAACTTCCTAGAATAGAACATTTCGTATTCTTACAAATTCTTCTATTCTAGGAAGTAAAGGTAAGAACTAAAACGGCTTGTTTATTTGAACACGGCGCTGAACCACGTTATAACAAGTTAATATCTAAATATTGAATTGGTTCAACGCATTTTTTCCAGAAAATAATGCTTTTTTTAAAAACCTTGTAATGTAGGATATTCTCATTATAAATTCAATAAATAGTAAACTATAAAATCCAGAGCTTTTTTGAAACACAAACAGGCCACTATATTATTCAAGTTTATTCACGTTGCAAGGTTATTGACGAAGCGAGGCATTCAGTCAAGAGCTAATAAAAAGTTCCATGCAAAAGTTGCGTACATTGCTTAAGCAAAACTCTCAAATCAAGTGTTCTCACAAACGGATTTAGTGAAAACCACAAGAAACTTCCATAAAGAAATGAGTATAAAGTATTTTTTAAAAGCAAAGTGTTTCATAGGTGTTCCATTCATCAATGCAATACTTGTTTAAGTATTTCTCTTACCACAAAATATACCAAGTCATGGTGACAATTTTAATCGTAATAATGAAAAATATAATAATGCTTTCAAAACACAGTATCCAGATATACTCTAGATATGGTCCATTATTCATCTGCCCGAAGAGCGGATACGTCAACTGCCTAATGCATCTTGCTTGCAATGAATAATAGCATTCTTTGCCGTACGAATGAAAATATTTTTAGGTGTTATTATTGAGGTATTATTTAAATGTAGATTATTTTACAGGGCCACTTATTTCTTGGGATTAATGGCTTTAGAATAGAATTTGAACATTTTAGATTACGTTCTCATATAATAGTAAATAAGTAGTCAACCGACTCCTTGGTCCAGCGGTATTAGCCCTTGCTTTATGAATGGAGGAAATAAGAAGGCTTTAGGTCCGATTTCTGCGGGAGAACAATTTTGTGTTATTGTTGTTTTCTGGTTCGTTTGGGCAATATGGGCCGATCACATAATTGTCTGAAAAGCAAGATGATGATGAAGGAGGCCTATGTCCAGCTGTGAACTAAACAGCACTATGATGATGACGAAGATGATGATGATAGTATATATATAATATAATACAATAGACATTATGTCACAGATATATTACGATTTTGGTATAATAAAATTTTTACTTTTGTAATTACTATATGACATCAACTCGTTAAAGATTAGCTTATGTGTCTATCTATAACTCGGTATTACTCATTAACAAAACATCATAAATTCATTTAGATGATTAAAATCGATGTTATACAAAAAAAACAACGTATGCTTTGATTGGGCCCTTTTTAAGCATCGATATTATTTTGGGTAAAGATACCAATTGATATGTCATAATTTTGATATTTAATTTTGCCTGTGTAAATTCATCATAAAAAAATCAATTAACTGACACTCTATGATAATTACGGGAATAATAAATGTGTTGAATTATTTTTATACATTCTGTCCTTATTTATTTCAACATAATTGTTTCCGAAGCTTTAATCTTTTATTTTAAGTATAGTCTTTAATTTCATTAGTTAATAGCCATTGGATATCCTAAACTATATAGATATAAATACATATTATTAACAACATTTCTTGAACGAAGAAAAATATTGATATGTACCTTTAAATAAAAAACCATGGGAAATATATCGTTTCCTGCATACGAGGAAATAACCGCTTCATTAAATCTTTTCCTTCTATGAGATAAGAGCTTTGTTGGTACTTCGCGCGTTCATGACTTTCTTTTAGTGTATAAAACATATGTTTTTAAGATTTTCTTTAAACTAAGTTATATAACGACGACAGTACATTTTTTCTATAAATTACATTTTAATGCCGCAAATAAAATGTCTCCGTAGCCTAGCAGTAAGTAAGCCCAGGGTTTGAATCCTGCAGGGTCTAAACGAATTTTTATTGTTTCCTAGTTGGCTAGGGCAATGTGTGCTGATCACCCGATTATCTAAAAGTAAATAAAATCTTAATGTAAGAAATATTGCAGAAATACTCTGTCGTTCTAGTATTCACAGATATTTTTTTAAATAAATCACTATGATATACTCAACTTTATTTGTGGTGTTTGTTTTATTCGTTAGTTTATATTTGCTCTACATTTAGGTGACGTAGAGTGAAGATATTTTTTATTAAATAAAGAGTCTCTCCGCGAAACTGGATGTGTTTTGGTATATTTATTGGAAACCGGTCAAAACCTTCCGGTGGTAGGTCCCCTTTTTAACGGAGGCCGTCTGGGTGGGTGCCACCGCGGTGCCTATTTCTGCCGCGAAGCAGTAGTGTGAAAACACTGCTGTGTTCCGGTTTGAAAGGCACCGTAGTTAGCGTATTTACTGGGTAAACGAGACTTAACACCCCATGTCTTACGGTAGACAGCGCGCTGGTTACCATCGGTGGTTTCCATCAGGTGGCCGCACTGCTGGACTGCCTGCGTATGCTATGAAAACAAAGCATAATTAGATTGTTTCCGAGTTTATTATTTGCGCACACATTAAATTAACTTAACTATTACTTTAACTGGCGTTAAGTTCCTGCGACAGTGTCAGGTCTAATAGCCAGACCGGAGCTAACGTTTTAATCTTTTTTTACGGTTAAAGCTTGGCTGTAATAAAATTCTGTTAGTCGTATCGTCACATCGCATTCATAAAATCTAAGAATATCACGGGCTTAGTGCGGGAGGGACTACCAGATGATAACGGCTCGTAGATCGGCTTTTCCCTTTTTGGTCTGCTTGCAGTAATTTCTAAATAAAGCTTGTCTCTCTCAGATGTTATTTTGTATTTTTTTATTGCCAACAAACAACTTGTCTGTCAGAAGCAGTCGCGCTACCTGATAAAAAGTCATCACCGACGCTTTGGACATACACGCATGGACATCAGCAATACCAGGGGTATTACCAATGCGCTGGATAAGATGCCCTTTAAACCGGAATACAATAGTGATTTCAAGCTAATGTTTAGTGGGATAAATAGGCACAGCGGTGGTACCCCACGGTAAGGGGATCTTTCATTTTGTAGTATACACTATGATCTGTATTGCAATAAAAATTTAAAATATGTACAAAAATCGTCTTCTAAAATGAAGTACTAAAATTTTACTACTTTACGTTAAAAAAATTATATACAATAGAGTACTTATATTAAAATGACAAATAACATGACGTCACTACACTCATAACACGAAACTTAATTATTTGTATCAGTCGACAGTTTGTTTGAAAATCAATGAAGCATTACTGAATGAATGTTTGTACTTGGCGGCCCTATTCGGTTGTTTTGTGAAGCACAGCTGAATGTTAAATAAACTGGGTTACGATAACATTTTGCTAAACCATTTTTCATCGTTTGAAGTAAATAAAGGACATCGTCTGATTTGTGTTTGGTGGTGATAGATTCACTGCCATTAACTTTTTAATAAATACTGAGCCTTAATACAAATCGCGTAAGATTATGTATCTAATATTATGCGGATTAACATGGTTTATTTTATGTGAAATGTTGTAATGTACAATATAAAAATATTATTTTATCTGAAACAAAGTTCTTTTTAAGATCATTGTAATTATTACAATCAGTAATACAGTGTAATATCAAATAAAAATTAATGTATTTAAAAAAATCCTTATTTTATTTGCATAAAATATGTCATTTATGGTATTTTCATTATATGCTTTAAACGATATCACAGATATGAAGTCGAGTTATATTTTTGTTAAAACTTTCTTTGTTTGTAAATCGTGCTATTTGAATTTTTCCATATTTTAAATCGGTAATATCTCTTAAAATAATAAATTTACGAGTCCATGAGAACACATGAGATGTTTTTTATTGTTTGCAAAAATAATTTAATTTTTATATATAGCTCTTTTAAGCTTTTACTTTTTACACTTTAATAAAATTAAAATGCTGGCAATATTTAAAAAATTTTTCACTCCGTCTATGTATGGCTAAAATATTTTTACTCGAATCAGTGTCTGAATAGATAGTTTTGAATACTTCCTATATTTGTGTCATATTAAATAGTTATCATAAACATAAATTCCATTTAGCAATGCATTGTATCGCAACGTATCATGCATCATGGTTGCAATTCAGCAATGTCGTTTATTTAGCTCCTGTCGCGTGGACGTTAATTTTGTGGTCAAATTTTTAATTGCAGACATGATCACAAAATAAATTGAATAGTCATATTGTTTAAGCAACTAATATATATCTTAACTAAAGTTTAAAACTAGTAACTTCGATACCTGATTAAAAAAGAATTAAATAAGAAATAAGAAGTTTCATTTCTAAGGAAATCACGAGACAACGTCAGACGCACGTGGTCCAAGAGAGCAACAAATCGTTGGTACGCAGAAGCGCATCGCTAACCGCGACTCAATCTTATGTCGCATAAAGAAGACAAAATAATAAAATGTTATTAAATCCCAAATATCAACGTACATATAATTAATTAAAAAGTTTTTGACGAAGAGAAGAGAAGTATTGTGTTGATTTCATTAAAATAATTGTTTGTAAATGATTTTACTGTAAACCTGCAACAGATATTTTGTTTTACACAAAGCAGCCATTTTTTAATTTTTTTTCTCTCTCTCTGTCTGTTTGTTCTGTCTAATTTATAAAATTGGTACCTGGCACCGGTAATTGGCACCGGTGGTAGGTCCCCTTACAGGGACCGTGTGGATGGGTACCACCACGGTGCCTATTTCTACCGCAAAGCTGTAGTGTGAAAACACTAATGTTTTACGGTTTGAAGGGCGCCATAGCCAGCGTAACTGGGTAAACGAGAATTAACACCCTATGTCTCACGGTAGGCAGCGTGTTGGTGATACCTATATTGCCAATATCTATGGGCGTCGGTGACCACTTTCCATCAGGTAACCCTGACTGCTCGTCTGCCTGCGTATGCACTAAAAAATTATTACATGGGTAATGTTCCACGTAACAGTAAATAATACTAGTAACTTAGTAGCACTTCAGTAGTATTTTATCGTGTTTCATTTTGTTAAGAGTCTTTAGTTTTATGAATTTAATATCTGCAAATCTTATGCTCTTTTCTATATTTTATGTTATTAACTTAATGTACATCTTCTCCTCATCTGTTAAAAATAATGTAATGGAAGGAAACAGAAATCCAGTATAACGATGTGCTTAAAACTACAAATCAATAGAAGATATGCCATTTTTACATTTTTATGCATATTATCGCAAAAGATTGTGAAAAATAATGAGGTATTACAATATTTACACTTTATATTTTTAAGATTTTTATCACTACTACTGCATTAGTCACACCAGAACCACACAATCATAAATGCAAAGGATGTAGGAACGAGTTATATACACGAAAAATATTCATTTGTAATTCAGAAGAAACAACATTTCATCAATAATTCCCAATAAATTTCAAGTAACTTTTATTAATCTTCGACTATTAAAGAATTAATATAAAACGTTCGAAAGAAAACATTTAAATGATCAGTAAAAACTTTATCTGGGAACAAGAATAACTTTCAGGAAACCAACCTGATGCATTTGCTATGCAAAGTTTTGCGTTACTGGAAACTAACAACTTTAAAGCTAGACGGAGTAATTTAAACGAGGTTCCGTTTTCAGAAGAGAAATTTCAAATCGATGTTTTAAAGAGAGACCTAATTATTAGGCTGAAGAGGTTTTTAAAGAATCAAGTGTTTTGGTTAAAGTATTTTTTGTTTTATTTTGCGAAATCTGAGATGCCTGGTACGAAAGTTAAATTTTTAAAATCTCTATTTTGTCCCCATAGTCACAAGTTAGATGATCAAAAACTGACAATCTGAAACATACATTTAATTATTGTAATAAACTGAAAGTAAATCTTTCCTTCAACTCTAACGGCATAATTTTAAAAAGTAAGTCCTGATTAACAACATTTTTCAAGTTTCTGCAAAATCTGTTACGATTAAACGTAAAGGGAAATAAATGTGCATTTATTCATAGAACGAGAGACAAAAATATATTAATAAAAAATATAAAACTACAACTAAACGACCTTGATTCGGCAAGCAACGCACTCGTTCACAAAACAGTGACTAATATGAAAAACGAAATAACGCGAAAAAGCTTTCAGCGAGAGCGTGAGGTAATCCAATTTCTTATTTTGATCGAGTGGCTGCGAGTTAGCTAACTTTCGTCAAAACAAAACAAACTATAAACGAAATGTTCGCTAAAAGATCTTTTTTAAATAATGTGTGAAATGTTAACTAAAAGTAACTCGTTCATAAACGTGGCCAAGTATTTTTTTTCGTCACCTACATTTCACTTAGATTAAAAATCTGTAAATCCATATAATTGTTTTGTTTGTTTTTGAAACCCTTGCGCTTAGTTTTCATGGTGAATGTTAATAGACAAGCAATGTAGATACTTTCTATCTATGATATGTGTATAGTCTATGGGCAGCATTGTGACTGTCTTTTGTTCTCTCTTCGCATTGCTTCGCTTTTGTGTGTGGTAATGTTTGTACCAAGTACTGTTTAATAAAACAGTTCCATATTATAAAATACAATTTCATTTACTCAAAGAACAATAGGTTATGGGCCCAGGCACGGCTACCTATTTAGAAAAAAAAAGGATAGCAAATACATCGTGCGGTATTGAAGACCAAAAGTGAGGTTAAGTTGGCTGGCACGTGCCGACTCAAAATTGTAGTCAGGAGGAATATTAATAACGCTAATTACGCAAGATGGAAGTAAATAATATCTTTCATGTAATGAAATTGAAAGGTGCGAAAAATTGGAATGTTTGGAAGTTTCAAATAACAGTACTGTTGAGAGGTCAAGGATGGTTGTACGTGTTTGAAGGGCGGACGGTAAAACCAGAAGACGCTATTGCAAGAGCTGCCTGGGAAGTAAAGGATGCTAAGGCTCAATCATTGATAGTCACCAGGAAGAACTATCAAACTCTTTTAACAAGCATATCACTTTATTCAAGGATATTACAATTCAACACAATCATATAATAAATAGTCTAAGAAATAACCAACCTAGCAAAATCAGTTCCTTACATATTCAACGTAACCAAAGAAAATCATGTTATACAGTATATGTTTATTTCAACTTTTAATGTATTGGGTGAAAATGTAATGATCTTTATCAGGAAATAGTTAGATTAGAAACATTCTAGCTTTTAGTCGTACTAATACTATGCACCAATCCATTGTCTCAATTAATCAACTACAAAACATGGTAAGCCAATGAAAGTCTATATATGATTCAAACCACCTATTACAGTTCGATATTCGTTATTATTATAATCTCATTAGCTTAGGATCATATTTTGCTGGTAATAAACTAGTTATTGTCCTCAAAGTCCCGGTTTAATCTCCTGCAACCTACAAATTATATAGACTTTTTCCCGTTCCAAATAGTAAGTCCCAGATCATCTTACCACCATTCCCATTTATAGCAATCAATTCCCGGGAGTTTGTATACTTGGAAGATGAATGCCCACAGATCTACACCTTGTAAATCTGCGAGCAAAAAACTTTACATCAGATTCATTATATCACCTAATACACCAAGAATTAACGGGAAACCTATGTCATCCAACTGCCATCTCAATCTTCAAAGAAGCGTTCCTCGAATTAGATAGCCAGCACTACATACTTAAATTTCCCATTCCAACAAGAACTACAATTAAATGTGGGCAAGAAGAACACAAACTACTAAACGGAAGTTACCTAGAAACTGTTTCTCGAGACTGCCAAATCAAGACAGCAGAATTTACTATAATCAACACAGATAACCATGTGCGCGGAAACGCCCTAGAGCTGCTTATGATTCCACAAGAATTTCTGTCGCTTGCAGAAAATAGAGCACCGCGATATAACTTTACATCGGTGATCCTAGAAGAACTCTTTGAAATACAGGATCACAGATTATTAGAAAGTGGTCCAAATCTAAAAACAATAGATCTAACAAGCATATACCATACTTCAATCCCTCTGTATGGAACAATGTTGCTAAACGCAATGGTAATTGCAACCACGTACATCATACGCTACCGTCGCCATTGTAAATCAGAAAAAAGTGCAGCCTCAACTTCATCTTCAGAGGAAAACCAAGACATCGCTATGCTAGATCGCAAAGCCGCAATATTTTCACTTAATGTGCGCAATTAGTTGCTCATCTTGGAGGGGAGGTGTTACCTATGCATATTCCCACACCTTGTTATACATAAATACACATATTCATAT
The DNA here is from genome assembly GCA_029286875.1 of Lamproptera curius. Taxonomy (NCBI): domain Eukaryota; kingdom Metazoa; phylum Arthropoda; class Insecta; order Lepidoptera; family Papilionidae; genus Lamproptera; species Lamproptera curius. Next base: position 785,055 of record JAGSMT010000181.1, read on the forward strand.
TTTATATCATAAGAATACGATGAATGCGGGTAACGTGAAGCTCTCATTGTTGCGAAATTTCAATATAATTGCATTAAGCATTAAAGTTATTCCACGGAAATGCTGACGATACAAAGTGGACGCTCGTGGGACACTCGGACCAGCATGTGGGGGCCAATCTTGCTCGATCGCCGTAGCTGGAGATTAAGTTTTACTTTGTAATTTTTATTAATTAAATTTGTAAAAGGACATAAATCGCCTTTTTAAAAACTCCTACCCAAAGGACAAGTACGTATCTAAGGTGAAGAAGAAACATAAACAAAACTTTTAGTTATCACAATACTAATATGAAATACAAAAAAAAAAAGGAAAAAAGACAGTTCTATTCAATTACATTATTTTCCAAACCGACCAAATAAACGATAACAGAAAGGTTCGATTTCAGTATCATAAATAACTCAGTTTCCCCTAAGGGAAATCTTACACGGTAATGGGCTCGCAATGAATTTACAAAACCAGGAAAGCACATTTTTTTGTTAATACGTCAGTTGATAATGAAACTAGGTATAAAAGAAAACACAAAATAAAAAATTGGTATTCACATATAAAATTTCCTTTTCTCAACGCTGACAACCTTAAATTTTGAGTTTGTTAATAAATTCCAATTTCTACTTTATGTAGAAATAAAACAGAATAATTCGAATTTAAATTCGACTGCAAATGCACTGCTATGACAACCATGGACAATTTCACACACAGATTTTCACATATATAATATTTATTTGGATTTACACAATGAGCTTCGGGGACAGCCCAATACTTTCGTGAATAACAAAGTATTTTAGGCGACAGTAGAAACAAATGTAATTAAAGTCGCTTTCAAATAACCGGAAGCTCAAAGATTTTAAGGTGATAAAATGATAATTATGCTTGGATTTTAGTAGAAAATTGGATACCGCTCCCTTATTGACTGAAGAAAGTGATTTATAACCGTATAGTCACTTCAATATAATGTTCAGTTAGTGCTTAGTGGACCAGTGCCAGTTTTGTCTAAGACACATTAAATTCTTTTATTGCACACGATTGTTAACAATAATGGAAAAACTTACTATGTAATAACAATGACAAATGTAATGCTCCTGTGGACTGCACATCAGTCAGTGGTTAAGTCGGAAGAGCTGCGACTGGAATTTCTGCGTCACCCACTTTACTCTCTAGATCTTATCCAAACCAAAACCCAAAAGACAATTTTTTTCAAGGAAAAGAAATCAAACGAGTCACTTTATTATAAATAATTTTATAAAACTATAGCAGACAATTCGACATAAATGCGTTTCCCCGTATTACGTGTCTTACGCCCTCGTTATCTCTTGTATAATCATCATCATCAGCCTGTGATAGTCCACAGTTCTACACAGTTACACAATGTTCTACGTTACAGGCGACTTGACAAGAACAATTAATAAGCTAATCGTTAATCAAATAAAGTCGGTCCACCCACCAACCCGCATTGGACCAGCGTGGTGGATACGGTCCAAAACCCCTAATGGATAGGGTATATTAGGAAGGCCTATGTCCAGCAGTGGACTATCAAAGGCTGATGATGTATGTATGTATGTGATGTAATCAAATAACGATATTTTTATACCTTATAAACTTCATTGAATAGCCTAATAATATTTCCGGGCGAATATTATTTAAAAATAATTGCATATTATATATATACGAGAAAAACATTACGTTGGTCACGCGATATTTTGCCGCCAAGCGGGTCGTCTAAAACATATTTTATTTATTGGTTAGTACTTTATTTGATCTTTACTTATCTAAGCTATATGCGTAAAATCAGTTATCGTTTGCATTTATTTATCATTTATGTGACACGTTCTCGCAAATCGAGCTTAATTTTAATAGTAGGCTTTACATATGGTTTGGAACTTATTTGTTAAAGAAGGCAGAACTTTATTAGTTAAAAACGGATGTTTTTTTATATGATACCTCGTTCTATTTTGACTAGTAAATGGACTTTTATTATTTTGCAAATAAATAACGCAATAAAAATTTAAGTTAATTTTTGAAGTAATTTCAAAACAGACAAATTCGAGTGTAACACAATTAAGTTTCTAGTTTCTTCTCCTATATATGCTTCTTTCGTGGACATTATGTGACAGTCTTTTTAACAAAAATATGCCTGAAATGACTCTGACTAAAAATATACTGTTTTACTGCTCGTAAACGTCTTTACTAGAAACGATCCCATGATACTTCAGTGAAGCTGCCGTAAAATGTCACTTTCTTGTTTGAAACGAAAGTACTTTCAAAGGCGTTCTCGACGACCACGACCGATTGTTTATGTTTAGTTAGAGTATTTTTTAAAGTCAAAAAATGTTGTCGCAAGTTAATATATATTTTAAGTATTCCATGTATTTAAAATTGTCTTATTTTTGAACTACATATTGATAGATTGTAGGTTTCTTTTAGGAGAATTTCATATAACGAATGGATAATGTATGGTAAGAATCTTAGCAACGACAGTCAAAAATAAGTTAAAGTTATGTTTATCAAAGTAAGCCTAAACAGGTAAACTTTAAGTTATTGATTATCCAACCGGTAAACAAAGTATAGCGAAAAAATTATAAGGCTTAAATCACTCTCTCTTTTTTATATTTATTGTTCAAAATTACTACATAATATTTTACATTCTTAGTAGCTATTTTGTCCATGCTTTAATAAAGTCAGCGTCTATTCTCTTCAAGTTTACTTACGTACTTCAGCAGTGAACTATCACAGGATGATGATGAAATCTATAACATATGAAAGCCAGGGTTGACTTTTTTTGTGTCGTCAAAAGTCACGTTTAAAATACATAGAATAAAGAGCTTTTTAAATGCAATAAATTTTATGTGGACTTTATTTTAGACTATTACCTTAAATGAGCTTTGAACATGTCTTACTGTAATTTGTACAATGTTTAAATTAAAATGGTTACGATTAATTATTCTTACAATAAGCGATGCATTAGGGTAGGCCTATGTCCAGCAGTGAACTAACACAGGCTGTTTATGATGTCAGATTTTTAAAGACGTAAAAGACTAAACTTGTGCCTATTTCAAGGCTGAAGTAAAATTCAGATTGTTAAGTATTAAATATGAATTTTTACATGCATTCTATAAACAAAAGTTATTCTTTTTAAAAATATGAAAAAGCTTTATAAATACCAAAGCTGAGGTCAAAATTGTGCAATATTATTTTAACTTAACCGCAATTTTCCAGCGATTGTGCATTTGACACCTTTTTAACGTGCACACGGTGGCCAACGGTAAAAATAATTGCTTGCTTTACGATAAAGATATAAATTTCATTATAAAATTTGTAGTAACGTAGTTAATATAATTTTGAAAAGTAAATGATAATAATTTTTTACAAAAGCCACCAGCAAAGCGGTTTGACTACTACGTGGAAATAAATATATATTTTTTTTAAATTAATGGATGTGACGACCCCACCACACACTTTACGGCGAATTTGCGTTGCAATTGGAGTAAGACAGATCCGCAGTAAAAGTGCAATAGGCAACTTGCCAATCCCCTTGCTTGGCGTGGCAATTATGAGCAACACTTTTATATTAAGGATGCCAACAAAAGTCATTGAAAAGGCCTATGTTCAGCAGTGGACCGTTAAAGGCTGTTTATGATGATGATATCCTTACAAACAACCTATCTTTCAAAGGGAGTTACTGTAGAGTGAATGTGTGCCTATTTTAGCCTTAAACAATAAATGTAAAAACGTAATTGTGTTCTGGCTTAACAGGCAGTTAGGGCAGTGCAGTCAACGTGACGTATCCAATGTCTTTAGGCTTTGAGTAAACTTGTAGCACGGCAGTGCGTACTGTTCACCATAACCTAAACGTATGTTTAACTCGTCGTTTCATTTAATGAATAACGAATCAAATAAATGCGTTTTATTAGGCACATACATACATTGTTGCCCGTAAAGGCTATCTGTTACAATTTAACTGCAGTTTAACTCTGTTTGTTTTTACTTTACTAAAGGCTTTATGTGAAAGGTCCATTCTAAGGAACCTGGTTAGGAATCTTGCAGACAATTAACTTGCATCTTGTTTTTTTTTTGGTTACCTCTTATGGCAATAAATGACTGGAATGCACCAAAGAATGTGAAAAAAAATATATGTAGTATCTCCTGTATTCATGAATAAAAATGGAAAAATGGACACGAATATGATTTACAATATTTATTACCTCGATTAACATAATTTAAAAAAATATTTTATATTATTTAGAATTATTGCACCTTTTGTGTTTATTGTCCAGAAAGATCCATTAACATCGTGAACTTGCTTATAAATTTTTGTGCTGTGGTTTCTATACAGTTTTTATGTAACATATTGAGTAAAGTGTAATTGTTCATATAAAAATACAATTAAACAATAAATTTACTATTGATTGATAGCTAGTTAACTTTGTAACTTAAATTGTTGTAACACACGTCGTACATAAACTCAAGCTTAAGTTAAGAAAGTTTTGAAATTGTCCAATGTATTTATGTTTATTATAATTCGATGGGCATTTAAAAGGTCGGTCCACACATCAACCCGCATGGTGATACGGTCCAAAAACCCCCTAATGAATTCCTTTGTCCAGCAGTGGACTATCACAGGCTTATGATGATGATGATGATATTATAATCGATATCATCACGAAAGTGTTTTAAATAAAATATTTCGCACAAAACAGAAAACTTTATTTGTATTGCATTCAAGTTTAGACCTGAAAGCAATCAAAAAAAACCTTACGGTTGTTATAAAATTATATTTTGTCAATGTGCGGTCTACAGTTCTATACAAAAGTATTCAGTCTTTTGTCTTTTGTCTAGCGTTTATAAAAAATATATTGTATATTATTCATAATGAAGTCCTATCTCAGAAAATTCTGGACAGAGACGAAATGTCTGCAATTTCTCAAAGTAATGAACTTTAAGTTTATTCCTCTGATCAAAAGGAAAATGTACAACAGACGTTTTCAAGAGAATATCCTATTTACAAAACGGTATTAGAGAATGCAAGGGAGATATATCAAGTGTTTTATCATACAGCTCCGCCATGAGTGTTTTGCATTTTACTGCGTTCTTTCTTTAATAAAATGAACCATTATCTTACAAGCTATAATAAATTAAACATTTATATATACAAATTAACAAAATTGAGTTTCTGTATGTGAGACCAAATTAACCGTTTTCGTATTAATTATTTGCAAATTATACCAATATTTAATAAGTCATTTTAGAATTTCCAAGTACTGACCTGTATGTTTGTTTTGTGTTTGTCTGAAATATATGGTCAATGCATCGTCAATTAGTTGAGGAAACTCGTTTTCACTGAAAGACTAGCCATGATGTAATTTGAATTTATGCTTCTCTTATTCTTACTAAAGATAATAAATTAATTCTTTTCATACAAGATCAAAGAGATGAGACAAAAACGTTCATTCGTTTTATCTTCAAGTATCATTTATAGAATTATCGTTCTGAAATGTTTTAGATTATTTTTTGTTAGAAATGGAAGTCTAACAATGAGAATTCACCAAAGTAGCTATGTAATAATTTTACTACTTACAATTCAAAATATTGAATTTTCAAACTTGCTAGAAAATCATTTTACTTAATCGTTTCAGAGATATTTTGAAACTTAGATCAATTTTGTAGATAGTTCAACATAATAGGCAAAAACACTTCATATTCAAATTTACAATTATATGAATTAATTGAAAGAAACTGTTATCAGCGAATATATTTACTTTAGGGATCATTGAAGTGCTATAACGTAGAAACACTTATATTGTATATACATTATATAATTAATTGAAAATGTGTTTAATTATTTTACTGGAACAGAAGCTAAGATAAACAATTGTAACTAAAATTGATCGATAATCATTAACAAAAGTAACTTACAAATACTTTTGAATAAGCAAATAAAATATGATTATTATTAACTATATTAGACGAGACAAGTACAGATTTCTAAGACTAAATAAGAATATACCTTTTTTTTTTAAATGCTGGCATTATAAAAGGAAATTACTGTAATCATATATTGGTCTGTAATCCAAATTTATTTGAAGTTGAGGTTTAAATTTTCTTTTCAAATTATAATCCCCATCTAACGGAGCTTCGTAAATTTTCTAGCTGTGGTATTCCCACAGTACACACACAAGGATAATTTGAAAAAAGAATTTTGTCAAAACTGACAATGAGGTTAAAATCTTTATTAACTGTACCATAAGAAAAAACACTGTTAATATTAAATAAATAAAAAATGTACTAAAGAATATAACCGATTATGACAAGCAAATGTACTATAAACGGAACTGTTTTATTTAAACAATCACTGGTAGCCACGAAGGATGTAAGGGATTCGTGGTTTGGTTATCTTCATCTTGGGTATTATGCTCCCGTTCCTCCATATCACATTTATGTGGATGATAGGGGCAATGCCAAATAACTTCAAATCCTTTGTTTTTTATTACTTAGTATATTTCTTTTGACGTTTTACTTCCATTTTATATATTAATTATTTACATCGAACTAGTAAAGAAAAAAATTATTAAAGGAATTGCAGCAAATTGAAACTTTTGATTAGTTCATATGTAGGGCTTCAGTTTAACTAATAAAGAAACAAGATAAAGGTTTTGACTTAATATCTTCATAATATTATAAACTTAACTAATTTATTGTATTGTTTAACCACATGAGCATGTTTTCATTACTTATATTATTATCTAGAAAACGAATATACTATTAGAATATTCATAAAGAAAATGTATCAAACTATATTTTTATATTATTAATATATTATTTTGTAACAATCATTAGGTACACAAATTATATTAAGGGACAGCCAAATAGAAATGTTAACGAAAAGCCCATAATAAATACTTCATTTACACTAAAAATATTAATTAAAGTATAAAACAGTTTTATAAATGTATCAATCATATTTTTGTTTTTTTTTTAAATAAAATTACGTAATAAATTACGGATTTTTTTTAGATTTGGACAGTTCATAGAATATGTTAAATAAAATTCAAATATCTTTTTCGCTGACATTGCAAACGCTGGTAGATCACCAAGTCGTATATCAAAAATTATACTACATCGTAAACTAGTCATTAATAAATTAAATTAAAAACAATGCCATATGTCTAACTCTGACTTAAGGATAACCCAAAATGAGAATTTTTCTTATTCTTTACATTGTACACGGAAAATAGGGTTATTTCTGAAATAATCTTATGGATTAAACCTTATCCTATAAGTTACCTTAAAACTTTTCCATTTAATATAGATTAATACGTTACTTTACAGCATGTAATTATAGTGACTTTCCGAAGATATTACTCATTTAAATATGCATGGACGTATTATAAGCATTGAACCCGTGCGAAGTCGGTGCTGGTCGCTGGTAAATATTAATTTTATATAAAGTTTATAAAATGCACACCATAATACGTAGGATTACTATAACCTAACCTAACCTGCGGTAGATTGAAGAAATTGTGGAAATAATGAACAATTTACAATTTAATGTCCTGAAGCGACAAACATGATTCATAATTGGTTTTATGCACAGAAGTGTATAACTACCTCTCTGGTCCTTTGCAGGTTCGTTGGTGATACATATATAAGAAAATATACGTACGTATACCTCATTCCTTCGCTTCCAGTAAACCGATTTAGATACTCAGTTTTGTAAGTTTTATTTTAGGGGTTAATGGGTCGACCTACTTTCTACATCGCACTTTTCAGACAGTTCAGACAGGGTGATCGGCCGAAATCATCCTAACCAACCAGAAAATAACGATAATACTAAACTGCTTCCCGCGGAATTTGAACCCACGATCTCGCAAAATATCGATATAAATTATTTTAAAAAGTATTGCGACTTTAGCTAAAAACAGTTTCGACCTCCTCGGGACGTAACGTCTTGGCGCGTCTGACTCAATAATATAGTATTATTACACAGACTCAATAATGTAATAATAGGTATATGTTGCATAAGATATGTTTACATATGTTTCAATTTAACTAGCCACAAAACGACTAATAACATGTTCTTAATAGAAGGTCACTTTGTGCACATTCATGTATTTTAGCACTCAAACTCCCATAGTTTAACCACTACTTTTGAAAACCTTGAGACAACTTTTACTGTTTTTAAATCCATCGACCAAGTATTTTTTATAACTTTGAAACAAAAACTAAGCTAATCTATATAACTATTTTTAACTAACATGTATTATTACCATTCTTTCATATAAACATATTCTACAATATTCACTAGGGTTTCTTTCTTTCACTATCCTTTTTATTTAAACCATTAATGAAATAAACGTATCGTAGGAAAGATCCAGTTGTCCTTAAGTGTATTTTGTAATGGTTGTAATAATCTTGTAAATTTCCATAAAATCCTAGTGTATTTTATTACGTACGAATAATTAATAGTGATACAGATTTTATAATCTCGATATATTCTGCAAACTTTTGAAACAAGCTAAAAATGAAAAGAAGCAACTGGTTTATTGGTAAATAAATAAAAAACTTACTTGTATTGTGTGAAATTAATCAACCAACAGGTTTTCTAATTTATGAGATCCTTCCGAAAAATAAAATAAAGCATTGACGAAGCGGCGCTATTTATATTCAACAAGGCAATTTGTTGAGCGCCAATGTGTTGCTGCGGTCTCAACACAGATTGTAGGTACAATTGATTTTTTGGCATACAACGCACCTGAAGGAAGTGGTCACCGACGCCCATAGACATTGGCAATATCAGTGGTATCGCCAACGCGCTGCCTACCGTTAGACATAGGGTGTTAAGTCTCGTTTACCAGTAAATAGCTGGCTGCGGTGCCCTTCAAACCGGAACACAGAAGTGTTTTCACACTACTGCTTCACGGCAGAAATAGGCACCGCGGTGGTACCACCCAGACATTAAATTATTAATTCCTGTGAAAGGGACCTATCACCTTAATTTCGGAATCTACATTTCTTCGTTACCAACTGTTGGTCATTTAACTTTTCAAGGGTTATATAGGATTTTGAATAAACTCTTTGGCTCTAAAAATATACATGGAATAAATACTAGCAATTAGCCTAGAACTGGATCATAATTTTGATAAGCACTTTGTAGCCCTTTGTCTCCGACTTTTAATAATAATATAATGATTCATATAATCCTAAAATGTATGTACGTGGCATTTTATTGGTTCCTGGATGACTTCAAAAGCTCTTTAACCTGAAAAATCAGTATTAAAATAAATAAAATAATGTGTTTAACTAGAAAATTTATAGTTAGACTGGTCCACAAATTTAAAGTCGCTCAGCAAGCTATGGAGAGAGCTATGCTCGAAAGGACCGCATCAGAAATGAAGTGATCCGTTAGAGAACCAGATTCAGAGTCATGCCCAACGGATTAGTAAGCTAAAGTGGCATTGGGCCGGTCATATAAGCCAGACGACCGCTGTTGTCATATAGTTCAGGAGTGGAGACCATGGCTAAACGTAGTGTAGGACACCCTTTTGCCCTTAGAAAAATCCAGCTTACGGATTCCCGCCTCCAGGTAGGGGGCAGTGGGGATATATGGGCTCCCCGGACCAAGGTGGAGCGGCCGGTATACCACTAAAAACAACGGTTGTTCCTTTCACGTGTTGCTGCAGCCGGGGCCACGGGCGCTGATGACAGTCTTCGCAACCCCGGCGCAACGTGGCCCTCGCCTCTTTGGGCCTCTTCTCTCCGGTGTGTTGGGACACCCGGACCGTCACTTTAGGCGCCGTGCCGGAATAAACAGCACGGTGCTCCTCTTGAGCCCTTCTCTGGCGCGGGCACCCTCTTGTTGTCTCCCTCCTGTTGGCCCTGTCCCTTTCCGCGGCTTCCTTCCGGGCTATCACGTCCTCGCAGAAAGCAGGACAGCGCCCACGACCTTTGCTCTCTAACATCCTGCGCACTACGGCAGGAAGCGAAAGGTCATCCACGACACTATGCAGCTCTCGGCGTTGCTCGACCCAGGCTGGGCACTCTTCCAGCTCGTGTTGGGCCGTCTCTTCGGCACATATGCCACCGTAGTTGCACTCCTCAGTAGGCTCCTTACCGGCCACGCGGCACAGGTACCTCCGAAACAGCCATGTTCGATAGCGGAATGTTAGGGAGCCGTGTCCTCTTTCTAGCCACCACTTTAATACGGGGCGTATGGCCTCCACAGTTCGACAGCTGGCGCTGGGTTGCTCCAGCCGCAGCTCCCATTCCTGTATAGCAAGGGAGCGCAATTCGTCTCTGCGCCCCCTTATCTCTTCTGGGGCTGGCCTGCAGCCCCGAGACCTCGCCTCCTCGCGCCAGAAAAACAGTGACGCGAGGATTTCTGCATCCAGGTCCCAGGGCAAGGAGCCAGCCAACAGGCACGCCGCCTCGCCGGAGATGGTCCGGTAGCCCCGTACGGCCCGGATAGCCAACACCCTCTGGGTTCTCCTCAGTACCGCGGTACTCTCCTTTTGGAGGGTGTCAGCCCACACGGGTGCCCCGTACAGGATCATGGACCTGACGACCCCGGCGTACAGGCGGCGACAGGAGCTGCTGGATCCTCCAGTTTTGGAAGCAGTCTGCCGAGAGCTGCCGTTGCTCTTGCCACTCTAGACGCAAGACGCTCAAAATGGGCGCAAAACCTCCATCGGCGGTCTAGGTCTTGGCCGAGATAGTTCATCGTTGGCTTGACGTATACGCGGACGCCGCAAACGATCCGCAGGTGGCGCTTTTCGAGGCCCGTAAAGTGCAGGGCCACGGATTTTCGAGCGCCACCTCTAGTCCTAGCCGCCGATTGCGCCCAATAACTTGAGTGACCCCGGCAGTGGCGAGAATCACAGCCCTGCGAAAGTGTAGGACACCCTGCGGCAAGATGGAGTTACAAAATTCGCGAAAAGCCGGTGTGGGCTAGGTGAGACTAGCCGAAGATCAGAAACGGTGGAGTGCATTATGAGAGGCCTTATGTCAGCAGCGGACTGACACAGGCTGACGATGATGATCTATTAAACTTACATTTTGTGTTTTAAAAACAAACCATCACCAAGTTGCCAAGTCAACCCAATCCGAGAAAAATAATATATAAAACGTTCTATTAATTAATTTTAACTTTTTTTCAGACATTTCGAAGTAATTTTACAGTTTTGGTAGGACTATATGATTTTATTCAAATAAACCTACTTATATTTTTTAAATGAATGTTTCATATGTATGTAACTAATGCTATATTTTAATTAATAGATTCTTATCGTTGGTCCTCGGGTTAAATATAAAAGTAATTTGATGATTCTATATGTTTATCATTTAGAAGATTGTATTTATATCGTTATCCGGAAAAGGTTCATATTTGAAGAGAAGCACCCTAATAGAAATTTGTACTATCACTCGCCATTTGGCACTCTATACATAATATTAAGCCATTTATTTTTTATATTTATTAATTAAAATTAGTTCAAAGTAATTTTGTGCGAAGTGTAGAAATTAGGACAAAATTTCGTACAGTAATTGCTGTACTAGAAACAATTATTTGTCAACTGTCTTTTGCTATACTTCAATAGCGTCTGCGTCAAGAAATTTTCGACTCATTGACTCAATAAGCTCAATAAGCCTGTATCCGTCACAATACATCAAAACTTTTCTTTATAATTATTTTTCTCCTCACGCAATTACTGTACATATTACTTATGAAAATAGATGCTGTAAGGTTTCGCTACAAATCAGTATACATTTTATTTCATCACTTAATTTTATCTAAGACTTTTATATACATACGTTTATGTCCATTTTAGACATGTCATGATGATATGACATGTAATAGTTAATTAAGTTACAAATATTCTCCAATGATTTAATGAGAAAATTAAACAGCATACCGAAGAATCATTTATTTTGATTATTGCTTCAGAAACTCGGTGCTTCGAGTACTGCGAGAAAATAACTTAGTGATGTTTCTTTTTCTTTTTAGGGTGAAATAACCCTATTACCCGATTGCCTGTTTTACGTAAAACTGGTGAATCAGAAGTTAGTTCCATGGCCCATTGTAAAATAAATACAAGGAGATAAAAACTACTAAAAAACATTTAAATGAAGTAACGACTTAACGACTATAACGACTGAAATTACGTCTGTCCCAGGTATAAAGTATGTCTAACCAGAAAAATAAATAAGCATACAATTTTTTTCAATTGTAATAACTTTAAAATATTCTGTTTTCACAAAAATACAATTACTTCATAAATTCACGAAAGCAGAATTGATCTATTCTATATTGTTTTTATTTAATTGACAAAAGTTAGTATTTACAATTTATTTTAAAAATAGCAAAGCATGCCCGTTATAAAAGTAATACCATTTATTTTTAGAAATAATACAATAAATTATGATTTCAACGTTATTATTATCATAAATTATTTTATACACATTATTTCACCTATCTTAAAAAAAACAGTTCAATCGTACTTTCTATGGCCTATAGAATATAAGTAATCGTAAATTCAAAGTGTGAAATTTTCATTGTTGTTTCCTTGTTGGTCAGGACAATTTGGGCCGATCACCAAATTGACTGAAAAGTATAATGATCCATGCGTGCAACCCTAATAGAGAAGGCGTGCATTAGGGAGGTCATGTCCAGCACTGACAACACAGGTTGATGATAAATAGCTGATTAATAGATTAAAACTGAGTTTCAGCTATTTTAAATTCATGTATTTATTTAATTTGGCTAATTATAAATATAAAATATATTTTTGATATATCACTAGAGCAAACATGTTATCCAAACAAAGTAAAACTAAGTTATAGTGGTTATGGATTATTACATGTATTCTGACCGTGAGTGATAGAGACCGGTGGTAGGTCCTCTTTCAACAGGAGACCGTCTGGGTGGGTCCCACCGCGGTGCCTATTTCTGCCGCGAATCACTGGTGTGAAAACACTGCTGTGTTCCGGTTTGAAGGGCACCGTAGCCAGCGTATTTACTGGATAAACAAGACTTAACACCTTATGTCTCACGGTAGGCAGTGCGTTGGCGATATCACAGGTATTGCCAATGTCTATGGGCTTCGGTGACCACTTTCCATCAGGTGGCTCGACTGCTTGTCTGCTCTGCGTATGCCATAAAAAAGTTCTTCTTGGAATATTTAGGTGCTTAGTATCTACACCGCGGTCGTTTTGAAAACGATAATCCAAAGCGCTTATGCGGCACAATTTAGCAGCGATATAAAGACATAGTAACGCAACTTTTATCTTGAAAAGCCCCACTAGAATGCCGCCTTTATGTAAATGTAGCTACCCTTACGTTTCACGTATATTAAGATAGGGCTTCGTTAATATGTATTCATTCAACAAACTCATTTTTGTTTTTACAATAAAATAAACATAGAAAAGTAAAATATCATTAATTTTATTATTACAATATATTATAATATCATATACACTTAACAAGTCCCCCATTGAATACCTCCTTCATTTGTGACGATGGTAAAATGTTATTCTACAATTATTTTAGTTATCTGGAAGTTTTTCAGACTTGGCATAATTTTCATTACCGCTGTGTGAATGTGCTAATATGATACTTGAATATTTTAAGTAAGTTCTACTCGTGGTATTTTGAAGATAATAAATACTTGCCTCTGAGAAACAATATAAATGAGCTCTAACTTTTTAGTCGTTTACGAATACATGATTTTAAGCAAACTGCCTCGTAGTTAGTTTAATTGTTTGTATAATAATTAGAAACATCTCTAATATATCAAAGCCTCAACATATCAAAGTGTGAGCTTTTAAATGCAAAACATATTATGTTGACTTTATATAAGGCTATTACCTTGAATGACCTTTATATGTCTCGCTGCAATATGTAGATGTTTAAATTACAATGGTTTTGTGAATTTTTCTTACAATATAGAGTATGGCTCACGGACTTAATTGTAGACCAAATCGAGAAACTAAATTTACATTTTTCACTACAAATATAATTGTAATATTGAACTCTTTGTTTAATATTCCAAGTTAGTAAATTGGATTGGTTTAAAAGCGGCTTTATTTGTTAGTGAGTTGTAGTTTAATAAATAGCTGCTTTAGTCACTTAGTTTTTAATTACCTAAGTTATTGCGAGCCCAATTATCGTATTGATCTTATTATTTATTACGGTGTAACCCCACAAATCCTTTTGCAAATAAGAGTTGTGCATATTTTGCATTACGCAAACGATTAGCCGGTATTTGAGTTGTTTACTAATTATTTTTAATGTTATTAATTTAGCCGTGAATGTAATTTATTTTATGCACGTTTACATTTTCTGACTCCAACTAAAGAAGAGTTATTATTACAACTTGTAAAAATTTAACATTTTATAAATTGCATAAAAAGATTAAAAAATCAGTCACATCATTGTTTGTACTGGTAGTTGGCACCGTCGCCCGTAGACTTTGATAATACCTGTTGTATCCCCAACGCTGTGCCTACCGTGAGACATAGGATGTAAGTAAAAACGCTGGCTACGGTGCCCTTTAAACCGGAACATAGTAGTGTCTTTACAAATAACGAGGAATAGGCACCGTGGTGGTACTGCCCCAGACGGTCCCCTACTTTTGTTCTCAAATATATTTTCTTTAAACGGAGAATGATTAGGAGGATATAAAGCTAAATATAAAATAATAATTGATAATTTTTACTATTTTATTTATAAAAAAAAATTATTACTATTTTTTGCGTATTTAAAAAAGTTAACATAAATCAAAAAGCGCAGAGATTGTAAATACCTAGTGGAAAAGGCGTATGCTTTAGAAAACGAAGGGTTTGAATCCTGCGGGGACTCGACAAATTTTCATTGTTGTTTCCTAGTTGGCTAGGGTAGTTTGGGCTGATCACCCAAAGGTCTGAAAAGTAAGGTGATCAATGCGAAAAATATGCTTGATAAAGTCGGTTCACTCACCAACCCGAATTAGACCACCATGGTGGGAAACATTTCGAAAACCCCCATTGGAGACGGCGTGCATTAGAGGAGGCTCAAGTCCAGCAGTGCAATAACACAGACTGATGATGATAATGATTATAAAGAAATTCACTCATTTGAGTAATATGTTCCTCCAACATAAATTGTGGTACAACAACACACCACAGATTTACTTGCCTCCTGAGACATGAGATAAAGCCTTAAAACAGTAATTTACTGCCTATGGCGTCCTAAAAAACAAAAATTTGACATCTTTAATTTTCCACGGATAATAATATCTTTGATGTGACTAACAGCATACAGATAAATGCTTTTAGTATATTTTGCTGAAAGACATCATCACTAAATGTTTAATAGCTGTAAATACGAAGACCGTTTAAGCAAATCACACTAATGGTCCAACAAGGCGGACATTAGCAAGTCTATTATACGGGTTCAATAGAAGCTATTAATGGATTCCACCCTCCTTATAACTTTGTGAATGAAGAACGGGGACATATGAATATTAAAATTGTTTAACGGAATATTAATAATACAGTTTTTATCGTGTTTAATTACTTTTTAGTAGTATTATTCTTTAACAGAAATTAATTTATGGTGCTTCTCTCAAAAGCTTCAGTCAAGCAACGCAGCATAGTCTAACAACAAGAAATCATTTTAATACACCATGAGATGAAGGGATTTGAAATCAGTTCGAGCACATGAAGACAACCATCTTTTTAACACGCAAGGACCAAATGGGTGTTTGAAAATTTACAGCTTGAACCCTTGTTATTTTTGTGATGAATTAACATAAGCTTTTTCTTGTTTTATTTTTAAGGGATATAACTATCGACTACCACGTTAGGTTTACCTTCAATAAATTTGTAAAATTGTAATCCACATATGGTATAGTAAAATAATTAAAATAAAAAATTATTAAAAAAATACTTAACTTGAAATACAGTAACAGTTTATGCCGTCATGTCTCATTACTCATACATTAAATAGGTAAAAATGCTTTGGTAAATACAAACATAATATATATGTTGCAAATTAACCTGTTACTCGTGTTTAAGCAAATATTTTTTGCTTCATTTTCAAAAAAATATAATAAGTGGTAGGCATATAACGTAAAAGGTTAACGATAAAAAGAAAAAAATTTCCAGAATACATATTTATCTTGTATATGACCACAGCCTTCTACTATACATATATCAAAAAATATCACTGTATATTCCTAAGTATTGATGTGCATTACAGTTATTTATTATTGAGAAAAAATATATTTTATAAGCTATTTAAATCGTAAGTATTTGACGAATGTTAACTATGAGGTTGTTAGATAAGTAGATCGCGTATTGACAGGGGCTGTTTGGGCCAGTACTAGCGCTGTGCCTTAGCAGTAGTAGTGTGAAACCACTAGCGTATTCCGGTTTAAATGGCATCGCAGCCAGCGTATTTATTGAGACTTTCCATCCTATGTCTCATGGTAGACAGCACGTTGGTGATACCACTGGTATTACGTATTATTATCTCTATGGGCGTCGGGGACCACGTTCCATCAGGTGGTCTGACTGCTCGTCTGCCCGTGTAGCCTATAAAAAAATATGAACTCTGGTTCGGTCGGAAGTTCTCTTTATACTAACATGTTAGTTAAGTACAGTTTATTACTTACTTTACAACAAAATTGTAAGTAAGCCCCAATACTAATAAATTTTCTTCGTCTTCGTTAAGTTAAATAAATATATGTGACTGTATTATGTGACTGTGATATTAATAGTCATATTATATTTTTAATATTGTCGTAATTTTGATAAAGGCTCAGCCTTTTAAAACGGCAACGGTGGCCGCTTCGTACTGGCTATCGCAGTGTCGGACGATCCCCCATGAGATAGAGTGACGAATTTTGCAAATGTGCAGGAGTTCTGAGGATCCTGTTGGCACAGGATCGTGCCTCTGAAGGACAATGCTCAGCAGTCGGCACTGAAAGGCTGAAACGACGATAACGAAGAATATAATATTAGTAACTACAGTTAAGTGCAATTTTAAATGATGCCGGCAATCTAAATTTTGGACAATTATTTCTAACATTTTAAATAATCGTTTATAAAAACGCGAAAATCCGTCTGTAAATAATAAATTTACATATATAATATTCTAGTGCACTTAAACATTAAGAAGCTAAAAAAAGTTAAAAATTACAACAAAAATATCATTTGAGGTGTTTATATTTTTTATACGTTTGTACAAAGTTACACAAAAGTAGTTTCAGAGTAAACATAAAGTAATATAACCGATTTATGTACGAACTCCTTGAAAGCATCCGCCGTATTTCATCACACAAAAAACTCTGTAGCAAGCTAACAGAGTAACAGCATATTGCACTTGCTACTTGGTTTACATTTGGTTTACATAGAGTAAGCAATTCACATTCATTATGACATTCAATCTTGACATCTCATACCCGTGGATATCGATAAATAAATCGTACAGTTATTAAAAATAATATTTATCATATGTTTTTGTTATTGAAGTTATTGAAATAAATAAAATTAAAATTTCTTTTCTGCTAAGTGCATGTTTTATTATATTTTTGTAACCTGTGACTGCTTTTATCTAAAAAAATGCTTTTTACAATAAATTAAGCTATTTTCATAAACTTTTTTCTTAAGATTTAGGATAGGTTACGGTCCAAAACCCCCCCATGAGAAGGCGTGCATTAGGGGAGCCCTAATAGCAGTGGGCTAACACAGGCTTATGATGATAATGATGATAAATTTACGGTATTATTGTTCTCTAGATCTAGGTAACAGCGAGTAGTCCTTTTATTGTAATTATTATGTTCGTTATTATGTTCGTTTTCGTACGGCTTGTAGGTTATTGCGCCGTTATTGTTGCGCAGCCTTTGATAGACACTTGCAAATTGGGCAAAGTAAACAAAATACCCGCAAAGATCTACAACTCTTTACGTTATTAAAAAAGAAACTTCTACGAACATGTAATTCATTTGTTACGTTAGGAAATTAATAAAAGGTTTAAAATATTGGTAGAAGGTGTTACTTAACTTGTTTAGTTTATACAGAAAATCCTTTTATCCGTTGTGTAAATTACCATAAAAATGTGTTTTAAAACACTGATTTGATTATACAATAGTTTGTAGAAAAAACGTAAAAAGCAAAATCTCATATCCCTCTACATTATATCGCTGTCCATTGTTAGCGCATCGCGAATGCAATGGACGGCAACGTTCTATTTTCTATTATAAATATGTTTTTAATTCACGTTGAATACTTTTTATGAATTTCCAAAGCACTGAATTTTAAACAATAATGTTCACTGAAGTTGAGTATAATAATTTACTCTATTGCATTTTATTTAAACATTCGAAAAAGCTTGCGTTCGAAAAAGTTTGACTCAAATTTACTTTTTTTAAAAACCCTTCTATTTTACATCAAAATAACTTTAAATTCTGTATATTTTCATAAAATTATGAAAACATACCCATAACCATTGTTAGACAAGTAATTTGTACTAATCCCTACCACTCCATACAGGTGTTTTCCTTGTCTGCGTGCTTTCAGTTGAGGAGAAGCTAAGAGAAACTCAGTTTGATCATTAAAAGGGATTGACCAAGTGATAGAAAACCTCGTTTTAAATGCTTGCTAGATACAAGACAAAGTGATGATATCATTACCATCCCCATCTTCCATGAGGAAGGTCGATGCAGAAGCAAACGATGGTGTTGCGTGAACTACTATACCTAACAACTGTTAATCACCACAGATTACCTGTGGGAAACTAACTAGAAGGGGAATTAGGAATCAATGGACCAACCATTAATCATCATCATCATCATATCAGCCTATGAAAGTCCATCTGGACTAGGCTCCCATGAGCCGCCAAAAGTACGATCCTGCGCCACCCATCCACCGACTTCCCTGCACATAATCCACAACCATTAATGTTTAAACAAAGTAGATCAGTACTGAGCTTTAAACCAGACCATCCCAAACCAAGTCGGCTTACCAAAGGTAAAAAGTTTAACGTAGTTATAAAAGATATTAATAAAAGCATTTAAACTTGTTGCTATATTATATAGTTTCTAGGTGTACTTAAGAACTTTTGGTAGAATGATAATCCCTTAAATTGATAAAATAAATTTAAAGTTGCATTTTTAATGTATTTCGTCTATTGCACAGGCATCATTTCAAGGCTCAAGTATTGCATTACTAAATAAACATTTATTATAAGTAGAAAAATGCCTATGCTATACTGTTCCGTTAAATTAGAAATAGTATGCATTCAAATTTTTATTACTTAATGTGTTTACGTCAGTTTACTTTGTGTAAAATTAGAACTTTAATGATGAAAGTTGCAAAGTCGAATTCTGAACACACTTTTGATTTTATAGTTAGTTGTAAGTTTCTATATTTATTTCGTCCAAACATTAATGTAATACATGTTTTTATTTAGTACACTCTACTTCCCTATAGTTTAGTTATATTTATTTAGAAAAATATCGTCACCGAACATTGCATTTTTCGAACTTCAAACGATGCATACGAAGAACAAAAGGCTTGAACGTTTATATAATGATAGACTAAGGGAATAAGCTAGACGATAATAAGACAACTTAAAACTGTTACAGAATTCGTTTAAACGGTATGGGTAAGTTTTCTTTATTATTATTACTACTTCAAATATAAAAAATAGAATGCATATTTTTTCACACATTAGTATGAGTTTTCCATAAATTTGATTTACTAAACATACATAATACATAACTGTCTCCTACGCCTAGTAGTAAAGGCGTGCTTTAGAAACCAGAGGTCGTGGATTCGAATCCAACAGAGAATCAAAAAATTTTATTGTTTTTTCCTAGTTGGTTGAAACCGATGCCCCATTGATATAAAGAGTATGTAGTCAAATGTGATAATAGCGAATGAAAGTTAATAATAGTAACACTAATTGAACATAATAAAAGACTTAAATTCAAGCTACATAAATTGAGTTTAAAGCTCACAATATAAAATTAATAAACCGTGAATTATTTATTAAACTGAAAACTTTTACAAATTTTACACCGGGCTTAAATAAATTAGGACGCTAACACCTAATTCTAACAATCTCACATCTTTGTTGTAGAGGATTGCCATTGTATTTCATTGAAATAATATAACCCCAAAGAAAAGGCAACGTTACTGCAATGCAGGATATTTCAGTTTCACGTACACCTTAGCTTACCTTAACCATATGGGTTGTTTCGAAAAAGTTGAGTAGGTGTAGCCAAAAACGATTTAAATTTAAGACCAAGTTATAACTTAAATATAATATTATAATACATATACTATACATAAATATTTTTATATAAACATAAAACTACATGCACTAATAAACTAATATATATAAAATTAATAAATAGAATGTTAATATATATACGTCATGAATAATCATACATATCAGATAATAAATTCTAGCTATTACTGCTGTAATTGGCTGAATAGGTACTCACGAATTTTGTTCTTAAATTCTCTACGATTTTTAGCCATCCTGATTTCCGGAGGTAACTCATTCCACATGTGTACCGATTGTACAAAAAACGACCAGTGTATACAGTCAGAACGGTGAATGACATTGAAGCAGGCGATTATGCGTTGAGCGAAGGTTTTTGTTATTGACTTCAAATAGATATTTAAGATGCGAGAATACATAAGTTGAAGTAAAAGGTGAATAAAGAAAAGAGTACAGATTAGTGAGCGCCCGTAATGTGCGTTTTTGGCGAATGGGTAGCCACCGCAGCTGGGTACGATAGGCCGATACGTGGTCAAATTTACGGATGTAGAAAACGAATCGAACGCAGTTATTTATAAGACGGTCAAGCTTATTGAGGTGATCTGCATTCAGGTCAAAGTAGCATACGTTACCATAGTCGATGAGAGGGAAAATCAAAGTCTGCACAAGCATTGCCTTAGTTGGTGGGGCAGAAAGTTTCTCAGTCTATATAGATACCGCATGGCACCAGTAACTTTCCGACTGACATGAGCGATTTGTGTCTTCCAGCTTAGTTGTAGTTAGTAATGTTCAAGCCAAGGTTTTCGCTTCCGCTTTGGCTAAATAATATTGGATGACTGTGTGACCTCAGGCAGCGTGGTTAGATCAATCTTAGCTAAATTTCTTGAACTGCCTATTACGATTGCTTGACATTTCGAGGGGTTGACAGCCAAACCAAACCGATCAGCCCAAAGTTTAGAAATCTAGGTTAATTTTATTAACAGCATCTTCAAGACTATTCATTGATTACTAAAATTTACCAAGCAAGAAAAATCTGATCCAGGATTCATCAAGTCGGTCCTACTTTTTATTGTAAAAATAACACTTGTTACTTTTGTAGTGCCCGTGAACATATAAGTTCTTTTAACAAATATATCATAATTAAGAAACTGTCTATGCAAATGTGTTTCAACCTAAAAAAATCTAAAACTCAACAGGTAAAAACTGTTCTTCTGTTTTAGCTTCAAATAACCTTATTAACAGTAGCAGTAACGGCCTTCTGTAAAAGGTGACCTACCACCTCCAAAGAATTAACTATGATAATGTACTGTAAATTGAATTTCCACTTTGATTTTATTATAAATTTACGAGATGGTATAACTGTTACATGGTTCTCAATACAAGTGTATATAAAACCCTTTACCAACCATTTAAAAACCGTAATAATACTTTTATCTGTTATCATGTAAAAATAGAAATTTAAGTCAGTGTAGCAAATAATAAAAATTGACATTAAAATGTATATTTATTTTTCGACATAAAAGTTGCTGCATTACAGGATGCGTCTGAATTGACTGCAATTTTAATATCACGGGAACCTGGCAGTTCCGATTCGCAATAACCAACATAAAGACAGCGTGACCCACTGCGACGTATAGCTGTATCGTCAAAACTTATTAATTTTTCACCACAGCGAACTATAAAAAATAACACAAAACGATTTTCTGGTACTTACTACTCTCTTTTTCTACAATTACGTATTAGATAGCACTTTTTCATCTTTGCCGCATCTGTGTTTTAGGAAAATTGACCCTTGCTTTATATGCCGGAAACAACTTTGTGTTATCGTTATTTTCGATGTGTCATCGTAATTTTTAGACGGGCAGACCACCTAATTTTCAGAACAGTAGCATAATCCATACATTGGATAGGCATGTGAAGAGTCCGCCCCGGTTGTTTAAACCATCTTTAACAGTCGTTATAGGTTAATTAATGTCTTCAAATTTGCTAATTTATTCATAGAATGCAGTTTTCTCTTTAAGTCCTGTAGATTTCATGCCAGCCAGTCTGAGTAAAAACTGTTATAACTTTTAGAGGGAGTACCTCCCTATTTACCAGGGACTATCTGGGTGGACCTCTGTGGTGCCTATTTCTGCCGCATATCAATGGTATGTAAACTGTTGTCTTCCGGCTTAAAAAGTATCCGTTGCCGTGTTAATTACTGGGTAAACGAGACATAACATCCTTTGTTTTTAGAGCGGTGAGTGTAATTATGGCATCTTACGCTGCTTATCTTATAAGTATCATCAGCATCAGCTCGTCGTCATTGCTTTAAATTAAAAATAATGAAAAAAAATATTGTTAACATTTATTACAAAAGACATGGATTAGGAACGTAATCCAAATTCATTTAATTTAAAATTTGAATAAATATAAACTGGTTAAAATAAATCTGGTTTGATCGTTCGGCAATACCTATTACTGTGATTGTAACTTAAGCTAAGTAGGTCGGGTCGGTTTCAATGATCTCGTCAAAGGAAGCATACTTTAGACAATATCAAGTTAAGATTAACGTAGATTGAATATAAGATGTGTAAATTCTAAAACCGGTGTAGGTCCTGTTTACAGGAGACCGTCTGGTGGATACCACGCGGTGTATTTCTGCCGCGAAACAGTAGTGTGAAAGCACTGCTGTGTTCCGGTTTGAAGGGCACCGTAGCCAGCGCATTTACTGGGTAAACGAGACTTAACACCATATGTCTCACGGTAGGCAGCGCGTTGGCGATACCACTGGTATTGCCAATGTCTAGTGGTGTCGGTGACCACTTTCCATCAGGTGGCCTGACTGTCGTCTGCGCTGCGTAAGTTATAAAAAAAACTGCCTCCGTAGCCTAGTGGTAAAGGCGTGTGTGCTTTAGAAACCGGAGGTCGTGGGTTATAGGAAACAAAAATGAAAATTTGTTGGGTCCCGGCAGGATTCAAACCCGCGACCTCCGGTTTCTGAAGCACATGCCTTTACCACTAAGCTACGGAGGCAGTAATTTTTATTTATTGTTAATTTTTGAAAATTTGCGCGCTGCTTGGCCTCACTTTCATACACACATATAGGGGACATATTGGGATCGCTGAAAAATAAAATTATGGCTCTAAACATATTTACTAAAGTATTATATAATTGTATTAAGAGTTTTTTTAATATCTTTCACATCTACGCTTTCTCGAATTTACGTTTCATAAATTTTTGAATTAACCTAGATATTAAACTCGCTAAGTCGTTAGTTCAGAAAAATGCAATTTTATGATTATTTCATTTGTAATTCTTGAATATGGAATAAACGGATAAGCATCTTAATCTTTTAACAAACTTTCTTAGCAATTGGTAGCACCTGAAATAAATTAGAGACGTTCGTAGAAAGGATCTGCTGATTTGCTTCCTTGTGATAACTGTTAATTGGGCTGGTGAAAATGACTACTTTTATAAAAATATTCGTATGATAAAAATGGAAACTGTATTTGTAAATGTATTTTTATTAAATAGTTCTAAAACTTTTTGTATAACTACTAACAAAATTCATTAAAGTTGTATTGGATTTCTTCATGCATTCTATCACATTTCTAAAAATAAAATAAAAAAATTTTTCGTAGCCCTAATCTTTTTAAACCGAATAATGAAAACGCTACATTATTTGTATGAACATACAACATTTTTACTTAGTAACACAGGTGGCCTGTCCTAATTCAAGATAAACAGGCAAGGGTTCATATTCGAACCTAAACTTAAATTCGACTTATAGTTCTACCACACTCAACACAGGGGAAAGTTTATGTATAAATTAATATTATATATCCAGAAACTACAAAGTTCTCAGTTACAATGCAATTTAGCAATTTGTCAAAAGCACGAATGTTTGCAAAATTAATAATACATTTGTTAATGTATTGGTTCTATCGTCGCCTTGCAGTTCAAGATAAACGAATACAGTTCATTGAACCAAACGTAAAGCTCGACTTATTGATTTCTACCCATAATACGCGAGATTTGACTTTACATTTTAAATTAACTAGACAGTTTCAAATGCATAGCGAATTTGCAGAAACAGCCACGGCTAATTTAATAACTACATTTTTTAAGGCGTGGAACCATCCAGGGTTGTACTACCGCGGTGTTTATTGCTTCCGCAAAGCAGTAAAGAAATTGCTGCCTTACGGTTTAAAGGGCACAGTAGCCAGAGAGTAAATGAGACGTAGCATTTTATGTCACAGGGTGGCGAGTAGATTCTTCGGATTATCGCCCTCTTCGCCTTGCCGTTTCATAAAATAGATATATACGTAATATGTTACCACGAGCAACGTAGCAACGTAATATGTTACCACGAGCAACGTAGCAACGTAATATGTTACCACGAGCACATTAACGACATACTACTTAGCTGTGATTATGTCATATAAAATGGAACTTCCTTTTAAATTACGACGAAACAAATTTAAACAAAGAGATCTACTATCATTTGCTACATCCTAGGTGTCTCAATAAAAAAAAGTCGTATTCATTCGGTAGGAATATCCAGTTTTCGCAAAGTTTTCTTAGAAATGCCGAGATGGGTTTGTAATATTATACAAAAGTTATAATGACTTTGTTAACGATGTCTAGTCTCCCGTAAAAGGGAAGTGTTGCGACAATTACAGTCATTAGTAAGCGCCGCCCATTTTTATACCAAAACGTTAGCTATTGGTTACATATTTTACTCTCTGACAATGTATTTTTTATTAGTCCTTTTCTCTCTTTCATAGACTTGTCACAAACTTAGGCCTGTAAAATAACGTCATGCCCAATACAGTTGTGATTATCCTAATTTATAAAAAAAAATTACCATATGAGAAGTGAGATACGTACCTACTTGGCCGTTGGGTAGGAGTTTTTAAAAAGGCGATTTTTGTCCTTTTACAATATTTAATAAAAAAAAATTACAAAGCAAAACTTAAACTAACTTAAGTCTACAAACACAACCTACAACCTGCCGCTAAGGCGATCGAGCGAGCCTTTATCCCTTTATCCCCACATGCTGGTCCGAGTGTCCCACGAGCGTCCACTTTGAATCGTCAGCATTTCCGTGGAATTACTTTAATGCTTAATACATTATGCTGAAATATCGCAACAATGAGAGCTTCACGTTACCGGCATTCATCGTATTTTTATTATATGAAATATGAATAAGTGTACAAAGTGTGGGAATATGCATAGGTAACAATTGCGTAAATAATCTTGATGTAAATATTGTTATCTTTTGGTAATATGGTGTATGACCCATAAAATAGTGTTATTAATTAATATATTGTGTAATGTCTGCCTCCGTAGCCTAGTGGTAACGGCGTGTGCTTCATTAACCGGAGGACGTGGGTTCGAATCCTGCGAGGACTCAATATATTTTCGTTGTTGTTTCCTAGTTAGATAGGGCAATTTCGACGGGTCACCCAATTGTCTGAAAAGTAAGATGATCCATACGTAGAAATTGACCGGTGGTAAGTCCCCTTTTTACATGAGACCGTCTGGGTGGGTACCACCGCGGTGCCTATTTCTGCCGTGAAGCAGTAGTGTTCAAACACTTTGGAATTAACGAACAAATTCAAGAGATCGTTACTGATTGTATTACCTGGTATAAAAATAGTAATATAATAATCCTTAAAAATATTGTTTAAGACAGGATTTTGATCTTAGCATATAGCTTTGAATAGAAAAAATTGGCAATTTTCTCAAAACGGGCGATAAACTTTTCCTTTGAGAATCATGAAAAATAAATATCAATAAATAAATAAAATTCTGAGTATCACTCAGAATTTTATTAATTAAATATTTTATATTTTTAATATCTTTTAGTATCCGTATTAACTTATGTTATTACATATGAAAACCAACATATATAAATGCCTAAATAATTTGGCATTTCGTTTATACAATAATATTTGTTCAACTTTTAAGAAAAAATTATTCCTTTGCATTCTTCACATTATTGAATAAAAGAACTTTGATCTTTTGGAGGTTACAATGAGTGAGCGCCATGACGGCTGCTGGAAAGTGCTCTAAAGGGCAGAAGTCAAATTATAATTAATTATGTATTAAAAGCGATAAAATCCGTTAAACCGACTTCAAGCAGTAAGAATTTTTTTAAATGCATTTATTTTTAATAAGACTTTAACTAATCTACATTTATTAAACTTTGAATATGCATTTTTTGAAATTTTTAGCAAGAATTAACATTGAAATGGTTTTTGTGAATAATTCGTTCTTTATAGAAAATAATATATTGCAGTTAAAAAAAATATTAGGGAAAAATTTATTCAAATAACAAAAACTGCCATTTATTTTGTAGTTAAGTTTCCGAGCTTCAACAAAATTCAACAGTGTTTGACTGAGGTATTTTTACAGTAAACAAAAAACAAATACCTAGTTTTTATTTAATATGGATTGACTCATATATACATTTTTTAAAGTTGAATATATACAATTATAAATACTATTTAAATTGCTCCGTAACTGCCTCGTTAGCCTAGTGGTGTGGGCGTGTGCTTTAGAAACCTGAGTTCGTGGGTTCGAATGCTTCTTCTGGCAAATAAAAAAAACGCATTTAAATATATAAACAAAAACAAACACGTTTTAAATTTACAATTTTAAAGCATTGTTAGCTTTAAAATATTTAATTGACATGCCTTTTAAGGATAATGATTCATAATAAGAACAAGAAAAAATTATCATCTTACAAATTGAAATTTCCCATCATTTTTGCAACTTTTATGGAGTTTTTCTCTAACAAAATTTATAAAGACTCAAAGCCTTGAAACAGTAATATATCAACGTCACAGTTTTGTAAAACTTAAATTCCGTTTTGTGCACCATTTCAAAAAGGTTTGGAAATTGCTATGTCGCTAAAATAGATTGCAGGTTCTCATATTGATCATAGACATAAGTTGCGAAAAAGAAATTAAGTTAAATTTTGTATAAGATGCATGTATTTTCAGGTAATAAACATGCTTCGAATAGATATTATCTCGGTATAAACAACTCTTTAAGGCAATTTAGTAAACCTACAATACAATATTTAGTTTTCTCAATGAATTTATGACAAACAACACTTATAAGTGTTGTTTGTCATAAATTCAACATACATTCATTTGTATACAAATGTATGCACAAAAACCCGCAGTTTGTTCAAGACAATCGGGATATTATGGAACAAGTGTATTAACTACTGATTTTGTTTTTAGATTCAGTGTTGTATGTAACGCTAATAAAATATGCAAGGATAAAAATTTCTTTACAAATGGTTTATATTGGTAGCGTACTCAAGTAGTAGTTCAATTTAAAGAACATATTTTTTTGTATTATTAGCCACCACTCTTATATAATGAATATTCGACTAAACGCTTCGTTTGAAATAAATCATAGCCATAAGTGCTTCTCTGGAGCGGACATCGCTGGCTACTGCCATTGAGCACGGAAAATTAATTAATTACAATGGCTTAATCTGGGTTTCGTTTTAATTCTCGTTTACAGCCCAGGTTGATAGATGTTTCTCATCTCATCTTATCATCAGCCAGTGTCCGTCAGGGGTTTCTGGACCGTAATCCACCACGCTGGTACATTGCGCATTGGTACTTGGGCCGACTTTTTACATGCTAATCCGGCGCATGGATCATCTTACTTTTCACACAATAGAATGATCGGCCTAATTTGTTTTAACTAAACAGAAAACAACGACAACACCAAGCTGCTTCCTTGCGCGATTCGAACCCACTCCCTGGTAGAGCGGCCTACCCTGACCTAGAGGATATAGAATGATCTAAAGGTTATAAATGTTTAAAAAAAACAACTAGAAAATAATTAATATACTTCTAAAAATATGTATTTGAGATTTTCAACAGGTCACGGTAAGTACTTAATACTTTACATTGCAATTATTCTAGTTCTTACTCCCCTGTCCCACAAGAAGATTGTATGATTGAAATCATACTTATGCTCTAAAATATTGAGTTATGATATTTTAATATTGATACTTTAAAAATATATAGTTATAACGTGGAATCCAAATGTAGGCAAGCCTACAGCAAGATTTTATATTAGGCAATACGGGCAATCTGGTGATTTACCATTGCCTGTATAATAAGATGATTTATGCGTCAAATGGGCATGCAAAAGTCGGTTCTGCGCCTGATCTCCGTTCGGTTATCAATCCCAGCAGATTATGAGAGTGAAGGTTAGGTGAAGAAGGGAAAAATTATATTCTAAAAATACCGAAACCATGTTTACAGCTTCTGCGGTGATGAAGATGTCAATGGACGGCGGTAAACCTGCGGTACCTGTATGTCTTCTTTGTTTACAAAGAGTAATTCAATAATTTGAAATTCGTAGCTGCCCTTTTTTTTTAATGCATCTACAGAAATCCCACCTGCTTATCTTTCCGCAAAAATATAAAAAAGAGTAATAAATATCTTGATGTGACAGTTAAAATATTGAATTTATCTACAATAAAATAAAGTTCATTAAATTTAGCCTAACCGATGCTTGACTTTTGAAAGCGTAATTTTGTCTAGCGTTGTTTTATATTTTATATTTTCTTTAAATAAATTTAGAGAATAGATTTTTAAAATTAATTACTGTTAGAGTAGGTTGGAAAATATTTTCCTTTAAAAGTCGCGATTTGCAACTTTGTTAAACATTTTGAAGTAAATTAATTTTCCTAGCGCTCCGCTCAAAGTGAAACGTAAACCTTGTATGGAATTAATCCACTTGCTTAATACAAAACTTAAATACAGAGATTTTATCTTCTAATAAGTCCAAACGCTAATTTGGATGCTCGTTAGACATAACTTTTCGGCGATCTATTTGTAAGAAACTAAATAAATCGTTACTACTGTGGTGTTACCGTGATATTTAAAAGTTTTGTAAAATACTTGTAATAATTTATGTAAACTTAGAAAATAGTTAAAATTTATTTTTATTACAATATTGTATAAAAATACTTATTTATTTAAATTGAGTCGTGGGGCAGTGTCCCAATCGTGTACACTAACAGTCATAGATAATACGAAACAAATAGGATCGGATTGAACTTGCACGCCGGCCGTCTCAAGTCAGTATGCAGCTAACTTCGACGCACACCCACGTCGCCCGCGCTCACGCAGCTTTGATACGCAAACATCAACTTGCAATCGAATCTTAAAATCTATCTCTTGGTATTCTTATCACGTGCTTTCTATCTGTGCTTAGCCTTTCTATTAAATTTAAAGCAATAAATAAACTGTTGTGCATTGCAAAACGGACTATTATTTACATCTACCTAGGCCTGCCCACTACGTTGCCTTACGAGTATATTGTGATCCTTTTTCTGGATGTAAACCAGTTCTCTATTCTGTCTTCCGGTTTAAATAAGCACCACCACTTTCCAATTGTTTCAAAACGAATAATAACCCTTTTGAGTCAGGGCGGTGGCAGGATTTGTAAGCGTCCACGCCTCATTGTTATGGATAGGACAGATATCACTCACCACCAGGAGAACGTCCTGCTTTTATCATCGCTTAATTCCATAAAAAACATTTATTTTGATCGTCCTTCTTACTCTTGAATAAAAGTATCCGAAATATTTGAGGAATACATCAAAATAATGTAATTTAAAATGATAACTCCGTGGTCGCACATTTCAATTTAAGATTAAATCAATGGAATGTGTTGTGCAATAACATAAACCTTTTATACTTATAAATGTGCAGTGTCAATATTTCTGCAGA
Organism: Lamproptera curius; assembly: GCA_029286875.1. Classification (NCBI taxonomy): domain Eukaryota; kingdom Metazoa; phylum Arthropoda; class Insecta; order Lepidoptera; family Papilionidae; genus Lamproptera; species Lamproptera curius. The sequence continues at coordinate 815,110 of JAGSMT010000181.1, forward strand.
AACCATTTCTACCATAGCATTTTAAATAATTCTTAAACAAAAATTTATAAACATAACAATTTTAATACTATATGGCTTCTGTCGCGTTTAGTTTTAAAAAAAATTATCTTAAAAAATTTTAAAAATTAAAAACTTTTTCCTCACGCACAAAACTGAATGTCTTTATTTGTAAAATAAAAATTTTTCTAGTATTGTGCCGTTTAATGGTACAGATTGCTTGTTCAGAATATGTATGGAATTTGACTTTTGTGGTTATTATAAAAAGCAACTAGTAAATAAAGTGACTAATACGGCTGGTGTACGATATTTTATTCGCGGCTGATAACAAATTTAAATAGACGGTTATGTTGTTCCGCAATGTTGCACTGCAATGCTCAAATTGCTCCATAAATTGCGTCCAGCTCGTAAATATTTCTAACGTGCCGTGTGAAGTTCCTTTGTCCAATTAATATTTTGTTTAACTTCTGAACATTTTTTATGGTAATTTCGTATTTAAAACCCGATCTTAAATTATTGAATAAAAATTCAAGACTAATTAATTTCCTTAAAATGTTAATGGAATACTTTAATTAATTGATCGTTTATCTATATACTTTTGCCTTCTTTTGGGTTAGATAAATCATTTCACCGATGAGCAATTTTGAATAATGCATTTGTAAATATTTTATTTTATTTTATTTTAAATAAATTATGTTAAAAAAATATGTCAAAATAACAATTATACTTTACTTATTATAAATTATACTTTCTTGAAGTCGTTACGTTTTAGTACACCACAGTAATACATGATAAAATTTTGTGCGAAGGAAAATTTTATTTTCCACAAAGAACGTATCAAACATTCTTCTACTAAAATTTATAACCACGAAATGAAATTCTTACAATAAGGAGCCTGTTCGGATTTCAATTCCACAGCGAGTGTACAATTTATGCGACGATTAATTACACTCGAACTGTGGTTGTGACTTAAACTGCCATTCCACTAGGTACGTGAAAAATTTCAATTAATATTTATCAAATTAGCTTTAAACTGTTATAACCATGCGTATTGCATTGTTTAAGATAAATAAAGAGTATCATCATCGTCATCACAATTAGCCCCTACCAGTCCACTGCTGGACATGAGCCTTTTTCAATGAACACTAAGACGGCCGATGCCCTGCTAGTCACTGCCAACTTAAACCAGCTACTGCAAGGAGATCGCTATCCCACCAAAGGATATGGCACTGCTAAAAAATTTTGTGCGTGCTTTATAGTGGGGAGTTTCCTAAATTAAAATATTTATTGAGAGTCAATGTATTACCTGTTTTGTGACCTTGGATTTCTTGTACAGATTCTATTTTCTATTAATACCACTATTAAAATGCAAAAAAAAAACTTTGTTTTAGCTGAAGTGTGGCTTCTTAAGTTATGATTGACAATTTAGTAAAATGCATTCCTATTGGATTTCAAGCAAAGAATAGAATTATTTTTTTTAGCAAAACCAGCTAACAATATGGCATGTTGACAAAAGTATATTATCAAACCAATAAAATCCGTAAAGCTTTTTTATTTAATAATGCATAAATTATACTTGAGGAAAAATACCTTAAAGTAAATTAATAACTTTACTTTATTATGTATTCCATAGCGTTTAATACACGTTCACGAAATAACTTAACATTTGTAATATTCACATAATGACGCAGTTAATTATGATTAATTGACACGGCAAAATAAGTGCTTCAGCTATAATTTAGACCAATTGATGTTTTAAGATTGTTAGTTACTTAATGACTATCTGTTTAACGTATAAGGATTTTATAACTGCAAATGGAACCTGTTTTTCTGAAGCATCAGGAAAATTTAGGAGTAAATCTTCTTTAATCACGCTTGAGCTCCAAGAGCTTTGTTAAAAATGTGATAGAGTGAAGCAAACGGATATTGAGTGGGTAGTTAAGATAATAGAGAAACAGTTATGTTTTATGTGTACATTTATCAAACGTTTAAAGAAGTTATAGAAATTATTTTAAAAAATAATAGGAGGCCTGAAAAGGGGACAACATGGTGGTATTAAAAGCTTCGAGTCCGATATAACCTTTCTTAGCCCCCGCGAGTACGGGTATGCATTAGGGATGTGATATTACACTTTAAAAAAGTTTTTTTATTAAGAAGAATATTTTTTTAGTATGAAAAAGTGATGAATATTATATTTCACCAATACAGTAAGCGTTGACGTCATGAGAATGTCGGTGACATCAATCCTTAGGATTTTGATGGTAAGTTTGGTGCGTAAAACCTACAAACTTTACACTCTAGAAATATTTTTAAGTTATTTTAATATAATTTCATCATTTTAAAACAAATATTAGAGTGACCCTTGGTATAATCGAAATAAATATAAAGTAGTAAGGTCATACTTAAAATAAAAATATTAATTTTAAATTATATTTGATTACTTTGATTAAATAACTGTAGACAATACAGAAATACAATTAAGAAATTAATTCAAAGCGATTAAAGGATCGTTTTCATAAAAGTGACACTTCTATGATTAACTAAAGCTCTTGCATCTCTTGACTTGGAAACTTAGTTTGGTAATAAGTGATAATACAACAATTTTCAAAACAAGAATTGTTAATAAACAATAACATGAAAAATTAGAAATACTTCACATCTGTAGTGTATTATGTAAAGACATACTCTGCGTGGTTTCACTTCTTGAATCAGCTGGAGTTTGTTACCTAGTGTATCGCTTTCCAGGATATATATTTAGTTAACGTTGATTATTAAGTTTAAAATACTATAGAATCTCTTAAAAAGCTTTATACAATAAATATAAATATTATAAAAATATTGGAAAGTATCCTTTCAAATAAAACAGAATTACCAAAAATTTGTGAACCAGTCTTAAATTTATCCATAGTTAAGTAATGCAAAGTTTTTTTATAATAATAAATATTATAAAAGGCAACCAACACATTTTTCACTTTTGCTGTTTTCATTATAGCCGCACAAATCAAGTTAATTGTAAGCATAAAATAATAAAACCTGGATGCCGCTTATCATAGCAGTGAGTCTCAGATTGCAGGTCTTTTAATAGATCTAAATCCGCAGTAAATTAAACCAACCTTATGTGACCCTTCGAAGTCTTAAAAGGCAACAAAGTTTTGGAGGGTCAATAAATATTGGACATATATCGTTACGATGGCCATAACATTACTCATTTATATTTTTTTATAATCAAATTAATAATCTAATAGCTATTGTGTATTATTCGAATAGCATAATTAAGTATAAAAAAAGTTTAAACAATTAGTTTCAACACAACAAAATTTACAATTTAGGAAACTTAAAAAAGCCAGATCTAGTAATATTATGACTTTTAACACCTTCATCATTATCAGCCTGTGTTAGTCCATAGCTGGAAATAGGCCTCCCCTAATGAACGCCTTCTCTATTAGGGGGTTTTTGGACCGTATCCCAACACGCTGGTCCGATGCCAGTTGGTGGGTTGATCGAATTTTTTACATACCCATCCGATGCATGGATCGTCTTACTTTCCAGACAATTGGGTGATCAGCCTAAATTGACCTATCCAACTCATAACAACAATAAAAATTTGTTGTGTCCTCGTAGGATTCGAACCCACGCCATCTGCTTTTTTAAGGCAGTCATAATAATACTTTAAATGTTCGTTTTACGACATTTTTTACGGTTTCTCAAAAGCAGGAGATCACCAATTCTCATCATGAGTTTTCTATTGTTATGTTATTACTCGATAGGTAATACTTATAATGTGACAGGAAAACGTTAACGCTAGGAAAACCGTAAAAGATACAGTAAAAATTAGTCCTACGTAATTGTCCTCCTTGAAATGGGGTACAATAAAGTCTGCGAGAGCAAATATCTATGTTTTAAAGAATGACCATAACTGAATGGCAATAGCCTTAATGTAAAATAATAATTTTAATTAAAAAATTGCAATGTTAACATGTCTTAAAAATTCTTCAATCTGTTAGCATGAAACTTGTCATTGACAACATTTTAATAAAATTTTTCTCTAAAAGATATAAGAGATTTCAAACGCGTCGCCAGAAATGATGGGACAGTTTTGTACACAGAGTGCGTTGTTCAAAGTTGCGCAAAATGGTTGCTGCGTGAGGTCAATCATATTTTTTTACTAAATTTAATTTTTTTTTAATAATTTTAAACATGCCTAAAATCGCTATACCTACTTATCGCGTAAAGCGAAACCTTTGTTTATGGTTTACGGGGACAACTTAACTCTTTTAGTTTTGGGACGTCCTCGTACTAATTTTATCATATGAATCAGTTTTATGGAAAGGAATCAAGTCATTAGTCTACTGAATTATGAGATCTTATTCGAAATAGAAAAAGGAAAAGAAAAGGAAACACGAAAGGACAGGCGATATTTATTTCGAACGAGCCGAGTACCGACGAGTTTCAAACGCAGATAGGGGTATTGTGATTTATTTGGGGACAATAATTTATTTGTTCTTTCTTCGATTGCTTACATTCGTATTTTAAAACTTTTTTGATTGCTGCCCGCCTCAAAATGTGCCCACAGTAGCTAACTGGTGGGCAAATCTTTGTTTCAGAGAGCACGAGGGATCTGTGATGATGAACACCTAGCGGCTGAGCTATACCATGTTAAGCAAATACTGCGAGGCAACAAGCTTCCTGCGCCACGAGAGCGTCACAGCGACCGAGTGAAGGCAGCCACAGTGGAATGAGTACCTGCTGTTCTACTTTTTGTTAGAGGCGTAACTGACAAGATTGGCTATAATTTGAGGCGGGCTGCAATCAAAACTTATTTCAAGCCGCTGAAGAAGATTGGTCAATTCCTACCACCTGTCAAATGCAATATCCTCTATAAGATCCAGAAGTGTAAAAGCTAGATTGTGACTGTTTAATAGAAGCCTTTTATATTGGACAAACAAAGCGAGCAATAAGAACCCGCGTGAAGGAACATATAACTGATATTAAACATTAAAGACCCAACAAGTCGGCAGTGTGTGATCATACCTTAAATCACCCAAACCATTAGATTTGATCGATCACAAATCCTCGCTAAAGAACACCAATGCCTACCAAGGATGATCCGTGAGGCTATTGAGATTAGAAAACATCCAAATTTCAATAGAGAAGATGGTTGGGTTCTACCACCTGCTTGGGACCCCATAATTAATAAATTAAAATTTAAACCCAAGCATAATACCACTGCTGGCTCTAACGATAAAACCAGTTCATTTTGCATAGGTCGGAGTACAGACTAAAAATAATTAATTACAATTAAGATCTGGAAACCCCGCTTCAGCACTGGCAACAAGACGCATGATATCTCAGTCTACCAAGTGACCACGGCCGCTGGAAAGCGTTCGAAACGTCGGGAATCTAAAAATGTAAAATAAACGCGATAAAATCCGTAAAATCATTTTATTTTATTATGTATAATATTCGCGTAAGCAATAGAAAGAATGAAGTGCCTTGATAAGCTAAAAATTTATGTACATCCTTTGAAAATTACCTTAAAATAAAAATTCATAATTTAAAAGACATTTTTTATTCATTAATTTCAGTTGCTTACTACAGTTTGTAAAGTTATAATTATTTAGGAAACATGATATTCTCCGCTTTCCTGCCTTCTTTAGTTTAATTGATGGTACCGAAATGAAAATTGAGATATACATTATAAAAGTCTGTTTTACAACAACATGTGCTCAGAGCACAGATTGATATTTTTCATATCCTAAATAAATAATTACTTTTCGTTAAAACAATTTGCATTCATTTAAAAAAACTGTCTTCGTGCCTTAACTGTGTTGTACTTGAAAATATTATAATTTAATTAATTGTAAATTAATTTCTGAACGTTAAATAAATTCAGCCCTTAGCAAATGTTTCCCGCATAATTTAAATTTGCTGTTAATTCGTATTCGCTTAATTTTCAGCACCTGCGAACCGTGTTACAATTTTTCTATTGGGTAGCAAATTTTCCAGTAGGAAAGATCTATTGAGCAAGGATTAAAGATTGCATAGTTGAGGTAAAACAGTGACTAAAGAAATATCCGAACTCGATCATGTCATAGACTACTCCAACCGCTTTATATAATTTAACAAATTTAAAATCTTAGCTAAAACACTGTTGCTTACCCAAAATTCATTCGAGACTACTGAAATTAAAAACAACAGGCTAATTTTAATCATCCCAAATTTTAATGTACTTATTAAATTCAGACAGTTTCTCAGATATCTTCATAAAACAATGACATGATCAACGACAGTAGCTTCTTGCGAACTGTGTTGGATGAGACATGATGACTTACCAAAGACATGAGCCTGGCATCCCATCCTTGCTATAAAAAGCACAGGCTATTTAAATATTCTTAATAGAGGCATACAATATAATGTGATGAAAGATGTAAATTATATTACTAAATTTCTTAAAAATAGTTAGTTTTGATGTTATTTACCATATTTTTCTCACCGTCGACTATCAGGAGTGTTTCATGTTTAAGATCATCATCTTCATCACAATTTTATATAACATCTCGGATGTCGTAAAAAGGCAGTACAGCAAATACAGTAGACGTACATATGTGTAGCACATTTCTTTTATGCGTTGATTTTAGCTTTATGACTACCTATATAACTTAAATTTCATATATTAAAATTAATGAACGCCCATATTTTAATTACAGTATAGAACAAAAGTATATTTATATAAATACTATGACTTTTAATGATAAAACTTTATTTTTCTTTTCAAATTAACTATTCCTTTATTTATATAGGCATGCTTATCGCTTCCGCAAGAACCAAATCTTGAGATCTTTTGAGTAGTATAAGTGAGGTTGCCAGAGGTCGAGAGATTCTATGGACAGTTTTGCAAATCGTCGTCGGAACCGCTTACTAAAGCGAGTGATGACCCAAAAGAAGCTTTGCTCTTGGGTCATCACTTGCTGGCCCGAGCTCTCGGCTCATCAGCCAACACAACTATGAAATTATCCTGGACGTCAGTCTGAGTGAGATACGAATGCCTCTTGACCAACTTATGAACGGCAAAGCACCTGGTGAGGACAAATTACAGCAGAGATTTTGAAAGCGAATAGAGAACCGGTACTTGCAATCCTTCAGAGGCTCTGTAAATTCTTCCTACAAGATGGTATTACGCCACAAGTTTAGTGTAGATGTTTGGCGGTGCTGTTCTTCAAGAAAGGTAATTAAAGACCATTGAAGAACTACAGACTTATTTTTCTTCGTAGTTTTACTACCTAGACCACACTTCTCTCACTCTGCGAGAGAAAATTGAGGAGTTTAATCTTTTTGCTTAGCGTTTGTGTTACTATGAGAAAGCCTTTGATTCTGTCAAAATTTGGGCCTTGCTGCAGGTCCTTTAGCGTTGCCAAATTGACAGTCGGTATATCGAAGTGCTAAGGTGTTTATACAATAAAGGCACGACGTCCGTCTGAGCACAATCCAGTAGCACGAAGCCTATCCAATTGCAGAAGGGTGTAAGACAGAATGATGTTACATCCCCGACAGCGGCGGACTGCTCGTCAGAGGCCCGGGAGGCAAAGCTGAATGAGGCCCCCAAGCTTTAAGCAAAATGGATTTCTACAAGCTTTTTATTCAGTTCACATTTGTATGTATAAGTATTTATGATAATTTTGTTAAAATCTGGCAAGTTAAATTTAAATTCGGCTTAAATTATTTAAGCTTAATAAATATAGGTATGTACCTACAATAATCATCATCATCAGCCTGTCATAGTCACACTGCGGACATGGGCCTCCCTAATACACCCCATCCATTACGGTGTTTTGGACCGCACTCACCACGCTAGTCCAATGCAGATTATGGGTGGACCGACTTTTACATGCCCATCCGACGCATGGATCATCTTACTTTTCAGACAATTCGGTGATCGCCCAAATTGATCAGACCAACTAGGAAACAACAATGAAAATTTGTTGAGTCCCTCAGGATCTCGAACTCACGTCACGTAAAGCAGACGCCCATACCACTAGGCTACGGAGGCAGTCGGACCTACAATATGGAATGAATATGGTTGAGCATCGAACCATCGAACGACAAAAAGACAAATCAAAGGTAGTTTTCATTTTCGGTAGATATGAATTTATTATATGTGTTTTCAGTCGTTCAATTTACTGAACTCTTCAATAACTTCTGAAATCAATTTCTTTGAAATTTTTCTTTTAATTGAAAGCACGGCTATTAACCAGTCACCTTTGACCCATAGTAGATCAAAGATAATTTTAATTAGTTTAAGTTTCGAAAACTACTCGCATGATGCAACCGAGATGCAAATGGTCAAGAAGTATTGAAGTATAAGCGATATACAGGGTAATGATTCACTGAAATCCCATTTTATAATAAATTGTAGGATTTCTTTGACTGTCCATTATGAACACCCATAGTCGTATCGGTGGTTTTAACATGTCTGGGTATTTTTATTTTCTTCCAAACTCCTTATCAAATTCACCATAAAGATTTATTAAATTATCAACTGCTACAGCGTCAGATTTATTAAATTATCAGTGCAGAGGTCAAGCTTCACATAAACTTTTATTCAATAATTTGGAAAATATTATTGATTTGTTTCATGGCTTCGTATCGTGTCGATAATTTTGTATAAATCGATCGATGCATTCAAACATTAACGTCTTGTTTCTTTTAATTGTTATCCATCACCAAGAGCTAATTCACCCGGCATCGTTCTTTTACCTTCCTCTTCCTCGTTTCTCATGTCGATGTCCATATCATTGCATTTTTTGTGCCAAAAATTACAGCATTGTTTACAATCGTGTTTCGTTTGGTCACTAAATATTCATTCAAGGCTTTTAGTTAACGATTCCTATATCCAGAGTCATTTTGGGGGACTGCAATTATTACTGAACTAAATTAACTTCCTCCAGTACAGAAAGTCAAAAATGTATATAGGTTAAAAAGGTAAAATCACAAACAGCCGGAAGGAGCAAGCATGTTCCTGATCTTGTATCTAGATTTATTTTTGTTGGATCTTGAAAAAGCTCCATACTACTTATTATTGTCTCTATGTTTTATTTTACGACTTTTACTATGTAGATGATGAAAAAAACGAATACAATTTCTCTACTGTTCCAAAACACGTGACGCTGGAAGGAACGCATGCCAACGCATGAACTCCACAAAGATTCAAGGAATGATTAGAACAGGGACTGAACAGTCCTTTTGGATTTATTTCTCGGATTTTTTGTTGCACCCCTCCATGGACACCGGACATTGTAGCGGCATTGTCGTTTCCTTGATCCCTGCACAACGCAATATCTAGTCCATCTTTTTTCAGCTGTTGCTGAATGTTTTTTGACATATCTTCAGCAGTTTTTCAAGATATCAAAAAAAACCAAAGAAAGATTCCCGTATTTCCACATATGTCATTTTCTATATGAACGAATCTAATGATTTAATGTCTGTTTTACTTTCGTCAGGAGTGCTGTCAAAAATTATTCCGCAATATTTAGCCTTTTTAATATGTGCAACAATTTTTTGCCTTACGTGTTCACCCAAACATAGAATAAATTAATTTTGTATGCCTTCTGACAAATAAGATGGTACTCTCTTTGACCCACCAGAGGCCTCTTCTAGGTTTAAGCAATGCTCTTTCAGCACCGGATCATATTTCGGTAACAATTGTACTAATTCTAAAAAAATCCCCTGGTTTCCTAAGAAATATCTTCACGGTGGCCTCTGAATGCAAGAATTTGTTGGGCCAAGACTAACGTGACATCTTTTTAAGCCCACTGTCAACGTTTTCCATAGATGTTCATGAGATGATTTATGCTGTGATATCCTTGGATTTAATTTCGACCACTGACAAAAACCAGAGACAAATTTATTTGGGTGATTATAAACCTCACATGCAAATAACCGGCAGCAGTAGCAATATAATTTCTTTGTTGATGGTGGGTATAGCATCTATTTCCTTAAATATTTAATCTTTAATTTATAATTTTATTTCTTAATTTATAGATAACATATTTACAAATTGTATCCCTATTAATAAATCCATCATTAATATGTTATCATCTGATCATTGTGGACAATTAGCTTCTTTGTTTATGATAATAGATCTCACAAAAATATTGTGCAAAAAAATATGGTTATTCCTATGTATGGAAACGTATTGAGAAGTTTAGAAGTAATATAATAAATATATTATTTGCATTATAATAGTAAACCGGATATACTGTATAGTAAATTATTTAAATTAATAACAACTGAATTTAAGAGTATATTTACTTCTAAACAGTCAAATCAAAAGATCTGCAGCTTTCAGTGAATGGGCAACAGTTGGAATACATAAGAGCAGACAAAGATTATATGAACTATATAGTGAAAAGACTTACAATCACAATCAACTTTTGACATATGTAATGTATACCCAAAACATTCAGAAAAGTGTGCTGGACAGCGAAGTCACTCTACATAAAAACAAAATTAAAGGTATCCGACAAAATAAAATGACTTGGAAAATAATTACTGGTGAAACTGGAAGGGCTGTAAACAAGAACTTTGAAATTCGGCTAAATGTTAATAATAGTAAAATAAATTCTGATCAAGATGTTGCATCCTATTTTGAAAAATTTTTTTCAGACATTCCTGTTTTTACCACCAAGTCACTTGTTTCTTTTCCAACTGTTGCAGAGTCTTTTATTAAAAGAAAATATTAAAGAATGTAAAGATAATTTCTATTTTAATAATGTAAGCGATAAAGATAGTGTCCGCTTTTAAATCTCTGGACATTAAAAAAACCGTAGATCTGTGGGGAATCTCGGTTAAGGTGATAAATTCTATTATTGATGTTATATCACCTTGCCTAGCAGCTTTATTTAATGATTCTATTACATGTGGTAAATTTCCTGACCTTATGAAGCCATGTAAAGTTCTTCCGGTATTTAAATCAGGTACGCCTGATTACTACAGACCCCATAACTTTAGACCTATTAGCATACTGCCTGCGCTTAGTAAAATTTTCGAGAAAATAATTTTAACCAATTACTTGTACATTTTAACTCTCATAATATGCTTAATAACAAACAGTATGGTTTTACATGGTCGTTCTACAACCGATGCAGGTGTCCATCTTATTAAGACTATATTTGAGGCATGGGAAGGGTCACACGATGCATTAGTGTCTTCTGGACTTAACCAAAGCATTTGACTGTGTACAGCATGATACTTTGGTCAGGAAATTAAGCCACTATGGTGTCAAAATGCCGCACTCGACCTTCTGACTTCGTACTTGAGCCATCGAACTCAGAGAGTTGACGAACGGCAAGAGATCTCCCGGGACGAGGTAGGTATGGGAGTCCCACAGGGATCTATTTTGGGCCTTTTCTTCCTGGTCTATATTAATGACCTACCACACCAGTTTGAGAACAATAACGAGATTGTATTATTTGCTGATGATACTTTTAATATTTAGAATAAAACGACGTAATTTGCAAAATGACGATGTAAATAATACCTCTCAAAATTAAAATACTGGTTTAGGAAATAATTTATTGTTAAACAAAAATAAAACTAAATGTATGAGGTTTACAACCCTAATGTTCCTCAAGCTGGTGTGATGTGGTCGTAGATGGAGAAGGCTAGACCACGTACATTGCACTGTATTTCTCGGCATCACAATAGATTCTAAACTGCAATGGGGCCCTCATATTCATAGATCTGGGAGTAAACTTAGCTCAGCGGCTTATGCAGTCAAAAAAAATTAGACAATTAACTGATGTTGAGACAGCCTGTTTAGTATATTTTAGTTATTTTCACAGTATAATGTCTTATGGCATTCTACGTGGGGAAACGCGGCTGATATTAATACTATTTTATAATTCAAAAAGAGCGATTCGAGCAGTCTATAACCTGGGTCCCAAAGAATCGCTGAGAAAAATGTTTACAGAAATTAATGTAATGACTGTTTTTCTCAATACTTTTTGGAAATATTATGTATGTTCATAAAATAAAAATGATTTTGTAAAACATTGTGACACACATAATATAAATACTAGGAATAAGCATAATTATGTTCTTCCAAAAACTAGGCTCCGAAGAAAGATGAAACCTTCATGGGACAATGTATACTCTTCACAATAAAATACCAGAAAACGTTCAGCTTTTATCTGTAAATAAATTTAAAAAGTTGTAAAGGAACGTTTGTGTGTTAAAGGATATTATTGTTGTAATGACTACTTGATAGATAACAACCCTGGTAATGAACTGTTCGCTCCAGGCTACTTCAAAGTAGTAAAATGTAAGGTTTTATGTAAAAGTCTTGTAAAATTTATTGAAGAAAAAGGAAAAAGAAAAAGTCCCGCTGAGTTTCTTACGCCGGTTCTTCTCAGGTCAGAGGCTTCCATTTCCGAACCGGTGGTAGATTATTTGACAATCAATAAGAAAGTGTAAAGCTCCATATTGAATAAAGATATTTGACTTTGACTTTGACTTTGAAAATTTAGTCTCGTTTAAATATGAGTAAAACAACGGCAAAGTTAAACAACGATGTGTTCCCTTAGTGCTTTCACCTGGTCTTTGCACAAATTCAAAAGTCCTTATTTTGAAATACTTCACCTACCCTTCTCGATATTGAAATTTGATGTGCTCTGGCACAGGTATTGGCCAATGAGCAGCATCATTGGATGAGAAGACCTCTAACTTAGCGACGTATTCTTCGGTTTCCTCAGTATTTTTCTTTAATTTATTAGTTTTATCATTCTGTGTTTAGCATCAGTCACATCGATTCTGTATTAACATCACATTAAATAGACTTTTCAATTATGTTTACTTTCTCAATATTGATTTGTACATTGCATCTCGATTCATCAGTTTGACTAATTTCTTTGGCAACGCAACTTTTTTGTTATCGAAGTGTGAAAAGTATTTGGCCCAGCAAGTGTATGAGGCCAATGTTTATTTTTAGACTTAAGTACAATATAAGTGTAGGGCACAAAAGTGAATTATTCACGCTGAATGAAGGGTCTCAGGGAATACAAGCTACACAGACGGAATCCCCAGAGTATTGAACGCGTTCAGCATAAAAGTTTATTAGTACTACGTAAACCCTTTCGATGGCGGTAGTGGGCAATCTTGATGAAATCATGGAAGGAACCAGCATATTTTAAAGTATTATGAAAACGTGAAAACATTTGGGGCCCCAAAATTGAGGCCCGGGCGTGCCGCCCCTTCCGCCCCTGTTAGTCCGCCACTGATCCCCGAAACTCTTCACCGCTGCATTGGAAGACGCAATAACATTTTTGAGATTTGCTTAAATTTTCCGATGATATAGTCATTATGGTAGAGTTATTTAAGGGCCTTGACGCTATGCTCAATGACTTCAACAGTGTTATACAGCGAGTGGGTCATAGGAAGAACTTTTAACCAGTGCGTGTTGCCAGTGATGACTTATTGCACTTAGACGTGAGAAACCTCGAAGTTGCTCAATGAGCTATGGAGCAGGTTATACAAGGTTTCTCTTTGCGTAATAAAGTGCGTAACGCAAACTTGTGCAGAAGAACGATGGCAACCGACATAGTCCGCAGAATTAGCAAGCGGAAGTGGCAATGGGCCGGCCACATAGCTCGTAGAATCGATAACCGTTGGGGAATGAAGGAACGGGGGAAAGAAGAGAAAGGTTCTTGAGTTTTAGCTTAGTACTAGGCTTAGGCTGAGACATCTGCACGCATCGGTCTCCAGATGAACTTGGGTAAAATCAAGGTCATATTTAGCGAGCACGTTGATCCGGGACCGATCACAACTGATGGCACAGCCCTCGAATTGGTTTCGGAGTACGTTTACCTAGGGCAAACGCTCGAACTAGGTAGAAACAACTTTGAGGGGGAGGGCAGGTTGGCTTTTCATAAGCTGTGTCAAGTTTTTTCTTCGCCTATCCTACAGTGCCTCAAATCGAAAATCTTCGATCAGTGCTTGTTATGTCCTACGGTGCCGAGATTTGGAAACTTACGGTTCGACTGCTCCTCAAATTTTAAGTCGCTCGGCGAGCTATGGAGAGGGCTATGCTCGGAGTATCTTTGAATGACCGCATTAGAAATGATGTGATACGTTAGAGAACCAGAATCACCGATATAGCTCACCGGATTAGTTAGCTGAAGTAGCAGTGGGCCGGTCATATAAATATATCATATACAAATATAAAAATACATAACAACGTTGTTACCGATAAACTTCTGCTAAAGCCAATTTCAATAAATTTATTATTAAAGAATTTTAATGTTACAGTTAATATCTATCTATGTTTGACAACCCGCTTGTCGTAGTGGTTAGTGACTCTCACTATTACGTTAGATTTCACCGTCACGGGACTCAGTTTGGGGCAAGATGACGTGTTAACTTGTTTAGAAATATTATATCGTTATAGTTAGTTTAAGATTATAATAAATTAAAGCAACATGTATTTTTCACTAAATTGCAAATACCACCTTATTTACCCATAGCTTAAAATATTTATGAACATATTTACAAAAGTTAGAAAATGATAACAATTGCTCGTGAGATTTTAGGGGCTAATTTTGTGAAAATAGGCTGTTTACATGCAAAATTGATTGCAACGCTTCTTAAATATTATTTAGTAGAGTATAAGTTTTTATCATATTTAGAAAGCGTTTGCATCTTGTGTTCATTTGCTTATAACCTTTATACATTAAACACTGATTCGGTGTTCCGGTAACTGCAAATAATTAAAATTAGTAGAATCATTCATAAAGCATAAAAAGATCTAAAGGTACTTTGGTTTAGACAATTATTTTTTCATGACATTTCGGTTAAAAAGTATATACAGAGTACTTATTACGATGAGTGCACCTACTTTTCTAGCGTATAAAATTTGTTATTGAAGAGAGTTTTAGTAATTACTTCTTCCGATTCATATCCCTAGTTCATTAAATATTCAAATATCGTACGAAAGTTAACGAAAGGACAAATTTTCTTTGAGAAAATAAATTTTGTGCTACTAAAAACTTCACGATGCCGATTTTTCAAAATCTTATCTTTATCACTACTAAATATAATTTTAAGGAATTTATATAGGATTTCGAGAACTGCCTCCGTAGCCTAGTGGTATGGGCGTGTGCTTTTGAAACCGGACGTCGTGGGTTTAAATCCTGCGGGGACTCAACAATTTCCATTGTTGTTTTTTAGTTGGTTAGGGCAATTTGACCCGATCACCCAAATGTCTGAAAAGTTAGATGATTCATGCGTTGGATGGGCATGGAATAAGTTGGTCCACCCACCAACCCGCATTGGACCAGCTTGGTGGGATGCGGTCCAAAACCCTCTAATGGATAGGGGTGTATTAGGGGACGCCTATGTCCAGCCGTGGACTATCAGAGGCTGATGATGTGATTAAGATTTCATAGATAGTACATTTAAGAATTACATATTTCGAAGGTTGTCATTTTACATTGAGATATCTGTGTATCTATCTAAAAAAGCTTTTAATCTGGAGAGTAGGTTTTTAACTTTTTTTACATTTGAAAAATTAACAGAACATTCGAAACATCTAAATTTTATGTTATGTTTTTGTAACGTGTGCTAATTAATTTTAATTAAAACGTTAATAGGCTAGTTTTATAATGTCCCAATTGTCGTAAATAAACTCTAGCTAGTTGGGGAAAAGTTGTCTGCTTTGTTGTATATGTTTCATTGCCGACACTTACTAGTTAAAAATTTGCTTTTCTTTTATCCTTGCAGAAAACATGCCATTTTTAACAAACCCTGAAGAGTCGTGCATATCTAAAATATATATTCTAAGCGTGTGATAATTCAAAAATAAAACTTAAGTTATGAAATTTGAACTAGAAAGAACGAAGTAAATATTGTTTAAAATTATGATTTTAGAATTTTTTAGCCCATTATCAAAAAATTAAATTTGTAATATTGCAATTTCAACCCAGTTGTAATTTAAAATTCCTTTGAAATGGTGCACAAAACAGAATTTAAGTAAAACAAAACTTTGACGTTGATAAATTACTGGTTCAGAAGTGAGTTTCGAGACTTTATAAATATTCGCTTGAGAAAAACTCCATGAAAAAGCAAAGATAATAAGAAAATTCAATTTGTAACTTCATTAATTCTTCCTGTTCTTATTATGAACCATTATTTATGAAAGCTGTGAATATGTAGTTAATTTTGCTGCCGGTTCCTTCTATCCGTTTCAAATGGTATCTGGTAACGTTCATTAAACAAATAATAAACACATAATAACAATTAAACACACTCTCACATTATTTTTTATGATATAAGCTTAAGTCTGAGAAGACTAATATTAATAAAACTAAAAAACTTACTCTTAAGTGACTCAAGTCTAAGTAATGAAAGTTTTATGTTCTAGAGAAAGTTCAAGTCTCCCAACTTTCACAACAATAGATCTATTAGAGAAATCTTCGCCTGAGGTTTGTTTTGTATTCAACGAAAGTTGCTAACTCGCAGTCACTCGATCAAAGTAAGAAATTGGATTACGTCACGCTCCCGCTGAAAGCTTTTTCGCGTTGTTTCATTTTAGTCTCTTCGTATTGTGTACGAGCGCGTTGTTTGTGCGAATTAAGCTTGTTTTGTTCCTAGAGTTCTTAATAAAAAACACTTCTAATAGAACGTTTTTAAGATAATTTTTGAATATTTTCTAAATCTACATGCCATTTTATTACTTCGTAACGCATAAAAATAAATTATCAATTTTATTTTATCGAGTACATTAAGAAGATAACTTGAATGCATTTAAGCTATGTTGATCAAATTCTAAGACAGAGTTAAGACGAGTTGAACAAGACCTCTCACGCATTATCGAAAAAAAAATTCTACGCAATTTTATTATCTCTACTATTTTGTACTGAAATGTTCTAAAATAAAGTTTGCGAGAGCATATATTTATGTTCTATATGTTATAATAATCCACACTAACATTTTTAATATAAACAGTTCAAAAATTTAAATAAGGCAGTATTTACATCACATCACATCATCAGCCTTTGTTAGTCCACTGCTGGACATAGGCCTCCCCTAATACACCCCTATCCATTAGGGGGTTTGGACCATATCCCACCACGCTGGTCCAATGCGGGTTGGTGGGTGGACCGACTTTTTTACATGCCCATCCGACGCATGGATCATCTTACTTTTCAGACAATTGGGTGATCGGCCCAAATTGCCCTAACCAGGCAGGGAGGCAGTATTTAAAAAATCTTTATTTTATTCGCATAAAAAAATGTCATAGACATCATTTATATACATATATATATAGATATAAATGATGTCTACGACATATTTTATATATGATAAAATGAATATCTTAAAAGGTATCAGCGCTTTAAAATACGGTGGCAGACATCATGGGACAGTTTCGTCCACAGACCGCGTTGTTACCCACGTATTGGACAAAATAGTATATATTGTGTGAAGTCGGTAATTTTTTTTTGTTAATTTTTCAATCGTTTCAATATTGTTGTTATTAAAAATTTTTTGCACCTACAATCAATTCAAAATTTATATACTGGTACTTACTCACATTTACTTTGAGGACATTGGGAGATATTCATCATCATCAGCTTGTGATAGTCCACTGCTGGACATAGGCCTCCCCTTATAGACCCCTATCCATCAGGGGTAACTCTTCGATCACTCAATATTATTTTCTCGATATAATTTATAGACGGACGGACGCAACGATTATCGTCTTCCGTGTCGTTCTCCCTACTCGAAATTGAGAAGCCTTCATTGCGACAGTAGAAGGTAGTAGTGAGGACTATACTAGTATTGCTTCCAATTCGCAATGAAACTCTTTTGTCAATGCCTTTCTTAAACAGTGGTATTAAATAACAACTCAAATCAAATTTCTCTATTTTTGAGAATGCGTTGAACACGTTTCATCATGAAGCCAACAAATGATTTCATTCAGAATAAAACTAAAGAGAATCAATGACTATTTTCTTTACTAATATTTTAAATATTTATGCCATAGCTGCCAGGATGTTCTTTTTTTTTCTTAACAAGAAGAGTAATTATTATTGTAACTACTTTTTGATCTCTCCTCGTACATTGTAATTTTGTTATTTTGTGTATCAAATATCAATGTAGTAAAATAATATAAGCAAGAGCCAACAAACAGTGGGCGCAATAATAACCGAATTTTGCAATTATTCTAGCGATGCCTTAAGCAAAAAATATTTTAATAAGAAAACCGAGTTCCAAAAATAAAAAGTTCTTGTTTCATATGATTTATATGTAAGACGTTACTTTTCACAGCGCACATATTTCATCTCTCTGACACTTTCATTGGTTGCCACTGAAGACAAAAGTAAGATATCATTTACTTGAATATTCTTTATAAGCTTTATGTAGATTTGGTATTATATTTAGGTAATTATGTAGTTAACATTAATTTTTAATCAAAATATGAACCCGTTTTTGTACTCATGTATATACAATTTATAGAAATTATATTTTGAATAAAATTCTATTCTTAAAAAGCGTCGGAGCTTAATTAAATTATATAAAACTTGGCTACAACTGCAAAAGTAAATGATATTTAAAAGTGAGCCACATTGGAGTATTGATTCAGTTGATTGAAATGTATATTATGTAATAATTCATAAATCGTTCGCACCCGTCAAATGTTTTAACATTTGATGTTTTTTCCCAAAAGACAATGAGAGTCTTTTCATACATGATTTTTAAAATAAGTTAATATAAAGTAATCTAAAACGCGTATATTATTTATTAACTTACAAAATATTCATTTTTATCTTAATTTAGTTTAAAAAGAAAATTATTAAATATTATTGCCAATAAAGCAAAGATTCTCGAAATAAAGGTCTAAAAATGCTCAGTTTATAAGAACTGCCGTCCAATAATTTTAAAACATCATTAATAGAACAAAAGAAAAAGAGCAATATTTAAATATCTTGTTTCAAGGCATAAAACAGATTTATTCTAAGACTTTCAAAGAAATTTGTTTTTTCATTTGAATTATGAATCAAATACCATTTCATCAAAATTAAATCTAAGTCTTATAACTAGTTATCACACATTCGAGAGCGCTTTTAGTTTTCAATTTCTAATCAGTTTACGAAACTTAGTTCACAACAAACAATCTGTTTGAAGCTTGGACTTAAGCTTTAAATTATTTTACTTAGTAGGCATGAGACTAACAAGTTAGACCGTAATGTAATTGTACTTGTGGTTTGCGCCTGAACTTATTGAAATTATAAAATCGTACGATTGTGTATTTTAAAGGCATCTCTTGATATGTGAATGTTATAATTATTGTAGACAATTTTAAACTGAATCCTTTGGCTCCGATGAAAGTTCTTGTCAGTAGCGTATAATACTTGTCTGTTGGTCTAAATTGTTCAAGCACAAAAACCATGATTGTAAAGGGATTTAGTACCGAAGTTTAAATACAGGTTGTTAAAATCAGAACTACGAAACATCAACAACATTTTAATTCTTTTTAATTTTACAGGTATCCAGTCCACCATCAGTTTAAAATCTTTGAGCTATTTACAAAATAATTAATCACACAATATTATTAATTTTAAACATGTTAAAAGTTATAAAAATATCCTTATAAGTAAAACTATCCTTGATGTAGAATAAATAGTTTCAAGGGCACATTGTTGTTTCCTATTTTTTATTAAGCATAATATTTAACATAGCATAAAATTTTAGCAATACAATTTTAACAAAATTTGTTTTAAAAATTTTATACTTTGAAATGGCCATTGTGAGTTATTCATAAGTTATAGATTTATGCTCTTGCGGAATTAATTATATTACAGTTAAAGAAGTACAATTATGTAAAAAAGTAGTTTGAGTCTTTCTTTTACGATTTCAGCAGCGTTTGCAATGAAATCTATAAGAGTTGAACATTTTAATGAAAACATTACTTAAAGTATTTTACGTTGATAAAATGCTGTTCCCGTAGAAAATATCACAGAACTATTTTTTTTATGTATAGAACAAAATATCTTTATTTCCAGTAGTAATGCAAAAGTGCATAAAACTAAGTGAAAATTTACATCTTCATAAGAAAATTATTTTTATCCTATATACTCTTTCTAAAACATTTTTAGAAAAAGTAAATAAGTTTATTATGAAAAGAGCAACTTGTGGCACAAGAAGGCAAGCGAAAGTTTTAATTTCTCTCAACAGAAGAGATTGATAAGAGAAGAAATAAGTCTTCTTGCCTTAGTTTATAATGATTGCGTCGATACATTACCTATGCTGCCTTGTCTTGCAATGCGATTTGTAATGTCCAATTATTAGCCAACACTATATTATGGCATAAAATAACTGTGAAATTTAGACAAACGAATTTTTGCCTAAAACTTATGCTATTAAACAAAATACGTTGGACAGGGTATAGTGAATAATTATATTAACTGAAAATATGTTTTAACTTTTAATAATTTGTCTACCCATTTTACTTCTGCCTGAATGGAGCCGTTGTTCTCCGCAAGTCAGTAATGAAAAATGAAAATAAATAAAACACAACTTTTTATTTTTCTTGTTCCTTTTATCTTTAACTTTCAAGACAATGCTACTGTGGGCTACATTATTATTGTCAAATAAGCTTGTTCGAATAGCTGGATGTTATTTCGTTTAGAATTAAAATGCTGTGTTAACGTGAGGAACGAACAGAAAATCAAACATTTGCAACACAGTTTATTTTAGAAAGTAGAGTTGGGGAATCATTAAAGTTATTTGAGATTTAAAAAAATGTTACTACATCAGATAGATTCAGTTGATCATAATTATATTATTTTATGCTTCGAAATTTTTAATTTTAATATAATCCAAATGGCCGTCAACTTATAACTGAAAAACAGCAGCAAAGCGCCCCTAACAATTACCGGTGTAGCCATGACAAGAGCGTTAGATTTAATTTTTGTTTTCTCCGTGTTAATCTTAAGGCCCACAAGTAGGGAAATAATTTTAAGATCATTTAGCTCTTCCAACGACTCCGCCATGATTATTATATCATCGGCAAATTGAATGTGGGCTGTGTAGTCGCTATTGATGTTTATATGACGTTATACACGTCGTTTAAGGTTAATCTTTCTGCTATAAGATTAAAAATATATTTATAGAACACATATTGAAAAATATAATTTAGTGGAGAAATAAAATTCCCTTCCGATATTTCTTATACAAAAGCGGTAATTTTAAATTGTAAGCAGTAATTACATGTCCAATTTGGCCCTGTCTTTCGGGTGTGCCGTCGAATAATGTAATTAGCCGGAAACTTTTTCGCTTGATGGTTAGCCTTCCGTTAAATTGAGTTTTTCGCCAACGTTATACTCTGTACGTTATGTGTATATAGGGAATATGAATTTACGATTTAAAAATTCTAGATAACGAAGTGAGTCAAAGAAATAGCCCGCAAAAACCTATTGGTATGGCCTGTAGAGATTATGATTACTTTGTCACTTCAAAAGTGATAAGTTATCAATAAAATACAATAATTATTAATTTTAATGTTGCAATGTGGTTTCAATCGAATAAAATAATATTTAGTTGTAGTTTGTTAGTATAAAAATAAGACGTTATAGCAATCTTATAGTTAATTTTTACTCTTTACATCTATAGAAGAAAAATTGATACCAGTTTGGCGTAACGTCTAATTAATTTCCAAATGTAATTCCGATGATGCCTACATTCCGTAATTCTTGCCTCTATGAATATTCAGATGTTGCTGGAACACTATTATGCGGTAAATGTACGAACTTCGCTTTTAACAAAAGGCGTCTT
The DNA here is from genome assembly GCA_029286875.1 of Lamproptera curius. Classification (NCBI taxonomy): domain Eukaryota; kingdom Metazoa; phylum Arthropoda; class Insecta; order Lepidoptera; family Papilionidae; genus Lamproptera; species Lamproptera curius. The sequence goes on from JAGSMT010000181.1 coordinate 836,932, forward strand.
GTCGGTAATGGCCGCGATAAAAATTGTATAGAAAATTTACAGTCAAGCAAAGAAAATATTATATTGGAGGGAAGAATTTCTATTTTGTGGTCTGATAGTTATAAAACTTTAAATGTCTGTATGTGTGTTTATGACCAAGACAAAAGTTTTATTTTAAATTTTCTACCTTTTGTTTGCATGAAATTATTAAAATTGGCTTTGTGTGTAGTATACATAGATTAATAGAATAAGTTATTAGGGCTTGATTGCCAATAGTGCAGTGTGCAAGATATTGAAATCAATATTTTGAGTAAATTTTATTAGAAAACTATTTGACAGATGAACCGCCTAGTTTTTTGAACACTAAATGATTGCCACAAATCCTTAAACGTATCATTAACGAACCCAAAAACTAATTATACAATAGCTTAATATTTTTTACGTTTCATTTATTTCAGGGAACGGACCAAGAATGTAGTGTGAAAGCACTACATCATCAGCCTGTGTTTTAGTCCACTGTTAGACTTAGGCCTCCCATTATGCGCGCCTTATCCGTCAGGGGGTTTTTTGACCGTATCCTAACTGCGTGCCGGTATTAAATTTATTGCCATTGCAAAAGCCCCACGTAATAGTATCAGTATCCTCAGAGGTAATTAGGAGTACGGCGACTGATCTATTTCAGAGATTAGAAAGCTAATCCAGGAGATATTATAGTACACTAGTATACGTGCAAACACAGGTGCATTCCCTCTTCTTTTACTCTTATTGTCTGATGGGACGATATGAAGTTCAGTGCAGGGCTACCTTTATGCCGATCTAATGCATGGGTCACCTTTACAGATTATCAGCCTTATTGCCGTGACCAATATTTTTCCGGTTACACACAATTTTTCTTTCCTGTTTTTGAATTTGCTTTAGAGAGTTTGCCAAGAAAAGTACAGATTTTTAATAGCAATAACAAGATTACTGGTTTATGAACATAGAACGTGAAATACGGAATATAGTCAGTGCTACCGCAATAACAGTTCCAACTAAGTTAACGGCCTAGTTCACACCGCAGCACTTTGGCAGGATGCCACGAATCCACGTGAGAAACTATTCTTAAGTTAAAAGGTACGGATATAAGTATTATTTTAAATGTTGGGAAATACATACCATTATGTGCGCTGTATCGTATATTTTCCCTTATAACTTACTCAGAGACATCCTTAAACCTCTCTGTCTTATAAAATCTTTGATCATAATATGGTTGTAATAAATATTTCTTACTTATATTGAATTGTTCTTAGATTGTAGTATTTATAAATTTATATTTGATCATGGAAATATGAAGTAGATGTACAATTACATTTTGACGAACAAAATAAAATGTAATACTTCTACATTAAATAATAAGTAAGTTATTTTATTTTGACTTTGAATTCAATTCCGACAAATGCGTTTAACAACTTGTAATATACTTTCTTTTAGTTTTTTGTTTCTTAATAAAAACAAATTTTGTTTACGCTCTTCTTTTGTATATAAAAAGTATCTATTTCTGAGCATGCCACTACGGAAAGGTTTTTACATTTTGCTAGCGTTACAACAAGCAGCGATGACATTCGCACAGCATCTCTGTCGGGGACAGACTTTAATACAACTTGTATGTTTCTCTAAAGCAACTACAAGAAAAATCCCTTTTCGGAATCGTAAAATTGCAAACACTTAAAATGCAAGCTGCACGCGAATTTCAGTTACAAAGTTAATTTTTTTAATTTTAACTTTGTAATTGAAGTTTAATGAAAGCGCTCTTCGGAAAACAATAAGTCTTTGTGTGATATGACGAAGCGTTTATATATAGGCGGCTGTTTATGCTTCAGCTTATATAGTAAAGGACAGTATTCCATGTACCGAGATAAAACCAGAAATCCTCTCGTTTGATTAATGAAAAAAAGGTACCAGAAACTAAGTAGTTTACCTCGCATATTAGGACCTTTAATGGTAATAGTATCATAATGAAGTTTGAGTAGATAAATCTCTACATAAAGTTTCATTAGAAAAAAAGAACGTTGCAGCCGTCAAACAAGTTTCTAGCAAAAGAAACAAATGCAAATGAGTGGTAGAAAATATGATAACTTTTAGTGGTTTGTGATATAGTATTTAAATTATTATAAGAATGGATTTGACGTCACCCGGCGATATGAAATATAATAAAAGCAAAACAGGTTTCTTTATATATAATATAAAGAAACCTGTTTTGCTTTTATTATACTCGAGAGACTAAAATGATAAAGCTTTACCGTGAATATTAACCATTCCCGTGAGAGAATATTGCAATGCAGTCAAAGACATTGCCTTTAGCCTAAGAAAACATAAACTTAACAACGAAGCTAATGTGTATCGCTCAGATATCAGCGTTAGCATATAATTTATCAACTAAAATCACATATGTTTTATGCTTTAAATTGCTAGAGGTACATGAGGCTTTTACATGACTTTTTATAACATCTAGTTTTAAGCCAAAACTTCATGTATACCGCAAAGCTGCGCTAGACAAAATACTTATTATGTTTTAGATATTATTAGGGGTCAAAAATATTATAAGGATGTGACAACTGGTTGTGATAAAGTGGTTTTAAAAGTTTGTATCTATTTAGATATACAAAATGGTTGAAAATTAAATGCTGGTATAACCAATGCAGGGACTTTTTAGAGATTTCTTAACATTTTCATTGCATAATATGTTATCATATAACAAAACTTACAATAATTATTATGACGGACTCCTTAAAAAACTCGTTATTATTGAGTATTCCTCGTGTCATACAATTCTTTAGTTTTATTTAAATATATGTTACCTAAAATATTGTCCTTTCATTATCTTAATGCATAGCGTACAGTAAGTGTTATCTATTGTCTCAAATCGGGAACTCATCATATGTTTGCAAGTGTCCATATAAAATCTTATAATTATTTATTTTATCTTTCTACTTAATAAATACTTGACAAATAATAACGAATATCTAGAGGAGCTAGATCCCCTTTTAGTCAGTTTAGGGACGTCTGGGGTAGTGCCTTAATTTGCAAATCAGTAGTGTGGCACACGACCAGGTGAACGTCCTGCTCCGCTCGTCGTTTTAACTGCTAAAAATATTAGACCTAGACCGATAAACAAATGCAACTATGAATACATAACGAAAATGACTTGCGACAAACGAGCAAAGAGCGTCGTTCAGTGACAATCCCCGAGAGAGAGATTCACTAGAATGTAAACGTCGCATGACATCAGTCGCTGCAGCTTGATTGACTGCTTGTGGAAATTTGTAGTTATTTAGGGACTTGCTGAAAATTCTGACAGCTGAATGTGAATCTATACTTATTTTATAAAGAGTAGAGTTTGTTTTGAATAGACTCCAAATAAACTGAACAGATTTAGAATATTAATTTACTACTGAAAAGCTATATGCCTAAGTAACAAAGACCACTTTTTACCGCAGGTAAATCCGTGTAAATATTATATCTTATGCTAAAATATAGCGTATGGAACTTAGAAAATAGTGAATTAGTTTCCAATTTTTCACAACTTATGTATTTCTTTTTGCTAACCTATTAAAAGATAACTCCGTGTCAATTTCCTCAAATTATTTAAGGTACACAAAATAGGTACAGTACTAACTGAATAATCATGATAAGACACTTTTTATTTAAGAATAATTTAAATATTAAGCTTTACTACTTTATTTAAGAAACAAGTAAATACCTATTACTAGAGAATTAGCAAATATATCGAAAGTTAAAATTAATTTTATATGAACAATTGCTGGTAAAAGTGTTATATACAGTAAACAGCATTCCGCAGCAATGCCCGGGAGAATGTTTCGCTACAATGTTAATGTTATGTTATAAAGGCTTTTGTCACTTTTTTTGCGCTTGTGTCTTCGTGTCATTTATGCGACTCTTGAATTGACATTTAATTTGAAAACTAAAGCAATTGTCTGTTAAATTTGTTCATAAAAATTATTTTATTACGAATTCGTTGAATTGGATTTATTAATGTAACTTCAGTCTGTTGTGTACGTTTTGTATTGACTCTTAATCTAAAAACTTTCTTTCAATAATGTCATTAATATATTACAAGTAATTAGTTTTCTAAAATTCGCATATGAATTGTTTATATATAAGAAATATTTAATTTATTTAATGCAAATACATGCATAGAGGCTCCTTTTTCATACAGTCTGTCTCTTTTGGAATGCGTTACCTTTAGAAATCAAGATGGAGGAAAGTATTGTGTCTTTTAAGAAAAGGTTCTTTTACCTTTCTCTTAAAAAGAACTTCTTATGAACTTATCTCAAGTTTAACTCTCACTGTCAGATATATTTACAGATATTATACTACTATTTTCAGATATATATACATATATATATATATATATATATATTTGTAGAAGCGTTTTTAAAAGAGTGGCGTCAGCTCTGCTGACGCCACGATTCGAATCAAAACTCATTGCGTAAAAGCTAAATCAAAACAACGACTTATTAACACAATCTATTTCACTTAACCGATTTATATACCCAACAAACCGAAATCAAACACTTTCCTAAAATAGTTACAAGCCCTAGGTACTTAACTTAAGCGTGTGGTCGCTCGAAGCTCGAACACAAGTGGCTGCTTGTATTCTCGCCTCAGACCAGGTCTCCTCCAAGCCAACGATGTCTCCAAAGGATGTGGCGCTCTCTAGGGTGAATATGGTTGGAGCGGAAATCGTTGGGTTGGAGAAGATTTATAATAAAACTTACTTACTACATTAAATTGACAATGTGATAAATGTTTAAATAAATAAGTAGGAATATTACAATGTTCATTGTTATTTGTGAACTAATAATTACATACGGCAAGTACCGTTTAGAATGCTATAATCAATTGACGTACTTATAAAATAAACTTTATCGTTAATTCCCATTGAAGATGCAAGAAACGTTTAAATAAATAACTAGGAATATTAACATTACCATTATAAATTATAACTAATAACTTAAAACTAAGATTTCACTAAAAATACTATGTTCGAGTGATGCCACTCTATTGAGGCGCCGACATATATATTTATCGTAGTTGTTGTATTATTAAATATATTTATTTATAAGTATATATTTAAATTACTTACTCGATTTCTAACTTACAAATATTTGCACATCACTACTTTTTTATCTCTGCATCACCCCAAGGTTGAATGGCAGAAAATGCCTTTGGCATTAAGTGTACTTTGGCCTATGTACACTTTGTGCAAAAAGTTGAAATAAATAGAGGCTAACACCGTATGTTTTGTTAATTTTTTTTGTACTTTATTGCTCCTATGTAAAATATTCCATGACATTTGGCTAGCATTTATCAATTGATCCCACAATATTTCAATTTTATATGAATATTTTAAATTTATTAATATTATCATGAAAAGCTTAGTTTAGCCTATGAAAAGGAGTCTATACTCACACACGAGCTTGTACACTTTGAGTCTTAAAAAATAAAAATTAAAGTTGTTTTATTCAAACCCTGATTAATCTAATAATATTTGCAATATACTTATTGTTTATCAATAAGTGATGGCATTCTGTCCCGGTGGAGCCGGAGTAAGATTGATGGTAAAGGTTAATGAAAAAATCTCGAACAATTAATAATAATTAACAGTTACTAAACGCGATATAATCTCTTTATCAAAAATGTAATCATCATCATAATCAGCCTGTATTGCACTGCTGAACATAGGCCTCCTCTAATGCACGCCTTCTCCGTTTGGGGGTTTATGGACCGTATCCCATCATGCTGGTCCAATACAGGTAGGTCCACCTACTAAGGTGGACCTACTTTTTACATGCCCATCCACGCATGGATCATCTAACTTTTTAGATAATTGGGTGATCGGCCCAAATTGTCGTAACTAACTAGAAAACAACAATGAAAATTTGCACAAGCCCTTACCACTTGGCTACGGAGGCAGTTATCAAATTTACTGTTTATTTATAACAGGGTGACAAGAAAATCTTAAGCATACCAACCAATTTATTGTTCAATGATTATTTTTTTGGTATGACGAGACAAATGAGCTGTTTATCTGAAAGTGATACTCCCTGCGCATAAGACAAAAAGTGTTGGCTACTTAGTTCGTGGAGACGGCGTCCGCAAACTGTGTTAGATGAAGCTTTCCAAATACATGAGTCTAGAAGCATAACATCCTACCAAAAAAGCGCACAGAAAACGCAGCGTTATACGCCACAAGTCCGCTCATCCCCCTGAGACATAAGATGTCTTATCTCTCTTACGCAGGTGCCCTTCAAACGTAAAGACGAGGCAAGACAATAGTGTTTACCCACCAAGTTATGCGGCAGAAATAGTCATTGCAGTGGAACTTTTACATACGGTCCCATGTTCAGAGAGACCTAGCGTTGCTGACGTAATACTTTAAGAAAAAGTTACATCAAACACCGTACCTAAAAGTATGTTTGGAAGTATATACAATGTTTCAGTATAAATACCTATTTAAATAAATAAGTTAATTAACAAAGATTTTATTATGTTTCCTGTAAATATTTATTAATTAATAGCATTCATCAAATACTACCAAATGTGAGCAATAATTGCATATATTTTCAACCCAATAACAATCACGTAAGGCTAATGTAACACACAAATTAATTAATTAGTTTTGCCCATTATATTTAACATACTTAATGAAACAACAAAAATATCATATTTAAATTTAATTGGTTCTAATAATAAACATTGGTATTCGTATGGGTCCGGTTTCAAATTATCATGCTTTAGTCCGTAAAGTTAGCTTATAATACATATTTCAACATCACTTAAAGCTCTTCTTTATGTTTGAGAGAACCTAATATTATAAGGATTGTTCAATCAAATCATAGTTAGATCCATCTGATTTTACTTGCGATTAGAAGATATTTTTCATTTTATTCAAATGCGAAATAATTAAAAGTAGAATAATTAACGAAATTCAAATGGCGTGGTTACAAATTAAATGTTATTAAATAAATCAAAATTACGTTTATTCGCCATCATCATAGTATCAGCCTAACGAAGCCTACTGTTAATTGGCCACACCTATGAGTCCCCGAGGAGTACGACCCTGTGTCTTGTATACTGCGCGTAACTATTTGTAGTTTTATGTGTTGTTAAAATATGTTGTACATTATGTCTTGAAACAAAGAGCCTCATTATCAACTGAAGCGCTGAAAAAACTTACATCTTTTCCAGATTTAGTCTTCACTACATAGTATAAAACTAAGTCGCTTTCTCTGTCTCTATATCCCTATGTACGTTTAAATCGTTTAAAAACTTAGGTTTCATTAACAATTCCATATTATATTACTTCAGTAAATGTGGCTGAAGCAAAAATCATTTTAATGCGATTAATTCAGTATAATTATTTTGAAAAACGTTTTATAGCAGGGACATTAAATGTTTGAACCTGTTTTAACTGGTACTTCCTACTGCTATTTTAATGCTAGATAGTAATGTTTAGAGAGGCGGGGTCCTTAAGTTTTTGTTTACTATTTTTCTTGTACTATTTGTTACTTTAATTTAACGCCCTCAAAGTTTATTGTATGTGTAGTTTCAAAACTATCAACAATAGTATACATGTGTCTAAAATAATTTAAAATATTATAAATGCACTTAATTTATTTTTTTCCTATGCAGTTACGATGTAAATAAAAGTGATATAAATAACTGTAAAAGTCCTTTCATTATTAAACAGAAAGCTTCGTTCTTTAACAACGATAACAAAAGATAACACTACGATTTACGGCGTGGAAAGTGGCTAATACTTTTAGGACACAATTAAATAAACCCGTCTGGGAACCTGATTGTGCTGTCGCTAATTAAGTTCTTAGAAAAGTGTATCGCCTATTGGCTATCCGTGTAGTCGATTAATCAAGTAGACAATACAATCTACTTTTAATTGCTGCGCTGCAGTATTTCTAAAACAACAGTTCTGAAGCTATCGAAGGGAGTAACTTTAAAGCCTTCTAGTCTTTTGTATGTGAAATCTTTTACGCAGTTTTTATGTTAAATACATTTGTACATTTTAATTAAATGTGAACTAAATCCACAGTGTTTGTTATGTCATGTTTGCATTATTACCTCTTAGTTAATCATTTTATAAATATGACACACAGAGTATTCAGAAATAATATTTATGGCCTACAAGTCGAGATCAAATACGACGGCCGATCTATATTAGACAGCAGATAGTTGCGCAGAAGATATTAGATATGGTGCACAAGTGTATGCGGAAACACAGCTGCACTCCCTATTCCTTCACTCTCATAGTCCGGTGGGATGTTTATGTCTATCTGACGACAAATATTCAGCTTTAAAATATAATAAGACAACATGAGAGCGCCTCCAGCAGCGGTCCCGACCGCACGTGTTCGCCGCAGTCTCAAGCTCGCCTCGCATCCTACAGTGTCCGCTTCTGCGAAATCGCCGCGCTGCGCCATCTGTGTTTTACGAGTGCACCTGCGCTCATAGAGCCTTTTGTCGCACCGCTGACGTAATCGCGGTTGCTATTTATTGCGCTACCTCAAGCGGTCGGCTTGTACGCAGCAGTGTTTTGCAACTCGTTTGCATAACACAATTGTGTTGCTAGCCGCTTGTTGCCGTAGCCGGCAGGGCGGTAAGGAAACTACGCCCGGCAACCGCCGGGACTTACAGATTGCGTCAGATGACGCTACAGATGTCTCACCACTGCTAGACAAGACAACCGCCACAATGGTCGACCGAGAGCTCTCGACTCGCTTAGGTATCGATACCAAGGCGATCAGCGAGAAGCTCGGTCGAAAGCTTTATATGAAGCTCACCGACGCCGTGCACCAGCTAATATCTGAGAACCTTCCTCCCGAAATCGAAACTCCCGCATCAACGCCTGGACCGTCCCGACCATTCCCAGCGGATGATAGCGACGACAATTATGTCGACGTTAGCATCCGCTCGGAATCGACATGGAGGTCGAGGCTATCAACGCTCCAGATCCCAACCAGACGAAGGCTTCAAAACCGTCAAATCCAAGAGGGCAAGGTGCGCACCTCGTCACCTGCACCGTCCTTCCGTCAAGGCTGCAAAGCCTGACATCCCACCACCTCCCTCAGCAGGTTCCCAAACCATCGTCCTCCCAGGCGACAAAACCCTATCCATCCATCCGCCGATCCTAGGCGGCCCGGCCCTCGCCCCGCCCAGCCGTCCCAGCCTTCCCAGGCACGGCTACCCGTAGGAAGCGCCCACCGCCGATTTACCTCCGCGAGAAGGGAAATGGGTCGATATTCACTCGGCCCTGTCCAACGATTTAAATTTGAGGCCTCTGATAGCAATCAGGATCAAATTACAACTCGAGAACTCAGATGATTTTAGGAAGGTGACCTCTTTCCTCCAGGAAAAGGTACACCAATATCACACATCGCGCTCCCGGATGAGCGCGTACTTGAGACAGTGGTCAAAGGGCTGCCTAGAGGAGATCCCATGCTCGGAGATAACTTCGGCACTAAAAGAATTAGAGATTCCAGTCCTAGTATGTACGTACGTACGTACGTATAGTACACCACGCACCAAACGCCCTTACGGCATGGTGCTAGTCACGCTCGAGCGCTCAAAGGAAGGTAGCCGCTATGAAGTCGAGCAACTGTATGGGATCGGCGTCTCTCTTTGAGCGGCCTCATTCTAACGGTTTGCCAGATCAGTGTCACAACTGCCAAATATTCGGTCACGCTGCCCGGAACTGTTTCGCACGCCCCCGTTGCGTCAAATGCCTCGGGGATCACGGTACCGCATCCTGTCCCAGACCCAAGGACAAAGCAAAGGAGCTTATATAACTTGTATATAAGCCCTTCGTGCCATACTTTATCGAACGCCTTGGCCACGTCGAGGAAAAGCGCTCCCGTGTGATGGCCTCGTATTAAGCTGGCTATAATTTTCTCCGTGATGCGGTGAATTTGGTTTGTGCAAGAGTGTTTGGCTCGAAAGCCGAATTGAATGGGGGTAGGGAGCCCTTTATATTTCATAAAATCTAATAAGCGGGTTAGGACAAGACGTTCATATATTTTTCAGAAACCCTTGAGGAGGCTGATGGGAACTAGGAAGTGCAGGTGGTTTGCTGGGTTTGAGGAACCCTTTAACTTCAGCATCCTCACAAGTGTTTGTGAAAATGCCCTTGGAAAGAGCTGCGTTATAAATTAAGACCAGGAGGTTAATTAAATGTTCCGATTTCAATGACGCGTTGCTTATGCCGTCGGTGCCGGGGCTTTCGAGGTTTGAGATTTTTGATAATCGACTTGACTTGTTACCGATGAAGTTAAATCGCGAAGAGGAGGTTGGTACAATCGATCGACATCGCTCTCCACCTTTGGCGGTGAGCGGCGTCGTTCGTTTAGTGCATAGGCGTGCATTGAGCCTCGAGGCTGTCGGCTGAACATTCGGCTTTTCTTCATCGAAAACGCTAAAGGACCATAGGGAAGGTTAGGATGGGATAGAGGCAGCATCGGAGGTTCAATTCCGCCTTTCAGACTTTAGGAAGTTGCAAGAAGGCCTGATGGGATAGAGTGCGATTGCTTAGATCTGTTCCCACCGATCGTTCCTGAATTCAGCTATGCGCGTCTTGGACTGATGTTCAGGCGCGTAGCTGTCTCCAGTTCCGCTTGGTTGGATACCAATCGTGGCATGATCGCAGCCCTCTTGCGTCGCAAGAGGTCCTTTGAATCGTTTGGCAAAGGCCAGCGGGGTTTTCTCCACCAGGACTTGCTTCGATGATAGTAAAATATTGTATTGTAAAATAAATTACATTAACGTACAGAAATATCGAAACGAGTTTGCCTTCCTATCTTTAATAAATTACGCATTGGACTCGTTGCATTTTAATGTTACATACTATATAGAAAAATCGCATTTGCAATCTTTGTGCATTATGATCTACTAGAGACGTATAGCTAACTTTTTCTCATAATTAATTAATTTTAATTAAATCAAGATTAGTTTACAAATTAGTATATGTTAATATTATCACTAAGCAATTCCATTACATTTTGTTAATTCTAATCTTAAAGGTAGACCTTTAAAAAATCTGATTATATCAATTATTTAGTCCGCCCGTGACTACGATCTGACGCTTGACCCGAAATGCGGGAAAGGTAGAATGTTACATTGTGATTTAAATGTTAATAAACGCGATAAAAAACGTAACAGCACTTTTATTCAATAATTTATACAATTTGTGTCAATAACAGCCAATAATTATATTAAGTTAAGACGTGTACGTACGTGTTACGAGGGTGGTCGGAAAAGTTTCCGACCCCGACTCAAAGATGGCGCCACTCGTTAATAAAAGCTAGTGAATGTAGTTGTGCATATTTTAACAGTTACTCACCAAAGTTTCGGCAATTTTGGACGCGCAGTTTTTAGTTGACAGTCATTTGAGTGAGTAGAAGTGAGTGTTTTTGCGAAAATGGAAAAAATTGAGTATCGAGCTATTATTAAATTTTTGTTCTTGAAAGGCAATACGCCTACGGAAATCAAAGATGAGATGGACTGTATGTATGGGGACTCTGCACCATCATTTACGACAGTGCAATTTTGGGCAGCTGAATTTAAACGTGGCCGTAAGAGCTTGGGAGACGATGAACGTTCGGGACGTCCAAAACTGCAACTACTGACGATAATTACAAAACATTGCTGAGGTTCACAAAATGGTGTTAAATGACCGCCAGAATTAAAGTGATAGAGATAGCCGAGGTTATTAAAATGTCCAAGAAATATGTTTGTCACATATTAAATCAAGATTTAGACAAGAAAGCTGTCCGCGCGTTGGGTGCCACATTTGCTCACATTAGACCAAAAACATGTTGGAATGAACATTTCCAAAGCTCTGTTGGCCAGTTTAGGCGCATAAATCCGATTTTGCCGCCGATTAATTACCTGTAAATGAAACTTACATCATTATACGCCCGAAACAAAACTACAGTCAAAACAGTGAACTGCAAAGAGACCAGCTCAAAAAAGTAAAAACTGTTTTCGGCTGGGAAAGTGATGGCGACTGTTTTGGGATAATCATGAGTTCTCTTTATCAATTATCTTCAAAAAGGAAAAACCATTACAGGAGCATACACGCATCATTCTTGACGAGCTAAAGGCAAATTGCGAAAAAACGTACATTTGCTGAAAAAGAAAATCCTGTTTCACCAAGACAACGCGCCGTCTCACACCTCAGCGATTGCTGGCAAAAATCCACGAGTTACGGTTTCAACTAATTGACCATCCGCCTTACTCACGAGTTTTGGTCCCAAGTGACTTCTTTTTGTTCCCTCATCTAAAACTGCGCTTGGAGGACAAAGATTTTCGTCAAATGAGAAGACAATCATCTCTGTGAACAGTTATTTTGCAGAGAAAAATGCCAAGTACTATTAGGACGGGTTACGGGGTACGGGAGAAGTGTGTAGAGTTACAAGGAGACTATGTAGAATAATAAATAAAAAAGTAAGAAAAAAATCTTTTATCATTGTTAGGTCGGAAACTTTTCAGACCACCTCGTAAATACCAAATATGAATAAAAACAAAACTTAGTGATACAAATTATCGGATAATAAAAGAACTCACTGGTCGTAAACGAAGGGAAACAGTTGTGTTTAATATCAGAAGTTGGGGATTAATACCGGGAATAATTTCCGGTTTTGCAATTCTGGACGTCTTTAATAGGGAACTTATCGCTTTGTCCGAAAGTCTTACAGTCCATCCGGCCTTTATTATGTATATATGATGATATCTTTATTATGTATAAGATATTATGTATATATGATAACGAACTTGATTAGAAAAGAGATAACTGACAATAGCTTTATGAAAAACTCTTAGAGATCACAACTGTTAGTATTTCGTTTTATATTATTTGTACATAAAGACCGATTGTACTTAAATTGTTGGCTCATGATGGTGGATGCGAGTTGTACCTATTTGATTAATAAAAAATGCTAAGTACTGACTTTTGTTACCAACCTGTGTTTAATAATAACTTGTTTATTTATAAAACGCAAACGTATTATAATAAAACTAAAACCTTAAAAACCTTATTTAACTTTGACATAATTTCTTACTTTAAAAATCTTATTTAACTTAGCGCAACGAACTACTTCGTAGTAAATCTCAATTAAAAGTACTAAAATGCAAAAAAAACCTTTTATTAAAAACAAGCCTTTATTATTTCTGAATAAAGAAAACTAAAAAAATGGCATCATCATGATCAGCCTGTGTTAGTCCACTGCTGGACATAAGCCTTTCCTAAAACACCCCTATCCATGGTGGGTGGACCGATTTTTTACATGCCCATCCGACGCATGTATTATCTTACTTGTCAGACAATTGGTTGATCAGTCCGAATTGTCCTAACCAACTAGGAAACTACTTACAAAAGTTGATTCCACTCAGGATTCGAGCCCACGACGTCCGGTTTCTCAAGCACAAGCCCTTACTTCTATGCCTTAAGACTAATAGTAATTACAACACTATGTATATAATTTTGAAATGAAATGTTACTTTCTCTAAGCCGTTTATTAGAGTGCAGTAAATTTGAAATACTCAAACTTTTAAATAATTTCAGTTTATCGGTTTAACTAAATTAAACACTATTATTTTTAAAAGTAAGAAAATCCTCGAACAGAGCATAAAAGCAATAAAACAGTCCTTTACGAACGTCGTCCCGTGTTCATAAAAGATATATTGGCAGGGTAATGACTAATAGCACATTTCCTCCTTGATGGCTTTATATGGGGCCAACCATTGTTATATGACCTTTAAAGCGATTAAAAAGTTTAAGGCGATCCCAAAACAGTAACTTTTTTAACTTTTTTACTAAATTGTTAAATATCATACAATAAACTAATTAAATATTCGATTTAAATTTCATTCTAGTAGAACATGGTAATTTAAGGAAACAATTTTAATAAAACCGCGTATAATTTACCAACGCGTTAATACAGAAGGCAAAATGGACATTTACTACTTAAATTTCTTTAATTTGCGGCAACAAATTTTTTTTATGCGTCATTATAATTCAAAAATCTTTAAGATGAATACAATGTCATTAAAATTCACAAACCAGGCAAAAAGAAACCTCCGTTACAATATACCTTTTTTTTAAAATGAAGGGCCTGTAGGCGTTCAAATTCTTTGTCCCATTTCTGCCACAAATCATCGCCCCCATTTCTGGTTTGAACGGTAGTTATTATCTGGTAAACTAATATAAACCTCATTCAAAGCGGTGGGGTTAAGGTGTTTGACTGCTTTTCTAATGGGCAGGGAGGATTCCTGAATGGCGTTCTCTAATGCTTTAACCAATAAAAAAAAATAAGAATAATTGGTGATAAGTCTATTACAAAGCATTGGGAGCTACAATAATATAACGAAGGGCCTGGGTAATTTCTTGCTTGTAAACAAAACTAACAAAAAGTTTTCAAAGCAAATTCCTTCGGCTCAATATTTTACAGTGAATTGAAATTCCCTCAGGTGGATAAATTGCTAATTGTCAAGCCCGGTTCGTGGTCTTTTATTCAAAACGTGAATTTTCAATTCTTGGGTACCATTTTTTTTTATAACACAAATATTTAGTACAGGTTCTGGACGTATTTATATTTTTTTGAACCAATGCTGTATTGCGGTGATTATAAAGTTGTGGGAAACTTTTTTTAATCACCATCATCATTTTAAGGTTTTATCTTCACTGCTAGAGAGGCCTTTTTAAAATAAACCTAAATCCAAAGCTATTCCCCGGGGATTAAAAACCATGTTAGAAACAATCATTGAGGTGACGATTTTGTTTCATTTATCCTAAATGTTTTTCGTCTTTAATACTAAAATTTTTATTTTAACAAAATATATTTCTAACAATCTGATTACTGATGGAACTTTATAAAACGATTTTATAACAAATTGAATTTTATATAATCGCTTCTTATCATTTAACCAAGAATTATAATTTTCTAAGTACAATTTTTTACTTCGTCTCTTGTTCGTATGTTTTTTAAAGTTAATTTAAATCATTTTCTTGTTAAATCAATCAACTGGTATAAAATAGTAAAATATTTACTTTTATAAAAATCTTTACGAAGTTAAGAAAGAACACTAAAACTTCCTTTGATTGTATATTTTTTTCTTAAGAAAATCTATCAAAAGATAAATTACTATTTATTTTGATCAAGGTCATTGTCCATCTATCAAAATAACCTTCTTGTTTATGAACTGTTTCCAATCCAAAGGGTCCACTTCTCGGAAAACATAATCTTTTTGCCAAATATTTCGTTTCTGAAACTACTGACTAAAACTTGCATTGAACATTAACATATATACGGTTTCTATAAATATTCATAAGTTTAAATATTTTATAAACGTTATTCAAAGGCCGTACCGCCCAGAAAGGAAAGGAAAGGCAAATGTAACCTTCCATATTGCGACGTTGACAAGTTTCTTTGTGCTTTATTCGCCGCATCAAGCTTCCAACGAAGAAGAAACATTGAAAGAAATTTTGTGAAACGCTGAATGTGCAAAAGTACCTTTGCTGATATATATTAGATATTTAAAATATCTAACTTTATGCTATATTTAATTTAAAATAAATGGCTTTGGTGGTTAAGAAAATAAACGTGAAAACCTTATTACAAAATTATATTTAATTGAGCTACGGGTGTCCTTGACGAATTTATGACACACGGGCTGGCAGGTTCTTTATGTTTATACAAATTTTAAGAACTTGAGTTTGGTAATTTATAAATATGTTTGTTAAAATTCCAATTATTGTAATTTAAATAATTTTTTTGTTTTGGAATTAAATTTCCATGTAATGTTAAATAAAAGGTCGGAATAACATCGATTCAATTTACGCCGCGTTTAGACCTACCATGCCGTCGAAAGGAAACCTGTATTATTTATATTATTCGTTGTTATATGTAAAAAAACTTTTAAACTTTTATCAAGATTAAATAACATTTAACGTGGTTTTTCTTTTCAACTGAAGCGCATAAAATTGATTCTGCATAAAAGGAAACGTTTTACTATCTATGTCGTTGAATTAAGATTCTCGATAATTAATTTTGGAAAAAGCGTGAATAAAATTTTAAAGTTTTTAAAAACTTTTAAATTTTATACAATAGAAGAATCCAAATGGTCTAATACAATATCGGTTAACGCTCTAGGTGCGGCTCACTGTCTACTTGGTTTTTTTTTTTCTAATAAAATGAAGATTCAATTTTTTTGGCTTCTCTTTTTATATATTTCAATTGCTTTTTGAAAATATACCTTCCTTGTGTCTATTTGATGGATAATTCTACAAAGAATTTAAAAAATCTTTAAAAAATTTTGTCAATAAGTTTTATTAAAATTAAAACTAAATAAACGAAAACCGTTTATAAAATAAAAAACCATACCCTTGATTATTTACACGTTTCTTGAATAACTTAAAATTTAAAACCTTTAAACATTTTTTTTTTCATTGTAATGCCTGGCAAAAATCTCAACTTCAAGATCTTGCAAAAAGTCCCTGATTGGGGTTTCCGTTAATCATGATTAACAGGAGGGGCACAACGCTAAACCTAATTATATACCAATAAGCGGTATCGTATTTGATATTCTTTTGGTTCTTAGAAAATTTATAGCTTGGAAATTGACCCGTTATTTTAACTTTGGGTGTGTCAGGCAAGGCTTTTAATTAAAATTAATATCTTACAATAATTTTTTACAAATGCCTGTGGATATAGTTAAATCCATAAAACTTACTTTTTGTCTATAATTTTAAGCTATTAATAGGCATTATACCTAACATTATTTATTTTGTCGCGTTAAAATTATTTCTTTTTCTTTTAAAACTTCTAAACTATATAGTTTTTCTTTTTAAAAAAAAAAAATTAAATGACCCAAAACTTTCAAAAACTTCAAAACCCTCGTGGTTAAACAAATAATTTTAATTCTTTTTTGGTTACCTTTTGATTACAATATTATATAATATTTTAGAACGAATAACCCAAATCATTTAGTTCTAAATTAACAAATCTTTTTTAAAAATGGTAGCTAATAAATACGTAACACTTTTACTAAATAAAAAAACAGGAAAAAACCTGTGTCCATCACACAACATTTATTACCGGGTGGGAATCAAACCCAAATTTAAAGTCATAGTTAGGGTCACTAACCACTGCACAAACAGGTTCATCAAATCATTTTTGAATTTGGCTATAACCCTCCAAAGCCCATGGAATGGGCGTGTCTTTAAACCGGGGTCGTGGGTTCAGATCCTAATTCCAGATTTTCATTTTTTCTTAGTCGGTCCAGGGAATTTGGGCTGATCACCCAATTTTCAAAAGTAAGTTGATCCATGCGTCGGATGGGCAAAATGTCCACCCCTAACCCGCATTGGACCAGCGTGATGGGACACAGTCTAAAATCCCCAATGGATAAGGTATAAAGGCCCTTTCCAGCAGTTTTTCCGGCTAATTAATTAGATATAAGTAATTTTGATTGTCTTATAAAATGGCCGTTGCCGCTCTTGGCAAAAAAGTTAAAGCCATATGATACCATGTAAATTTCAATGCTATATACTGTCGGAATATTTTTTTTTCATCATCGTCATCATACCCTTTGTTAATCAACGCTGGACATAACCTCCGATAATCCGCCATACATTGGGGGTTTCATTTTTTATTAGTATTTTTCTCATATAATAATTTTTAAATTTTGTTTTTTTATTTTTTTTCGTCTCCCTGCTTTTCGTATGGGGTCGTTTTCTACTTTTGGGAAAATTTAAAAAAAAACATGATTTGTTGCTGAATAAATAATTTAATAATCAAAAGAATGAAGAGTTCAGGCTCTGCCGTGCTATTTTTAACTTTAAAATTCAAAAAAAATAAATCTTTTTCTTAAAATATTTTTTATAGATTGGATCTAAAACATATAAAAGGATCAAAGTTCTACTGGTTAAATATATTTATTAACATAAAGGTGATATACCTCCTTTTGATTTAAACATTCCACCAGTTCGAAAAGGACGCCTCTGATCTATGAAAAACCGGCGTAAGAAACTCAGCGGGTAGTATATTGTTGTGAAATACATTTGTAAGTAACGGTATATTCTTTTTCTTCTGTTATTCTAAAACAGCTTTTTATTTTTAGATTATAAACTTTTCAATATTTTACCTTACCCAAATAACTTAAATGTTCATAAGGATTGTTATTGTGAAAACTTCGACCACAAAAATTCCGCTAACCTGCCATAAAATGTTAATACTTTCGAAGTTTTAATGAATTTTAAAAACCCGTTATTACCTAGCACAATGTTAGTAAGGTAAGCAACTTTTTGTTTTAGATTCATAAGCTGAAAGCATAAATTACATATCATACTTTTAAAAATAAAAAAGTACACAATTTATCGGGCATGTAAGGTTAACTTTACCTCCTAGTTTTATTATTTTTATATAAAAATCTATAATAGCATCAATCTCATCAATACATTTTAAATGATAGGAAATATGTAAATAAATTGCTGTAAAGTTGATAACATTTAAAACATTTCCATTTCAGTTATGTCAAGAATATAACGTATACTTAATATTATTTCTAAAAAGTAACAGGTTTTACAGAATATTTTTAAAATATTTACTCAACTAGAAGAAGCTCTAAAATAATGTAAAAACCAATCTTCAGTAGATTTCAGTTGTATACTATATTGGCCAATAAGCAGTTTTTCAACCAGAGATCGTTTAGGGTCTCTTTAAGCTATGTCAACGGTAACCCAATCTAATGGATAAAGCTCGTACAGATCATACATATATGCCTCGAGGGTTTACCCAATAAAATATTAAATCTGACAAAGGCCCAAGGACGATTCAAGTGATTGCTTAGGAATAATTTGGTATTTTAACTATTAATTTATATTAAACCTCCTATTTTTTGTGTTTCAAAACATTGTAAAAAAACTATTAACTTATGATTAAACAACGTGGATAGAGTATGAAAATTTTATTCGTAATGTGATTGTAATATCTTTTATTTTGACATTGTTGTTTTGGATATTGTTTCAAATTATTAATAGAAAAATTACTTATAAATGATATTGACGATATTTTTTATTAAAATAATTTCTCACGGAAGGAACCGCGTTAATGATTTCATCGGTTTAGCTTATATCTATGGGCATCGTAATTATTTTCCATCAGGCGGCCTGACTACGTCTGCCAGCAGTAGCACAAAAAAACAAAACTAACTAAAAACGTTTACTTGTAGATTTAAAATTTTGGTGTTTGTCTATCACAGTAAATATATTTCTCAATTTTATTTATTGCTTAGAGTTTTGTCACTGATATTTTATGTATTTAGAAGTGTGACTGTATTGGGAGAGTAGAAATAAATATTTCAGAAACCACTGATTATATATTAAGTTCAAATAAAAATGAGACAGGAGAAACACTTTAAATGATGTATTCAGAAACAGTAAATTTTGTTTTCATTTTTTTTAAACATGTGGTTTTAGTGTTGTGGTATCTTTTTAATTAGACATTAAAAAATTACCGAACCAGTGTTCTATTATGATGTCGTTTTGAACATGTTCTTCAAGCAAAGAAATAATGAATAGTAAAAGATGTCAAGTTTATCCACTCTTGATTCGTACCGGGTTCAAAGCAGCTGAATACTCAACTCGCTAATGAGCCCCAATAATCTCTACGAAACATTAAAACGGGCACAATTAAAAATTATCAGAATATCTCGATTGGTTCGCATTATGTTAAAACAATGACGGCAAGGTCTTCAAATACTTTAAACAACTTTAATATTTCAATACACACATTGTGTTACAATGAGTAATCAAGCACAAGATAATTATTGTCGTCATACCATATTATTTTATTTGAACATTGTGAAACATATAATAATATGTACACAAAATGTGTATACAAATCTCTTTGTGAACAAGTTTTAAGGAAAATTAATTCCGAAAATCTAAAAAAAGCAGGACAGAGTCGTGGACGCTAACAGGATAAAACATATAAGGTTACAAACCTATAAAATCAATAAAAGCAGTTATAATCTTGAACTGCTACCTAGCCTAGTGGTATAGGCGTGTTCTTTGGAAACCGGGGGTCGTGGATTCGAATCCTGCGGGGACTCAACAAATTTTCATTGTTGTTTCCTAGTTGGTTAGGGCAATTTGTGCCGATCACTCAATTGTCTGAAAAGTAAGATGATCCATGCTTCGGATGGGCATGTAAAAAGTCAATCCACCCAGCAACCCGCATTGGACCAGCGTGGTGGGATAGGTCTAAAACCCTAATGGATGAGGGGCGTATTAGGGAGGCCTATATCCAGCAGTGGACTATTACAGACTGATGATGATGATAATCTTGATCAGTGATAAAAATAAACTTAAACAGATGACTCTGTAATACGCTTTTTATAGTGGTATAAGATACACAGCGTAATATAGCTTGAATACGGTCTCCTAGGAAAAAAATACAATTATAACTTAACTAACTATATTTAGAGACTTAAATACAGAAGCGTAGTTGAATGTGATTTGCAGGACCATGGACAATGAGTAATCCAGCTTGGAAAAGTAAAATGAAGCCGTAATGTAAACACGGTAAGAGGACTGGATTAAATAGCTCATATAGGCAATTCAAATGGCACATCAGATGGATGGATAGATGAAATTCGCGGGATAACCTACCTTCTAATTTTTATAACCTCTAAAAATAATATCTTTACTAGTATTTAACACACGCTTGCTCCCAATTGAATTAACATTTATTATATTTTAACAATTGTTAACATTGTTTTTTACAAAATGTTATTTTAGAAAGAATGAAGGAAAAATAGCAAAGAGGTTACAGCTAAAAAAATGTTAATCGGATTAGATATGAATATCGTATTTTATTTTAAGCTCTTATTTTCAAGATAAGATTATTTCTACTATTAATAAAATAGCACAATATTCAAAACCTGCTAGCTTAAATAATTACTATATACAATACAATAGTAATTCAAAAATTATATTTCATAAAAACGAAATAGTCATTTCATTAATTATTTTATCTTACAATTTATAATTGTATTGAGATTAATATATTTTTTTACGACAAAACTAAGCCAAACGTACTCCTGAACTTTATACTCGTTTTGGCGCTACGTGGAATTTTATAATTAAGTCATCACATATAAATGT
The DNA here is from genome assembly GCA_029286875.1 of Lamproptera curius. Lineage (NCBI taxonomy): Eukaryota > Metazoa > Arthropoda > Insecta > Lepidoptera > Papilionidae > Lamproptera > Lamproptera curius. The sequence continues at coordinate 858,146 of JAGSMT010000181.1, forward strand.
CAAAACAATTAAAAGACATGACACATAATGTCTTTTATTTGTTTGCTTAGTAACAATTCATTTTTGCTTTGATGTCTAAAAAAGGAAAAAAGGAATTGTTACAATGACTTCAACCATCACATAATATCTTTCATTAGGCGAACGGTAATCAATAAGCCTGGGATTACATTTTCACCGCAATTTCATCGCAATTCGCAGCTTCAGTGCTCATTCAAGTTTCACGAATGACTCACCGCACGATTCAAGATTGGGGGCACCTTGTTAGCATTGTAATTACTGGGATCCTGTTACTTCTCGCGGTAAAGAGTCTCTTGTTAGTATAGTTTACGTTTTTATTATATACAAATTCATATAAATTTCTTTTTTGTTTTAATTAATAAAATAATTTATCCGTTAATTTATGCTATCTCAATATTATCTATTGTTTCAATAAGATCATATATGCTTATTTCAAAGTAAAGATTTATTTACTCAAATACATATATAATATTAGATTATTTTTAAACGTAATTATGAATTATACATTTTGTTTACATAGACATAGTTGGTGGTAAGTCCCCTTTTTCAGGCGGCCATCTGATGTGCCTATTTTTAACTAAAACTGGTAGTGTGAAAGCACTACCATTTTCTGGTTTTAAGGACGCTGTAGCCATTGTATTTACTAGGAAAAAGAGATGCAATCTCTTATGTCTAACAGTAGGTAGCGTATTGATAATACCCCTGGTATAGCCGTGGTATTGGCTTCCGTGACTACTTTCTATCAGATGGCCCGACTGCTCGTCTGCCTTCAAATTCAATATAAAAAATAGAAGGAAAGGCAAAATAAAATAGCAGTGAGTATTAAATTCTCAATATCTTTGAAACGTATTTCATACCGATTCCATAAATGGTGCTATTTAGAGCTAATATTTGTGCTGTACATATTCCGTTCAGTGACTGTAACATAACCCGACATGTACTGAAACAACACTGCGGTTTGATAGTAATCAACGCCAAATAGTTACATGATGCGAGTAATGAGGCAATTGTACGTAGTAAGAATTAATGGTATGACTAAATATAGGATAACATTGTGTAGAGTAGATGCTGATATATCCGACAGTAAAGATGAGCGTCATCTAAATTAACTGCGGAGTGTATTTATTTTGCCAGATTTATTCAAAAACTGACCAAGATTTTAAGTCAACAATAATGCTAAGAGTTAAGAAGAAACATTCAAATTATAATATTTTTCCCTTTATTTATTTAATAGTATTCAAGTTGCTTATTTATTGCTATCATAAGTTCGGTGCAGGACGCTTCTGATTTAAATCAGAAGAACCTTCGAAAAATCTTTATGAAAATAATTATTTGATTTCCTTTCACTAAGTAAATATTTTTTTTAATTAATCCGATTAGACCGAACTAATTTTTTTTATATAATGTCTAATTTCCATAATAATTGATAATTCAGTAATATAAAGGACACAAATTTGGCATAATATCCTTTAGAATATTGGTTCAACTACTTAAACATAAAAATTAACATGTACAACTTACCATTAATTTATAAAAATGTATAAAATTAAGGCATAAAATCAAATTAAAAAAAAAATAAACGCATAGTATAAATAACTTCAAATCCATTTAGGACATGCACTTAAAAGAATCATTCAAACAATGAAAAGACAATTATACTAAAGTGGATAGAAGATGCATAAGGTAATTCATTAATATTTATACATTTCGATATTTATATTTTTTGTTTAAACTAGTTTCACATGGATGGGCTAGGCATTAACTTGTTTTGTATTGATACCGAAATCTTTCTCAAGTTTTAAGTAATAGTTAACCATAAAACTTAAAAAAAAAACAATTAAAATATTTATTATCAAAACTAACAATTGTACATAAATCGATAATAAGCAGAACGGCGAAATTGATTAAGTCAAAACCAGAGCGTATTTCATGTTAGCATATGTAAGTACCAACGCTAAGCATACTTGAATAGTGATAACGTGAATATAGAATTTACATAGATTAATTAAAATTTAAATATCTTTATTCAATATACATGTTCTCAGAATAGCTTATTGATTATCAAACACGATAACACCGGTTAGAAACAGCACGCCTGAAAACTGAGAAGAACCGGCGAAAAAACTCAGCAGGCTTTTAATCATGTCATCTGTTAAAATAATTAAAGAAAAATTATAAGTAGTATTTTGTAACTTAAAACAATACCTGCAACGGATATTCCATTACCTTGCTGAATAATTAAAAACTTCCCTTACTGATTTAGGAATGATAAACGTACACCTAATGTAAATCTTAGTTATTTAAAATAACTTCGTTTTTACTTTTATTATATGAACAATAACTTTTTTATTTAGAAGTATGTTATTCTATTATCTATTAATAAAGCTTATTTGCCAAATAAATTTTCGTTGCCAATGTTAAGACTAATATTGTTTAATATTTATTTTGTAATATACTAAATAATTTAATAACTTTTCTCAAAAGTATTGCAGTACTCAATTATTATGATTGCTTTTGATAGTTTATCATAAGTTAGTACAAATAAAACTTTTAAAATTAAGAAAATAGTTTAACCGATGTCTTTAGTACGTTTTAAAAGACATTGTCTTCGAATTATTATCAGTTGATTTATTTTGATTTTATATTGATTTAAGCAAAATTACATTATACAAATTTTGATCCCACAAAAACTACCTTTATTCAATAAGAATGCACTTTTAACTAAACGCTAAACTTTTTGACACTTTCATGTCTATTAGAAATATAATAATATTCATCCACTCCGGAATGAGTAGTGGCATTACTACTGTTTACACATGCGCCACTTTCGCCCCTCATTTGAAAAGGGCAAGAAAATAAATTCTAGGTTAAGATAACATAAAACACTAACCTTTTTGTAGGCACAAGCTCGGGGAGACTCGATAAGGAATGTTTATATTAGGTATGTTTGTGTACTAAACATTGAAGACTGTTTTATTTTGTTGCGGGATCATTAAAAAAGTGTACATCGTAAACTGCCTTTTAAGCATTCTTGTCAGTTTTTTCCTAATTGTAAGAAACTATCGTGATTTGTATGTTTACAATAGATGTGTCTAGTTGCCCAAAGGCTTGGGCATGTAAAACGTTAGTCACCAACCGGCAGTGGACCAGCGTGGTGGGATACGGTCCAAAAAGCCCCTAATGGAGAAGGCATGCGTTAGGGGAGGCCTATGCCTAGCAGTGGACGAACCCAAGTTGATGATAGTGATGATGTTTACTTTATTGTTTCTAAATATATTTTATGTATTTTGTGGTATTTATCTAAATTATTTTAAACGTATGCACGTAAAAAAATTTGTACAATAACCGAAAACTTCTTACAGTTTAAATGCAAGAAGTTAACATTGTGTAAGATAAGATTTGATTTTTTCTTAGTAATAACCATTTATTGTTTTTTTTTTACCAACATACGAATGTGTCATTTACAAGTTTACCTTATTATACAACTATATAATCAGATAATATATAGTTGCAATGAGTTTTGAAATAAAAATAAACACATGTTTAATATTCTTGATTGATGATATGTTTTGTTTAAAGCATTCATATATTTTATAGTATGTATTATAAATGTAATATATATATAGTATTCATACTGTTTAAAATTTGAAAACCATTACAAAAATTGAAAAACATCATCTGGGTTCTAACGTTTTTAAAATATAGCCCAAGATCCATAAATAAGACTTGAAATGGGCAATTACTTTTTCAAGCTCCCGATTTGACTCAAAGAAATTTTATTAGGCAAAGTGGATAGCGTACTCCATTTTATCGTCGTAAAATTTTCAAGCTTCGGGATTAGTACTGTACTCGCTTCATTCTCATCTCAATCTTATTTATTTTAAATGGGAAGGGCCACAAGGGAAACGGACACATTAAATGTTTAGTTTAGTAATGAACAAAATTTTTGTCTTGGTTAGAGCGATGAGACCAGTAGGTCGTTCACGTGATCGTAAGTAACACGTTCTGCCCATCAAAAGCAGCGTAAGACGCCAAAAATCCGCTCATCGTTCATGCTATTGGATATTATGTCTCATATACCCTATTGCGCTGACTGCGATGCCCTTCAAACCGGTCAGTAATGTTTATACGTTACGAATGGTAACTACTATGGAAATTTAAATATAATGTAAACGAAAAATATCCAAGGCTCCAACAGACTTTTATAACGGTAAATTTGTGTAGAGATTGCAGCCATAATTTTGCCAAACAATGACATACATTTTCTGCGATTTTTATAATTGGGATTTTGGAACAGTGAGCACAGTCAAATGTAGAACGGTCCAACAATTTCTCCTGTTTAACTTATTATGAAATCAGCTTCTAATTCATCCATATTAGTCTGAGTATAATACTTAACAAACACCAAGGGGATTCTTCGCTGGATGGATGTTATGTTACATTTGATGGCATTGTCGTCCTATTGCGGTCCTAAGTCCGCAATTGATTTTGCATCCATTTTTTTTATGGAAATTTTTATGAAATAACGGAATCGACAATTAACAATTCCGTAAGAGTAAAGGAGCAATGAGTGACAAATAAGTTTAACTTTAATCAAATTTTAGAAAAAGTTAACAACAAGAAAAAGTAAGAAAAGACGCAAAATATACAGTAAGTACAGGCAAAAATAATTGTCTGTGTATTAAAGTATTATCTCTTTTGCCAGAAGTCGTGCCATAAGTATTTTAAAAAGAAATATATCCTCTTACAAGCAGATAATAATTAAATGAATTAAATTTATAATTTGGTATTCAACTGTTTATTTCTGAAACGTGAGTTAAGACGTGAATAAAGTGTATCGTGAAAGTGTTCTTGTTATTTATTCTCTTTGACAAGAGAACATCAAAGGGAATAATTGAGTCGGAAGCAATTTCCATAATCCGTACTATTGCATTACGAAAATTATCGTGTAGATGCAGCGTATGCAATTTGTCACCTTGCAAGGTATTAACATTTGCACAAGGGGACTAACAAAGGATTGCTGAGATAATCTTGGTTAACTATTATTACACTTGTGTTTATTGGCGAATTGTTGGCTGTGCGTACTACGTCGTGCTACTGATGGAAAGTTTACTGAAACCTGAATAAGATAATATGATCTATCAAACAAGGGTTAAAAAACATAATTTAGGGAAATTAGCACATATTAGTCAGGCACATAAGTGAAATAAATAAATATACAAGGTGAAAAGAAGATTTGAAGTTTAAATTAAATTTTATATGGATGTAAAAGCAGTAATGCTTTTACTTCAATATACAAAAAACTCAATCCACATAAAAAAAATCTAAGATTCATCTTTTTATTCAGCTGAATAAATAATTAAACATTTTTTGCTGTAATGAACTGTCTACTAACTTATGTATGCAGGCATTGCTCTTCATTTTTTCTATAATCTACCAATGGCAATACGAAACATTAAAAAAATGAAGAGCACGCCATACCATTTTTTAAAAATGTTATTTAACCAAACGCTAAGGCTAAAAGTACTATTAGCGTTTTTTTTAAAGAAACAAGTAACTATTTGGTATATGATTGTGTTGCATACATAAAAACTGAAAATGTTACTGATAAAAAAAGGCCGTTTCTTTTAAAAATCGATAGTCGAGTAGCGCTCGAAAGCTTCAGCCAGTGAGCACTTTCGCACCCCAATATCTGGCTATAGCACTCGACACGAACATGTTGTAATGACATCGGAAACTCTTCGAACACCTCTCTATTCGTTTTTTAGTACAGTTGCGAGTTTTTATTATACCCTTTTCATCCGGATTGGATAAAAGAAAATTGATTTAAACTCTGTCCATATATTTTCCACAGATTGAAAATAAAATATGTCACTTTAATGATAGACGGTAGTCGATTTATCTATAGGTATTTTGTTTTAAGATAATTGAAATTATACTTTTCAAAAACAATAAACAAAAAGTCAACAAATTGTTCCTGTAATATACTTTTATAATATTTATGGTTTGAGTGTACCGATAATCGTTAATTGATTAGGTTTGGGGCAGTTGAGATAATAATATAAATATAACTTGAATATGCAATTGTGTTGCGTAATCTCTTGTTCGCTGTGCAATTAATCCAAACTAATATTATAGGTGCGATGGTAACTCTGTCTGTCTGTCTATACTGTCTAAACCATAAAACGGATTTCGGTGAAATTTGATACATACTTAGAATGGATTCCGAGGAAGCTTACTGGCAATAAATATTGCGATAAAAAAAAATTATATGGAAATCGTCTTTGTTTTACAAAAGACGATAAAATTTGTGTCTACATAATCGCAACGAGCCATAAGTGGTGTTTTCTAGAAAATTTGTAGTTTCAATCTGTAGGGTGGTAAACTAGGGGTTTAAATGGGGATAAAAGCTAACATAGAAATTCGTCATCGTTAAAATATATCCATTATGAAACCTGAGAGCTGAAGTTAGATTGAAGGAAGAAAGTTAATATTAGAATATAAAATTAATTTTCAAAAAATTATATCTGTCTCTGCATAATTATGACAAAAAATGATAAAGAGGAGACAGTTAAGAATACTGATAACTTTCTTAAAAAAAAAACTAGACGTAATCAACAATTTTTTAAATTTTCTTTGTAAATATTTTTCTATTCTAGTCGATAGAAACAAATAATGTACAATGCATTAAAAATGATATGCAGTATACTACGGAATCGATACTAAATAATTTATGATGCTGTCGTTAAAAACTATCTGGCAACAAAGTGCAAACCGATGTCACTATGTCGGTGATTGCACGTTAAAAGTCAGTATGGTCGTTTAATCTTTATGCTAAGAGATGGCTTTAATTGCCTTCGTAGTCTAGTTGCAATTGCTTATGAATTAGAAATCGGGGAAGCAACAAGTTTTCTTGTTATTTTTTTTAGTTGGTTAATGCAATGTGGGCTAGTCACCCGATTATATATAAAGTAAGATGATCCATACGTCGGATTGGCACGTTAAAAGCCAGTCCTGCGCCTGTTCTTTCTTCGGTCGTGTCAGGTATCTGTCTCATCAGACTATTAGACTGAAGGAAATGGGAGTGGTTGTTGCCACACTTGTGTGCTATAATATCTCGTGCGCAGTTGGCTGATCTCAAATATAGATCGGCAGCTGTAGCCGAATTCGACTAGGAAGAGATGATGCTGAAAGACGGTTGTTATTACATTTTTATTTGAGGGTTTTTGGATTCCTTTACTAGGTATACACAGTTTTGAAAAAAGGGAGAAGCTTAACCCGAGGTAAAGAATAGATGTGATTATATCAAAATGTAGCCTCAAGTGAGCCATAAATAGAACGTGACAAAACCAGAAAGAAATAACGAAGAATTGTCGCACGTATGGCTTTGTTATTACTTGACGCCCATTTTTAGATAGCATTGAGGACTAACCAGATGGTTAACAGTTTATAGTATGTATTTTTACCACAATTTATTAACGGACAATAGTTTAAATAATTATTTAAAAATTATTATATTTTTGAATTCAACATTCCAAAATATAATATTTTTTAAATAGAATTGTAGATTTTTTTTTCTCTATAATATAAATATATCTTGGGCGTTAAGTAAACACATCTCTTTAAGCATTTTAAAAACTATTTCTTTTATTTACGCGATTATACATATCAAATCCACTTATTTACGGATTTTTCGCGTTACTATAATATATTTATTCCCGACGTTTGCCCGTGATCATGGATGCTGAAAAGAATCCGAAACGTCGGGAATAAATATATTTAAGTAACGCGAAAAAACCGTAAATAAGTGGATTTGATACATTTTAAAAACTATTTGTAATATCTGACCTAAAATCTATTCAGGGATTAGTAACTTACTTACCTTTGTCTTAGTTTTATTATGTGTACAAGGTTAGCTGACAACGCATCTCATAGATTGAGCAACCAAGTTGCCGCAGGAGCATCAGAAAGTGGCTCACGGGGGAATTCATCGGCTTGATTACACTCCATAATGTATTTATGTTATTAGAGCCGCATGCTCGATTCAATATATAATAATACAATAATGATATAAATTATTTTTAAAAGACTGGAGTAAATCATGCGTTTCTAAAATTCAACGACGAAGAAACAAATCAAATCGCTACTGATATGAAAGTTTCAATTACTAACACAACCGTTAACTTCGTGGCTAAGGCTTCTTTGTGACTGATCTAGCTTCTATTAAAGATAATTAATTCCCTTATACATTATATATCAATTGCATTTACGGTTTTTGTGGTGAATACCGGAATAACTTGTAGATAACAGAGTTTTCTCACACTTGGCACTTATTCCTCTATTTTGTATCAATCAATTTATATTGTTTTATTACAGCCTTTAAGTTTTACAAAAATTATTTAACTTAACAATAACATTTTAAACACATCATAAATCACTTTGGTCTTGTTATTTGCTTCTATCTAACTTCTATAAGCCAGAGGAGTCAACTAAATAAGATTATAATTGGGTATGGCAATGACGTCTAAACGATCTTTTACCCACCCAACGGACATACTTTTTCAACGACGAGGTGATAGCCAGCGATATAAAAGGTACGAAAATTCCTAAAGTTACCCTTTTGAATAACAAACCTTTGAAAAAAATTAAAGCTGTATTAAAATTTGCAATTATTGTCTAAATTAATTAAAAATCTAAATCATCGCATTTACCAATTTTGCAATTAAAGGTATGAGATGAATAAATTGCTCTCTTAATTGAATAAACTACCTTATTCCTTTTTTCGAAATTTTAAGACCGTTTTGCGCATTATTTTTGATGTGTTCAGAACTATTTCAGTTACAAAAAGCATTGTTATTGCCACCAGCGCTACTTGGTTACTTGCTTTTCCTGAAACCACATAGAAAAAAGCCTTGAATACATGCAACAAGCAAATACATGCGTTTGTCAATAAGTCCGCCATTGCACTATATTTGTACAATACTTTTGTACAAATAAATTAATAAAAAACATGTATTCAGCCCTTTTGACCTTTTAATACTTGTCTATACAAATAAATGAAATTGAATGGTCTGTTCGTATCGTAATATTCGTATCAAAATAACCGTTTTGAAATTTGCAATAAAAAAAAACAATACTTTTTTTAAAATTTTCGGCTGTCTAATGGTTTTGGCTTATCTTTGGAATGAATGGTACAATTTTAACGGGTGTTTCACTGGAAGATAGTTGATGTATGTAATTGTAACGCAAGTAGCTCTATTTAGAAAAAATACATTTTTTTACATATTGCCACGAGAATGAAGTCACGGTGAATACCTACTAAAGAACATAATAATACATATCTTTGGCTATTAACTGACTCTGTTATATAAAAACTTTTATGGTCAAACACAAACTTTACCTAACATGACGAATTAATTTAAATTAAATAACTTTGCTGTTCGGTATCCGACAAAATGGTTTTATTGCAATTAAAGTAGATAGTAAATGTCACTCAATGAGACGAACCTTTAATTGTATGAATAATTAAAACAGTCGTAATTGGGTTTCAAATTTGTAGAGCAAATAGATATTAAGTTAAACAATAATAATTTAAAATAAATGTTTTGTTTTTAATTTTTTTCAAGGTATTCTCTTTTACATCATCATCATCATTATCAGCCCGTGTTAGATTACTGCTAGACATGGGCCACCCCTAATACACAACTTCTCCTTCAGGGGGTTTTTGGACAGTATCCCACCACGTTGGTCTAATGCTGGTTGGTGGGATACGGTTCAAAACCCTCTGTTGGATAGGTGTGTATTATGGGAAGCCAATGTCCAGCAGTGGACTATCACAGGCTGATAATGATAATAATGATGATATAGCATTATTCCTATAAAATACCTATATTATGAAAATTATTTCAACTGATTTGAAATATATTTATACTTTAAAAAAAATCTGTATCTAGTTTTGTGATATAATAAAACTTAAATAATTTGATAATATGATACCTTAGCATCCTATAAACTGTAATACTATTCACATGTCCATGAAGTATTAATGGTATTAAATTACAAAAGGATCAATTTTTTAGTTTACTTTTAAGTCACTTAAGTTATCTTTTCTTACAGATTGTATTATGCACTAAAATAAATTGAAGAATAGCGAAAAAGCTTAAACCAAGCTTAGAGGTAGAGTATTTATAACTTGCAACCTAAACTGTTTAAAACTTTACGTTAAAAGGCTTTATGCTATTGAATAAATACGTCTCTCTTAGGAATAAAAAACTGGGTAACCTCTTAAATTATTTTTATCACTGTTAAAGGTTACTTATTCATTTTTTTAAAAGATCCAGGGTATGTCCTACTTGATACTATACTATATTTTTTTTTTTTAAATATAGTAAGTAAAGTATAACTTTTTAATAGCGTACTCTTTAATTAACCTTTTCTGTTATTTAAAATAAAAAGCTTAAGTATTGATGAGTGTTGAACAAACGTACTTTAAATGAACTGCTTTAATCATACCAATACCGGTGATAATGAATTCTTAGATACAATGCTTTAGAATTTTAAAACCATTACTCCCTAATGTTTTTAATACCCAGTATTCCTTTCCATTGGACCATCAAGTCCCCTTGAATGTACATATTATTACATCCTGATTCACACGAAGTACTAAGATATGTGAAGTGTCATTTAGGACGTAAGTTTTATTTTCAATAGTCCTGTGCAAGTTTTCATTTAGAGTTCTTGTGTGTATATCGTACAATCCTAATGTCATTCTCATAAAATCATAATCAGCGTCAATTGCAACTAACATAATATTAGTGATTATGAAATTAAAGGTGTAATAGTAAAGACATTTTCAACATATTTATACGTTTAAAAACATAATACATATATTACAATAAATAGTCTTACAATAGACTGTACCTTTTACAGTCGTGGCTTTAATAGAATGAAAAAAACATTAAACGTATTTTCTTTTCAGGAAACTCTGTTCTCGAATAAGTTTAGAATGCGGGTATATTTGGAGTCACATTTATTCTAAAGAGAAAGCATCATGTTTGAAAGAAAGTTGAATGCAATCTTTGCCAAACTCTTTGTATTGTGTTTTGGGATAGTTGGACATTTGAACTTACGACTATATTAGAAACATAAATAAAAATCACCTTTGTAGCCTTGGGGTATGGGTTTGCACTTTAGAAACCGGAGGACATGGGTTCAAATCGGTGGGGCCGTGACAACTTTTCATTGTTGTTTCTTGTTGGTTAGGGCGATGCGGGCTGATCACCCGATTGTCTGTAAAGCTAGATGATTCATGCTATGGGCTTTAAAATCAGTCGCAATTGTCAAGAAAATCTTTGACAGGTTATAGGACATTATTGCCTTACAGTTTACTGTCAACTAACCACTCATCGAAATCAGGTTGCCCATTGGCTGTGGAGATCAGATACTAGTAGTTCTAAGTAGAATGTGTAAATTATAGAATACGTTTCTCATCTCTAGGTAGGGCACTTAAGTAATAGCTTCTTCCATTTGACTGCATTCAGCATCGAGAAGCTGCTGTTGCGAATGTCTTGCACGTTTAAAAAAATTAAATAAAGTACATCTGGATGGATTAGAATCCTGCCTCATGATAACTTGGAATGGCTAGATGAAGGAAATAAGTACGTTGTTAAAGTTGTATGACAAAAATTTTGTATTAATTGTCGTTATTTAGCTTTCTTAATATATAACTCTAATAAAACAGTGAACAGATGTAGTTATTATGAAAGGAAAGTAAATATATCATAATCTAAAACAGTTTGGTATAAGAGAAGTTAGTAACAAGGTATCCAAGTCACAATGTAGCGTAATCTTAAATAAAATTACGTTTTGCAAAAAATATTTTTGTAAAGTTTTAAGTTAAAAATATTTTGGTTAAAGTTAGACTAAAATCGTTTCAATTCTTAAAAATTGAGTTAAAAACGATTTCATCAAAATCAAGTCATAAATAATATAATGTTTTGTTAAAAACGGTTTCAGCAATTTCGTTAACAATAGTCCGATGAAGATTTAAAAAGCAATAACTTCTACCGAAATGCTAGAATAGACGGCCCAATATTTTTAAGCTCTCTAAAGCCTTCGCGTGGAAATACCGCAATGAATGGCGATGGTGGCATAGCGCTCTTCCTACGTGAGTCTATTGAATCACAAAATGGATTTCGAAATTGGTGAATGGTTCCAATTCCAAAGTCATAAACTTTGTACTTTATTATACGATAAAAAATAGATACTTTATTATACGATAATAAATATTACAAGATAAGTATCACCTTCATTGCAATTTGCTCAAAACGACTGATATCTGACGTCCACATGCCTAAAGGGTAATCTGTAATAGACGAATTACTTATTTTAGGGCGCTGCCGTCCTTTACTAAATGCCAAAGATCGTTTCAATAACTCGAACTGACATTCCACAAGTGTAGGCCAGGAAAAGATTATCATTTACATTGCTAATAAATAGTAATACAACTATTTTTAGTGTTCGCTCTTGGCGTTCTTTTTTGTGCCTAAACATTAAGTTTCAAAATGTATTAATTTAATTCATTGAGTGATACTTTTTTTTTACGTTGTTTTTTTCAGGTTCGGATACTTGCGCAAAACTACGCATTTATGTTATATATAACTTACTAATACTATCTGATAGTGAATAAACAACTGCTAACAACCACTGGCAACTGGTAGCACAGATGAACAGGTTGCTACATTATTAAGAAACTTATTAATAATTTAATAGTTGTATTCAGTTATTCAAACGGATTTATATTATCTATTTATTATTTAAAGGTCATTGATTGTTTTTTTTTTGCATTACATATAGGTTTATATAGTTTTATAGAATGAAAGGTTTTGTTAACGGACTGTCACAGAAATGCATAAAAGAGAGGTAGATTAATAATAAAGGTCAACTACGTATATAAGTAGTCCGCATTTGATATTGCATACATTGTTGTATAGTCCAAAAAGTAAAGTGCTGCTTGTAATAGTATTTTTAATACAAATCCCCGGCACAAGGGTGTTTTTTTTTCTACTCAACACAACATTTTGTAGTAGTCTTTGTGTGATCGTAGGATGTGAATGAGATCCGCTTAAGAATCACATCACTCGTGTATATCCTCTTTAAATGCAAAACATATACTTCGCTCTCATTGGAGCAGCAAGCGTCGCTTGCAAACACAGCTAAGTGGGAAAGCGTTCCGGTTTAACATAAGAGATTTCAATTTGTAATCGTATCGTATTGTATCGTAATCTTAAATAAAATTATGTAGGTCACAAAAATTGTTCTGGACTGTAAAGAATTATAATTTAATACCTAGCTAATACCATAGCAGAGGCTAAGTGTAGGTTTCACAACGGATATACATAAAAAACTCACCCAACGTATACCTTATTAATTCTTAGTTAAAATTTGGTTGCATAAAGGAAAATGTATGCATAAAGGCATAACACGTTTTATAAGGATAAAATAGAGATCAAATAAAATATTTGGACCGCAACGGGATTAAGATAATTATTGTTTACCAAATAAATAACGTTTGTATTGAATCAAATAACTACATTTAACAGCATTATTTTATCTAGATTTAAACAAATTATGTTGATATTAATTATTTTTTAAATCAACACGGACTAAATTAAAATAAAACAGGCTTAGAGATTTTACATAATTGTGAAGGGTCCGTTCTGACGTTGAAAGTTATTAATAGTTAAGGTGTATATTTTTTGCAGTAAACTTAATTTTATTCGGACGGCCAACATAACATTATTTATTCTGCGAAATCATATACGGTACTTTTATTATTCTCTTATTTAGATACAGTTTTACGATTTGAATGATTTTGAGATCATCATTAGCACATAAATATAATACAATATTAGAGATATGACCGTATTGTTAAACTTAGAGATAGATAAATTAAAAGGACGGATTTGTATCAATAAAAATAGGTCCTTATAATATCTAGTGTTATATGTTTTATTACTAAATCTGAATAACTATTTAAATACCGCCCAAGTACTTATATATGCATTAATACTAGGGCAGCCAGTATCACGCGAACTAAGTCTCACTTGTCTCATCCCTTTATGAAGAAAAAAAAAATCCAGAATTTTGAAAGTCTCATGGGCTGCTAGAGTTTCAAAGTTTTTCATTATATTTATTACCCAATTTGAGAACAAAAACCAAAATTAAGTTTAAAATTTATACATATATATCTCATATCTCATCATTAATTTATTCTTATTGAAATCTTTTTCACAACACAATAACGTAATTTCAATTATTTTATTTTTAATTAAACAGGTGGGTGCATATATATATGTGTGTGTGTGAAAGTGTGTATATATGTCGTTATATCTATATTTTTATAGATATATCTAAATTTAGACCAAATAAGTAAGAATTAAATGCAATTCTTTGTACAATTCGGTTGAACTGTAGCATTTCTTTCCATTACTTACGAGAATTTTGTACATGAAAAATATTAAGAAATAATAAGTTATCATCATCATCTCTGTTAGCTTGTGATCCTCTACTGTTTGACATAGGCCTCCTACGCCACCGCTTCCGATTCTCAGCTATTCTCATGCTGCCCACACCCGCTACTTTGGAATGTCATCGCTCCATCTTGCGCAGTACGTTCTTCACTTCCTGAACAGTTTCACACTTTGCCGTAGTGGTGGGGCTCTCAACTGTAGGGAAGCTAAGAGGAACCTAGCCGGTTTATGGTGTAAGGCGGGCCGTGGAGGCTGCTTCAAGCTTGCTGAACAAGTTCTGTCCTTTGCAGCGTAGGAGGAGTCGCGAGGAAAGAGGAGTGTAGGTATTTCGTTGGCGCTCTCCCTACCCTCCACGACTGGCGGGTCCGCACCGCTGATACGTTGTGGAGGCCAAGATCTTGGTAGCTGGTTAAGCCTGGGAGACTTGTCAGCAGGACAAGTCTCCCAGCCTTAAGCTCCCAGGGTTAAGATTTTTTGTTTCATATGGCTCCTGGTCGACTGGTGATTTGGGAGAGTCTGCCGCCCAGACGTAGGAGATGAACGGATGATGCGTGAGTTTCGACGCGCCCGCCGGTGTCGTTGTCTGTAGGGTGCTGGTAGGATCGCAGAAGACTGCCATTTATTATTATATTCATTATTAGTCAACCTACAGGAAATAGGATTTAGGTTACTTTAAAAACATTAATTAGTTCACGTATCTATTAAATTAAAAATATTTTCATATTATTAATTATATTTCAGTCATTGAAATGCTAGGTCTAACAATAATTTAAAAAAAAGAAAGAAAAGTATATAACTTTTCTATTTTCGTATTTTATTGAAAAAAATGGGCTGCGTGGAATAATCATTTTTTTCTAGAAATTAAATAAACTTTATTTTATGACAAACTGAAATGTATTTCAGCATTTTCATCACGTAAGCCGCGCGAAAATTTTTCATTCATTGACCACTGCAGTCTCACTAAATTTGATATATTCGTCTAACTGTCATGTAAATATTTATTAAAATGTTTGTAAATATTTATTCTTATATGTTATTTATGACACAAATATATGTTAAGTTTAAGTTTAAGTATGAATTGCATTTTTTTAATAGCAGGAATAATCATAATAAAAACTTTATAGTAATAAAATGCTATAAGCTATAATAGCTGTGTGTTCGGGGTCATAAAACTTATATAAAGCAACTGCTCCTAACAGGCCTCGTCCATAAGCCGTCAAAAGGTCCTGTACCAACTTCATCCACTGACTTTACCTGACTGACTTTACCTGCACTAACGATAATTCATATAAGTTTAATATATATATTCGTTTGGTTTCAGACTGTAAAATATCAACTTTTGCAACGTTCTTGTCTGATTATTGTCTCATATTTTTTGAGTCAATTTTGACTTTACCATACGATATACAACCAGAAAATAATTACAGTGATATCTACATAATATGTCTGTCTATATATTTAGTACACACCTTAACCGTAAATTATTAAAGCCGTGTTATGTTATATGTTTGTATTATTGATATAAATAGGTTTGAAATATTTGCTTTAAGCAAGCCATGTGTTGTATTTAAAAAACATACCAAGTATGTTTAAATTAGTGTAATAAAAAACTAAAAGATAATTTAAAGAAATCTCAATAAAAATATTCAACTATTGTCTTCACGGTTAGCAATTTGGCACTACAGTTTTCGAAGAGTTTAATTAGTAGCAGAGCAGTCAGCCTTCTCTTGGGCGATCTTATTTATTTTTATGTTCTTAGAGTCTTAGTTACTTAGCACATCGAAAGATACAAGTAATTAACGTTACAGTCTCTTGGCCTTCAGTACGATTCAACCCCTATGCTTTATTTACTTTAAATTAACCTAACTCCATTATACACTTTTATCTTTTAAACGCACCAAAAATTATAGCATACTATAATTTTCTTTTCTAAACGAAAAATAGTTGGTCACCTTGGTTGGTTTTTGTAAGTTGGTCATTGTAAGCAAAGCATAGGGGAATGTGTTATATTATATAAAAGAGTCAGCGACTGGATCTAGAAGCACGTTTCTGTACAAGAGATCTTTTCCAATAATTTTTAAAAACTACCCTCAAACAAAGTATGTTTGCTCATATCTTCAAAGAGCCTAAACTTTAAATTTAACTGATGATAATAAAGTTATGATGAATTACTATTGCTATCATATTGCGTTAAAAAACTAGGGTATGCTATAGGTAACCTTAAAATGGTAAAATGGGAAATGAACTTGATGTATAATTTGTATAAAATTGATCAAGCGTAAGTAAAAAGCAAGCATAACATTGACATTACTATTCATGAGGCTGTGCAAAAACATAAATTTTTTTTTACTTATAAATGCAAGAAATCAATCATTTATTTTATTTATAAGGATCAGTCTGCCCCGTAATCATAAACGTCGGGAATAAATACACATAACTTACGTGAAAATCCTCAAATTGGTAGATTTGACATACGATAAAATAATCAGGCTTAATATCATCAGTTATTTTGATTTATTTTAAAAAACTGCTTTTAAAATTTTTTTTTTTATATGCAGCATTACGTTCACGTTTACATTGTAAATAATTAACTACAAACAATCTGTGCTTTAGTTTGCGTTTTATTAGAAACTTAATACAATAATAATCATAGAATATAGAGAAACAAAGCTTTTTAATAGATATAAGAAAAGAAGAACATTACATGTTGATACAGGCTGTATACCACTGTAGGCCACTGGAAAGTGTTCGAAACGTCGGAATTTAAATATGAAAAATAAACGCGATAAAATCTGTAAAAAGTCATTTTATTTAATAATGTATAGTATTCGCGTAAACAAAAGTAATAACATATTTAGTCTATATTTGGGGGTTTAGCTACCGTTTTCAAATTTATTACAGAAGGTTAAAATTTTTAACGACATACGCTAATTCATTTCATTTTAACTTTCAAACATAAAATAATCACATGAAGTACCCTCCAAAGCCAAAAAACAAAGTAACATTAATTATAGCTTTTAGTTTTACTTCCTTATGTAAAGTTTAGAAAAAGAAGGCTTTTAAGAAGTAATGTCCGATACTCGCATGTTACAAAGTGGTAATTCAGTAAAACGCCTCAAAGAAGTTTAGGGACAATAGCCCGTTGTCATATTTTTAGCGTTAAGTGGGCACTAAAACAAAAATGAGTCTAAATTGAGCCTAAATTGTATCATATCTCAAAAATATAGACATTGATTATACATAAAATGTCTGGGTAGAGGAATATTTATCCGAAACGTTCTGGAACAACACTTTTCATTTAATTTTTCCTGTTTTCTAAACGAACGGAAAGTACTTTCACAAAGGTTCAATATCAATATAATAAATATCGCGGACGCCCTAAGGGAAATCTTGTAGAGAAACTTGCTCAACATTAATTCCTGAAAAATAAATATTGACCTTGGAAAGCGAAGAATTTAGTAAATGCCCACGTATGAATGAGTTTTTGCATTTACAAGTTTAAACGTCTTATAGGGATTATCAACTTCTTGATTAGGATAGATGATTTGTGTTCTTACATAAAATTGTGTAGTTAACATAAAACATCTTCAGTCTTTTAAATTCTATAATGATTTGTAACGCAACACCTTTTTTACCATAATATAACTAGAAGTAAGTTACATTTGTGGCCAAAAATGGAAATTGTAGCTCGTGCAGATGTAGATTCACACAAATATAATCAATATCAAAGGCTTAGAATAAAAAATAAGGCAAAAAATGGAATAAAGAAATAAAACAAATTAAAGCATATCCTTATATACATAATTCATGTTTTTTAAGTGGTCCTGTGAGTTGCTAGAACAATTTATAAAATGCATATATATAAAACTATACCAATAAAATTTACCAATTTTAATAAACTAAAACCTTCATGAAAAATTAAACGGAATAAAATATTATAATGATGGCATAACTCTTGCCCACTGGTATTGACCTACCTAGCTATTTATATCGTATAAGTCCTTATTCATCATCATGAGCCTGCGATACTCCACTGCTGGACATAGGCCTTCCCTAATACATCCCTATCCATTGGGTTTGGACCATCCCACTACGCTGGTCCAATGCGGCTTGGTGCTTAACAACTTTTATTGCCCATCCGTCGCATGAATCGCCTTACTTTTCATACAATCGGTTGATCCCCAAATTGCCCTAACCAACTAGGAAACAATAATGAAAATCTGTTGAGTCCCCGCAGGATTCGAACCCATGACCTCCGGTTTCTAAAGCACATGCCCATACTACTAGGCTACGGAGGCAGTGTGTATTCTTATTATTAAAACAATTTAAGATTCAAATCCAATTATAAAATAATTTCCAGAAATAATAATAAATTTACAGTTAACAATCTTATAAGCAGATGTACACTAAAATCTTAAAAAATATCGGAACGGTATCGGTATTATTTTATTTCTTTGAAGACTGTTGACTTGCACGTTTCTTCAATGTTTATTAATTTTACACAAATACTAACAAGTGGGGGTAAAAATTAGGCACTGCTGCAAAATTACAGTAGTAATATTGGGCATAAGCAATAGTACTATATAAAAGTTTTTTATATAAAAAGGTTTATTAGTTATCCAGACTAATATTACAAATGCGAAAATAACTCTATCTGGCTGTCTATTTGTATGTCCTCCTTTACCGTCTGGGCCACTAAACCGATTTTGATGAAATTTGGTACAAACGTAGAATAAATCTCAAAATTGGACATTGGATTTTTATTATTGCGAAAAAATGGTAGAAAGAGTTTAAATATAAAAAAGATGTTTCATTGCTGAAGAAGAAACTATAAAATACTTTTTGTGACTAATTATGTAAACATACAATAAATACACATTATTTATATTACTGTACATTATATTCGAAAATGCTAATTAAAAATAATTAGGAGAAATAAATGATGACTCGATAGGGGGAGTTGAGTGTGACACTTGGATATTTTGAAGGCTAAATTGCGTATAAACGCAAACCGTTAAATATTCATATACGAATAGTTGCAATTTAAGTAACACACAATTAATTACTGAACAAAATTCTTTAGAAGAGGCTCTGTTTAAGAGTCTGTAAATTGAAATTTATAGTGTAATTTGTAAGTTGTGTATTTAATTGTTATCAAATGTAATTAGGACGACCTGTGCCATTAATTTCGCGTAATCAGGGGAAATGTCGTGTTATATAAGAGCCATTTCAGATCTTTTAAATTTTCTTACTTTTGTCTTTTTGTACTTTTTAGGCTGACGAAACTGCGCTCACTTGTGTAATTGAATTAGTTCCGACGCGTTTTTGCAGAAATACTACTTTCTTAAAAACCCCGTATCTAGGATATTAAAATACATAAACATATTCAATGAATATTTAACTATAAAGTTACATATATTAAACTATATTATTTCAGTTTATTCACGTTGAAGCTATTGACGAAGCGAGGCATTCAGTCAAGAGCAAATAAAAGTTCCATGCAAAAGTTAAATACGTACATTACTTGAGAAAAACTCTCAAATGACGTGTTCTCACAAACGGATTTAGTGAGAACCACAAGAAGCCTCCATGCGTAAAGAAATGAGTGTCAAGTATTTTTTAAAGCAAAGGGTTTCATAGGTGTTTCGTTCATCAATGCAATACTTGTTTAACTATTTCTCTTACCACAGAATATACCAAGTCATTGTGACAATTTGAATGGTAATAATGTAAATAATACTTTACAACAATACAACGCTTTCGAAACACAGTATCCAGATATACTCTAGATCTGGACCATTATTCGTCTACTCGAAGAGCGGGCATGTCAACTGCTTAATGCATCTTGCTTGCAATGAGTAATAGCATTCTTCGCCGTACGAATGAAAATATTTTTAGATGTTATTGTTGAGGTATTATTTAAAAGTAGATTATTTTACGGGAATACTTATTTCTTGAGATTAATGACTTAAGAATAGTATTTGAACATTTTAGATTGCGTTCTCATATAATAGTAAATAGGTAGTCAACCGTCTCCTTGGTCAAGCGGTATAAGCTTTATGAATGGAGGAAATAAGAAGGCCGTGGGTCCGATTTCTGCGGGAGAACAATTTTGTGTTACTGTTGTTTTTCTGTTGGTTTGGGCAATTTGGGCCGATCGCATAATTGTCTGAAAAGCAATATGATGATGAAGGAGGCCTATGTCCAGCTGTGAACTAAACAGCACTATGATGATGACGAAGATGATGATGACAGTATAATATGACAGATATATTATGTCACAAATATATTACGATTTTGAGATAGTATAATTTTTACTTTTGTAATCACTTTTTAACATCAACTCGTAAAAGATTGATTGAGAGCTTTTGTTTTTGCTTTTTCTTTACCTAAAATTCTTCTAACCAGACAAAATAAATAAACTTACTTCAATTGTAATAACTTTAAAAGTATTCTGTTTTCACAAAAAAATGCATTTCTTCAATAATTTCATGAAAACAAAATTGATCTACTTCATTTTGATTTTATTTCATCGCCAAAAAGTTTGTAGTTACAATTGATGATAGCAAAATCTTACAATTATTTAAAGAATCAATTAGGTGAAAAGCGTATAAAACTATTCCTAATTTCAGTAAATTGTCACAGTGAATATGGTTTTAGTACGGTTTACAAAGTAACATTAGTAGTTACAAGGAATATATTAAAGAAACAATTAAAAGCAACACATGGTGTATGAAAGGCATTCCTTTGTAACATAACAAGGCCAGCTGCTTTTTCAACTTTGCATTAACTTATAATTAATTTTCAACTAACAGCGTAAGCCACAATATTACTTTGAGCAATCTAAAAGGACTAGACCGTATCTTCTTGTTAATAACAAAGCTATATGCAAGTTATTTACTTTAAAAATAGTAAAGCACGCCCAGTATAAAAGTAATACCATTTATTTAAGCAAAAAATACAATTAATTATATTATGTCAGCGTTATTATAATCCTTCATTATTTTATATACATTATTTCACCTATTTTAACAAAGAACAGTTCAATCATACCTTCAATGGCCTATTCGAATACTATAAATCGTAAATTTAACTTGTGAAAAATTTTATTGTTGTTTCCTAGTTGGTTAGGACAATTTGGGCCAATCACTCAATTGTCTAAAAAGTAAGATAATCAATGCGTTGGATGGGCATGTAAAAAAAGTCGGTCCGCTTACCAATCCTAACACGCATTGGAGCAGTGTGGTGGGATTCCATCTAAAAACTCCCGAAGGCGTGCATTAAGGGGGGCCTATGTCCAGCAGTGGACTAATACAAGTTGATAATGAATAATAACCGATTAATATTATAAGAAACTGAGTTTTAGCCATTTGATTTATTGTAGCTTAGTTATAAATTGAAAATATACTTTTGTTTTCGACAAACAATTTAAAAAAATTATAATAATATTTATAATTTTCTCCAAGCGAATTTCGACTACAAGACAGACACACCACTAGGCTACTGAGGCAGTTAAACAAAGTTATAACTGAGCAATAACACTTGAGCAAATATTTTATTTAAACAAAGTAAAAGTAAGTTACAAAATAAATTATAACATGTATTCTACTCGAGATATTTTTGCGCTTAGTATCTACACCACGTTCGTTGTGAAAACGATAACCCAAAGCCCTTATGCGGCACAATTTATCGGCGAAATAAAGACAAAATAACGCATCTTTTTATCTAGAAAAACCCATCTAGAATACTGCCTTTGGCCGTTATGTAAATTGTGAAGCCTTTACATTTTACGTACATTTAGAGTTGTATGGTACTATGTATTATTTCAATAATTTAATTTTATTTTTACAATAAAAATAAAAGAAAACATTGGAAAGTAAAAAAGTCATTTAATTTTTTTATTATTACAATATATTATAGTAATATATACCATTAACTAGTCCCTGAATTGAATATCTCCTCCATTTGTGACGATGGTAAAAATTATGGGGTACATCCTGGGTTCTTCACCTAATATCATGAGAGATCTGACGCACCAAGCACCGCGAGCCGCTTTTTCTCTTTACAGTGCGAATGCGTTATCCATTGGGAAAACAACATTTAACACGTAATTGTTCATGCAAGACTAATTTTATTTGACTCAAATTAATGTCTAAAGTTGCCCGATTTCACGGTATGTCCCATGTAGATCTTTCTCAATCAGCGTACGTACAGCATCAAAGTTTTCTTGTGCGACTGCAGTTTTTGGACGACCTTGACGGAGATCATCACTGAGTTTGACACGTCTACGTTGAAATTCAGCAAACCAAGTAAATTGTGTTTTTGGATGGAGCTTCATCACCAATTACAGAAATCATTCGGTCAACACACTGTGTTTGTGTTAAACCACTTCTAAAGTCATAATAAATCATCGCTCTTGAATTTTCTCGAGTCAATCCCATATTCTTAAGGATCTAAAAAGTTTGACAAGACCTTGTGACAAGACCGAGAATATCTTTTTAAATAAATATATGGTATTCGATTTTAAAAAAACCAAGGTGTTTGCAATTAAAAATATTGTAACATAACGGGAATAGTGGAAATATTCCATTCCCGATACTTTAAGTGCAGCCTTCGTAAAACAGATTTCTTTCAAGAATTTTGAAGAAGTATATGTTAATACCATTTCACCAAAATTAATCATGGTTTTAAATCCAGTTATGAAATTTTTGAGCGGGCTTTAAATTTTTAATTTCTAATCAGTTGATGAAACCACAAACATTCTGTTTAAAGCTTGGACTTAAGCTTTAAATTATTTATGTTCCTTCTCTGTTATTGAATTTTAATAAGTTATTTATTGAAATTGTACTATGTTATGTTGGTATGTACGAGTTTGTATGTTAAAGACAACTTTTTCTTTTCGCCAAGGAGCAATCATCACTATCAGGCTGTGTTAGTCCACCTCTGGACATATGCCTCACCTCATGTAAGGGTTAGGGTGTCATTTTCTGTTGCTATTTCACTTGAATAAGTGCGATACGCGTTACTTTCCAGGTAAAGAAAACCATTCCTACCAACTTTTGCTCCGTGTTATAAATACAAAAATTGTAACATACATGTTTATTATAATATATTACTTTAGAGCTTGTATTTTTAATGAAAATATTTTAATGAAAACAATATCGGTCTTAAAAATATTTTAGGTCAATAAGAGCTGTTACCGTATAGATCATACATCAGTATTATTTCTTTTTATATATTTCCATTCGAAAAATCTTGGTTAGTAAATTAATAGAACAAAAATACCAAGTTCTTTATGAACAATGCTAATTCACTTCTACGTAAAATTAAATGCAATTTTATTCGCTCTGGAAAAAGATTTCTTAGAAAGTGTATAGAAATTAAATGAGTTCAATATAAAATGAGAAAATCGTCACAAAAGGCAGACGAATGTTTTAAATTCTTTCTAGAGAGAAGATTAATGTCCAGTCCAGTTAAACGCATAGAAGTAAGTCTTCTCGCTTATGTTTTATAATGAATGTGTTAATAATTCTTGCATAACGATTAACAAACGAACTCAAACTATTTTGATAAACACAACGCTTTAGAAATCTACGTGAAATATTGATTAAATAATTAACAAAAATAAATTGTAATTGAAACATTGTGCTATTACAGTATTAGTAGGTAGTACAGCCTGCCTCCGTAGCCTAGTGGTATGTGCGTGTGCTTTAGAAACCGGAGGTCCTGAGTTCGAATCCTGCGGGGACTCAACAAATTTTCATTGTAACCAACTAGGAATGGTTAGGGCAATTTGGGCCGATCACCCAATTGTCTGAAAAGTAAGATGATCCATGCGTCGGATGGGCATGTAAGAAGTCGGTCCACCCACCAACCCGCATTGGACCAGCGTGGTGGGATACGGTCCAAAAACCGCCTAATGGATAGGGGTGTATTAGGGGAAGCCTATGTCCAGCAGTGGACTATCACAGGCTAATGATGAATGAATGATGAATAAGGTAGTACAGTAATTAGTAAAATAGAAAATATTTCTTAACTCATATTTTGAATCTATCAATAGATATTAGCTCGACATTCCGTGGGATATTGTTGTACGCGTATTATTATATACAATTAAAATTTATTTTTGTTAATAAAAAGAAAGGTCCCCAGAAGAGATTCCTGTAGTACCGGTGTACCTACCAATGCCCCAAGAGATCTCTTGCAGTTCACGTCAACTGTCTGAAATCCATTGCTTAAGTATGAAGTCAGGAGGTCGAGTGAGGCATATTTAATTCCGTAGTGGTTTTATTTCCTAATAAAAGTCTTATTCTGTACACAGTTAAAAGCTTTGGTTAGGTTCAAGAAGATAACTAGGGCATCGGTAGACGCTTACTATGTTTTAAATTTAGTTTAAACAAGATAATCACCTGCGTAGGTTGTATAACGACCTCGTCTATAACCATATTGTTTGTTACTAAGTATTCCATGAAAATTAATATTAACAATAAATGAATTTAGAATAATTACAAAAGTACTAAGTGCAGGTATGGTAGTGCAGGTGTAGTAGTACAGAAATAGGGATAAATGCGTCATTTGAAAAACCGTAACAGCTACCCAGAGGGCTGCATCTATTGTTTACGGCGAGAGGTGCTCAAAGTGGGTGCAAAAATTTCTTTGGTGCTATTTTCACGTGAAAGCGGACGCAGCCCGCAATGAAATTGGCAAGATTATTTTAAAGTGTAACAGAAAAACATACAGCAAGCGTAGTTACTGGGTAAAGGATACATAACATCAGATTTTATCGCGTTTATTTTACATTTTTAATTCCGACGTTTCGAACACTTTCCAGCGGCCGTGGTCACGGGGTAGACTGAGATGATCATGCGTCTTGTTGCCAGTGATGAAACGGGTTACCAGATCTTAGTTTTATTAATTATATTTAATCTGTACCGACCGTGCAAAACGAACTGATTTTATCTTTACAGCCAGAGCAGTGGTATTATGCGTTTGGGTTTAAATTTTAATTTATTAATTATGGGATCCCAAGCAGGTGGTAGAACCCAACCATCTTCTATTGAAATTTGGATGTTTTTAATCTCAATAGCCTCACGGATCATCCTGGTAGGAATCAGTGTTCTTAGCTGAGGATTTGTGGTCGATCAAATCTGATGTAATGGTTTGGGTGATTTGAAGGTATGGTCACACACTGCCGACTTGTTGGAGTATCTTACCATACTTGCCCAAAACCTTAAAATATCCGCTTTCCTGGATGTTAAATGAAATAGGTTTGTTTCTGAAACTAACCATCAAAAGAAAATTATTAAACATAAAAATGGTCAATTATATAATATTGTATGAGAATTTCTTACATCAAGTACGTCTATAATCTCTCTTGTAACATGTTTCTAGTTTTTATTTAAGGTAATTTAAAATACATAGAAAACGGCAAAAACTCCATATTGAGAATATTCAGAATTGAAAAATATAAAAAGCACACCATTCATAACAGTATCAAAAGAGAGTTGTATTCATTCAATAGCACGAATCCGTTTGGTTTAAAGTTTCTACATTTCAAAGTTTCAGGTCATGAACATACTAGCTTAAAGCTCCGTGGCGCCCATTCAATCTTTGTAATGTCTTTTGAGGTGCACGTCACGGAAGAAAGCTATTACGAGGGTGTTTCGGAGACTGATGTTTGTGTTTTATTGCAGTGGTCATAAATTATCATGAATTTTCAATATACAATAACTTTTAGCATGTTTTCTATGTTTGCATAATCTTTTGCAAATTTAGCTATTGTTTACACGAAGTGCAATAAAACTCTTAGAGTGGCGTGCAATCTTCTAATTAATTATTTTGTTTACATTGTTATTACTTTATAGGATTTTTTACGGATTCTATAGCGTATATGTTACATTTTTAATTCCCGACGTTTTCAATACTTTCCAGCGGCCATCACGGGTAGAGTCAGCCCCGGGATCAAATTCTGTAAAAGTTTCTCTTATTCAATAATTTTTTTCTTCTGAAAAGTTTTTGATAAATTTAGTAATTATATTTTTTATATTAACTCAAAAATAAAACCATCATGAAATCATGGAGTTGGAGTCTATTCAAAGTTTATTGTTTATGTTTTGTTAGCAGCGTATGTTAATTGTTGTTAATAATGTCTAAAATAAAAATCTGTAATAAAAAAAATTTGGCAACAAATATGTTTTGTATGTCAATACTTTTTTGTATTAGGTAACATTATGTATGTTCTTATTTTCGATCGCTAAGCTCGCACAATTGACTTCACACAAAATGTTGGTTTTCGAATCAACAAGCCAAAATGAGGAAAGCAATCGAGTTCCAAGGAAATACCACTCCATTGAACTTTCAAGAAGGCTGTTCGCTTTAAACATACAAGTTGCATGAATTTTGACCCAAGTTTCTTTTAAGTTTTAGATTTTTCTATCATATTTAAAAAAATCGTATAGAAAGGTATTTTTAAAATTACCTTAGCATTCTTAGAGAAAAAACAATTAGATATTATTATATTTAAATATTTTTCTCACGCCCACTTTAATATTTAACTAGTGATCCGCCCCCGCTTCGCACGGGTGCAATACTGATATTTTTAAAGTACTATGTATGAATTATAAATAGAAACTTTCCTTTATAATCACTTTATCTATTAAAAAAAAACTGCATCAAAATCCGTTGCGTATTTTTAAAGATTTAAGCATACAGAGAGAAATAGGGACAGAGAAAGCGACTTTGTTTTATACTAAGTAGTGATACATTACTTAGTGATGCCTAATACTACGTAAATAACTTTTTAACCTTTTAGTTTTAAGACACTTATTACTGTAATGAAATATTTGTCCTAAAATTAAAGCAGGCAGTGAGAATTATTATTAGTGTATGAATTTATACTTCCGATAAATTATTTATAGACGTATTTTGTAAAACCATCCATGTCCATAAGCCCAACTTTGATCTTTATCATTGATTACCTCATCCTATATGGGCGTTTATCCACTCAAACAAATTGAGCCTTTGGCACAAATTTTATAGACATTCTAACGGTACTGGTACTGTATTTATGCTGATTATATAGATTTATGCCACTAATAACAATTTTATGTGTACACATTTTTTTTTATTTCACTTGACTTTATGATGGTTTCTCATATGTCTTATTTAAATATAACTAACTAAATTAAGACACCGCTTGATAGACTCTAATATACTCTAATATAATATTAGCCAAATTTTTTTTACGACAAAAATGCTTAATTCATAGAAAAGCAAGTTACAGTATATGTTCATCGATTTACATAAATAAGGATGTACTTCATTAAGTAAGAACGTTTTTTATTTAAATATATTACCCCGTTGTTCCAGTCCTGTTGGACAAATATCTTTTTTTTGTTAGAATGTTGTGTCACAGGTCCCTTTTTAACCATGTTGTAATCAGAAGTTGAAAAAAATGCTGAAAATCAAAAAGCAAAAATGATGCAATGTTTACCATAAGTTCAAATTGTTTTGTCTTCCAAAACATATGCAGCGTTAAATTACGGCTTTAGATGTCTAGAGTTTACTACGCTTTTAATTAGGATGGGTAAAGAGAAAGGAGCGGCCCAATTATTGTTGACTTTATGTAGTCCTACATAAGAATGTGATGTCCAATAATAGGATTTAGCCCACCTTTGACATAAGATTACGTCTATAGAAAATGAGAAACTGGTGATGATATTTAATTTTCTATATTTATTACACTATTTGTATTTTAGATACGGCAAGATGGAGTGACGACATTCGCTAAGTGGCTGGTGTGGGCTGGATAAGAATAGCCGAAGCGGAAGCGGAGGCGTGCATTAGGGGAAGCCTATGTCCAGTAGTGGTCTGATACAAGCTGAAGATGATTGATTTATTAATTTTATTTTAAACCTTTATTTTGGCCAGCTAATAATACTGAAAAAGAAACCTATATAAGGATACAGGTACACCTTAAACAAAACTGTTCTAAAAACTGCTAATTGTACCTAGAATAACTGTTTTAATATTTATTAAGATACTGGCACAAGTGTTTCATGTCATAAAAATCAATTATAAATGGGGCAGCACCGTTAAATATGTTACAAATATTTATAAATAAAAACCAAGATAATTAAAATTAATATTTCAAGGGGGTGAATAAACTACAAAATTATTAAGTCCAAAAAAACACAATTAAGTCTCAAATCGAATTGTGATAAAAAATTTTCAGGAATATCCACAAAAGAGATCTTGATACGATAATCAGTAACTTCCATGAGCACTCTTCTCTCAACTACACAGTAAATACTTGAATATTTCCCTCGTGAAACCTCAATAAATGCTCCGTTTTGTGGTATAGTACTTGGTTACGGTGAAAGTGAAGGTTAATTTAATTTCTCAAAATATTTATTATATCCATTAACCAGGTAAATATATAATTTCTAGTTCAGTTTAAGTCTCGGCACAGAGAGCATTTAATATTAAAATACTATATTTACGATGAATATATGTGAAGCTTATTTTCTTTAATTGGACGCGTACGTGCTCAATTAATTTTAAAATGCTATCTACGGGCAATTTTAAATTGATAACAATATGGTATACCAAATATTTGTTGCCGTTTCTAAATTTTGCAAATAATTGAAAAAAAGGAATCCTGTTTAGTTTCCTATATCGGTTTTTCTCAAGTCAGAAGCTTTCATTTCCAAAACGGTGGTAGATTATTCGATACTCACCAAAAAGTATTATGCTTTTATAATAGAAAAGTATATTCGACTTTAACTATCAGTCACAATGTTGAATAAAAACCGCATAATTCAAACAAATTTTTTACGTACACCGTATAGTTCAAATACGTAAATAATCATTAGGAGCAAGGTGTTTGGTAATAATTTATAAACAATGATGCTTGCATTGGCATGTCCCCTGGCAACTGCTTAAATTGTGTAACTAAGATGATAGTGATTGTATGATTAAAATTGTTTAATAATTAAATACATATAAAAAAAATTAGGACCACATAGCTTCTTGCCGGTTCTTCTCTGGACAGGTCAAAACTTCCGAACTGATGATAGATTGACAATAGCAACAAGAGCTTGACAGACCTAACCTAAACTGAATAGAGGATTTTTGAATTTGAAAAGTCAAAATCTGGACGGCTATGTTTCTAAGCTGCTGAGCATTCAATGTACTGCATACAAGCACCAGCACGTATCATAGGTATCTTACTCATGTGTTATATGACAATGAGTGATGTATTGGATTATATATTTCAATGGATACTAAGCACTGAATAGAAATGGTAGATGTAAGACAAACAAAGTCAGCTAATTTTATAACTGTGAACGAGGAACGATGATATTCGATACTCGTAGAAATGCAAAAACTAAAGCCTGTATTTATATGGTCAAATATTACTTGAGGACGAAACTAAACAAAAAATTCTAATTTTTCACTTAATAAGCTTATTGCTTAACTGCCTCCGTAGCCTAGTTGTATAGGAGTGTGCTTTAGAAACCGGAGGTTCGAATCCTGCGAGGACTCAACAAATTTTTATTGTTGTTTCCTAGTTGGTTAGGGCAATTAGGGCCGATCACCCAACTATCTGAAAAGTAAGATGATCCATACGTCGGATGGGCATGTAAAACGTCGGTCCACCCACCAGCCTGCATTGGACCAGCGTGGTGGGATACGGTTCCCTAAACCCCAATGGATAGTGTATTAGAGCCAGTCCAGCAGTGGACTATCACAGGCTGGTGATGATGAATAAGCTTAAATGTTACCTTAGGAAAAAAAATTAAGGGATGTACAAAGTTTGCCACAAAATAATACAGTCATCCTTATTTAAATATCCATACGTATATAATGCTAATCTTCGATTAAACTACTGCTTTCATTAAAATAATTCTCTCAGCATTGGAAAGCTACGTTCGTCTAAGGTAACATAGGCTTGCATTGTGCTTTCACCCCAGGAGTACCAAACATCTGAAAACAACATTTCTAATATATACTTAAAGCTTAAACAACGCATCGTATGTTTGTTTAGCGCTAAACTGTCAACAAAAATATTTAATGATATGACTTGTGGTTTAAAACATCGAAACACAAGGGGACCTACTGATGGTAGGTCCCCTGTTTACAGGAGACCGTCTGGTGAGTACTACCATGCGTGCCTATTTCCGCGCGAAGCAGTAGTGTGAAACACTGCTGTGTTCCGTTGAAGGGCACCGTAGCCAGGTATTTACTGCGGTAAACGAGACTTAACACCCTATGTCTCACGGTAGGCAACGTTGGCGATACCACTGGTATTGCCAATGTTCTGCGGTGTCGGTGACCACTTTCCATCAGGTGGCCCGACTGCTCGTCTGCCTGCGTAAGCCATAAAAAAAAAACAGGAAATCAATTCGTACATTTCACCGACTTGTTCCTATTTACTTACAAAACTCGTCCAAATGGGCCTCGACCAAAACGCATTTCAGCGCGCTTCATAAATATTCAAACGAGAGAGCAAATAATCTTTTTGTATTTTAATAATTCCCCTCGCGTTCCGATTTGTGAATTCGGTGGAACTAATGGATTGGACTTTATTTTAATTCAGAGTCTCCATTTTGGTGATTGCGCAATTCCAAGTGTTCTGAATGTTTAAATAGCACAGTTCATACGTATTAGATATATTCTATATTTTAAATGATCTAGTATTCTCTTGATACTAAAATTCCTGAGAAAAATGAAACACGTGTAAATATTATTTTAAAAACATGACAAAGACATGATGTCATTAGTCTCTTTGCCTCCCCGAGACTTGATATAATAAAACTTATTGAACTACTTTCTCAGACACAATGCCATGTACACTAATACATATTATGATTTTTTTATTACCTTATTAAAAATAATTAGTTGTAAATATTCGGTTATTGTAGTTGCCTCAAAAATAAGATTAGCAATTTACATAACAAAACTACAAAGTTTGCCATAAGAACTTAGTTTATAATATCATGCTTTATTTATACAAATTTACTTAGGAACTCGGATAAGAAGCACGTTTAACGTTTTTAACGATAAATATTACCCTCATCATGTATTATGTTCTTTTAAAAAGCTGAACAAATATATGAGGTAGGTACACCTTTAGCGTGAGGAATTTAGGCTCAAACTACCCTTATTCTACAAAGTTTATTTTTTCCTTATACTTTTTATATGAATTAAATTATTATTGGTGTCCAATATAAATTATTTTGAAATAAACAGTTATGTACTTTTAACTATATACATTTTCATAATACTTTTAACATTTTAAGTAATCGTGGAGTTTTTGCTACATTAGCAAATATAGTTTTGTAATTTGAACCACAAATTTTCTTTATGACGCAACATTCCATTGCATTTGTAAGTTATGAAATCAAATAATGGAGTACATTACTTGAAAGTGTACTAAATTGAATTATTCAAAAGCGGTACAATGAACACACTTCATGAAAAACAATTAGATTACTTTTTGTGAGAATGTGATTTAGTATTGGTGAGTTAAAATGATTCGCTAAATTAAACATTATAGGGTTTGAAAAAATTGGAAATGAAAGCCTCGTATCATTAATATCCGCACAAAACTAAACAACAATGGTAGAAAAAAACCTATTAAAGTTTTTAAACGTGACAATTGTCTCACGATATTTTTATTACGAGCATTTATTGAAATAAGATTGTGAGTTTATTGTGTTATTCAATAGTTCAGAGAAGTACTTTACTATACAACTATTATATTATTTATTATATTTAATATACGTATTTTAAGAACTTTACGAAGTCCTGTTATCTGCTTTATGATGCTAGGCCTTTATTATTAAAAAAAACTGATATTGTTGTACTTTAAGTTCATACGTTCATGTCATACGTTGTTGAAATTTTGGTGCAATGGCGGATTTATATTTTTATGAACTTAAAATTAAGCATGCGCCGTGTACAACGTAGACACGTTATGGAGTGTAAACCAGCGAATGATTTCCCTCGTGCGTCTTTCAGGTGCTACTGCCTTAACAAAGTCGGTTCTGCAATCGGTAAGGTGCGTTGCCTAACCACTTTATGTATAATAAAACTGTAAGCAACTTCAAAAAGTTCCAATTAATGGAGCTTTATATAAAGTTATTTTTTTAATTATTTAATTTAAACGAGAGTCTTGCAAAAACCTGATAGTGAGATTAGAATAAATACGCTCTTCTTAAGAAATGCGAAGTAGGTTTTCATAAACCTGCTCGATCTGGAACATATCACGTCTAGTTTACGCGGCAATTACGCTGGCTACGGCGCTCTTAAAACCGGAATACAACAGTGTTTACTCTACCGATTGCAGCAGACAAAGGCACCGCGGTGGTACTTTTCTGAAGGTAAGGTCTCTTGTAAAAAGGAGACCCTTTTTGAATCTCTACATATGCCTTAGCCGCGCGACATGAGTTTAGGCAATTTAGACTCGAAATAAATGTTCGACCGGAAGAAAACAAAAGAAAAAAGAAAGGTAAACGCAATGTTGAACCTATAAAAGGATACAACTTTTATGGGCCAATAGAAATAGGCCTTACAAATACTTTATTGGTAACGGAAAATATGTAATCTCTCTTTCGTAATGTCGCAGCACAGATAATTGCTGTCAGTTTCAATATGCATTAAGCCGCACAGTGACAACGTGACGCACTGCGGCTCAAAACTTTCACGTATAAAATAATCCTTTGTGAACGAACAAAACAAATTTCAATTAAATCTATTTTCCGTCAAGCGCCATTTATATTTTATTGTATCGACGAGTTTTCAAATCGCTTCGCTCTAATCGAAGTGAATACTGCTAGTGACAAAAAAAGCAAATGTTTAAACTGGTAACGTTCCATTTGTCTATATATATTTTAATAAATTCGTTTAGATATTTTTATAAATGGTATCGTCGTAAATACAATTAACTAAAGCTCTATTTTGCCCTTAAATAATGTATAAGATGGATTAATTTAGTATTTTTTCTTTAACTAGTAGCGTTTTTAAAATTAATTGAAATCCGATTTAATAGAGCGTCAAAATAAACTAGACTGCGGGGACTGCTAGAGCTACTAAGTGCTTATGATTTAGAAATCGGATGTTGTCAGTTCGAATTTTACACGGAGTAACAACTTTATGCGGTTGTTTTCTATTTGGTTAGGGTAATGTGAACCGATCATATCATTGCCTGAAAAGTAGCATGTTTCATGTATAAATAAACCTTTATTCCTGTGCGACATCTCTACTAATTAAGCAATTCAACCTATTGGGCTGTGAGATTGTATAAGAGAATGTACACATGTGCACTTTAATAGACCTTGCTTAGATGCAGAACTCTAAAAATAGCCGAGCATCGCAGTTGAACTAGACGTCATGATCAGTTTGCATTAAAAACGTTTTCTTCTAAAGTTAAAAGATATAGAGATGACTTCTTAACGTGGAAGAATGTCATGTTTCTGCAATTCGTTATATATTCTGAGATGTACATAAAAAGACTAAGATCGTTAAAAATAAAAATATAATAATAATGTTCTCCAGTCGATTATGACTATGGCGGCCGATCTAAATTAGAGATCAGCCAACTCAGGAGATATTATAGTGCATCAGTGTATTGAGGACGGGGTGTGTGCCTGCAAACAAGGCACACTCTCTGTTCGTTTATACTCTCAATGCCCGATGGGACGGATAGAAGCCAGGACAGGACTTTTTACATGCCCATACCTTACTTTTCAGACAATTGGGAGATCAGCCCAAATTGCCCTAACCAACTAGAAAATCACATCACAACACATCATCAGCCTTTGTTAGTCCACTGCTGGACATAGGCTCCCCTAATACAACTCCTATCCATTAGGGTTTGACCGTATCCCACCACGCTGGTCCAATGCGGGTGGTGGGTGGACCGACTTTTACATGCCCATCCGACGCATGGATCATCTTACTTTTCAGACAATTGGGTGATCGGCCCAAATTGCCCTAACCAACTAGGAAACAACTAATGAAAATTTGTTGTGTCCCCGCAGGATCGAACCCACGATCTCCGGTTTCTAAAGCAACGCCTCTTACATAGGGCTATGGAGGCACATATATTAGAAGATTATAGAAATATCCTTTCCCAAGTAAAACTCATCCAAGTATATGCTAAAATGGTCATATTTCTGTATCAATCTTTCATAATACATGTAATATAAGCCTAACATGAATGGAGAAAAAGTCTCTGCAACGCCACATAAAAAAATCGTTGTACTGCTCCGCTGTCTGTCACATTAGTGTCTACTGTACAACCCTCTTCGAACGACTCCTCACGGAACTATAACGGAAACCTTTTTTGAGAGATTCTTAATTTACTACATTTTGATTGTAATATGTTTTACATCTACCTGTAACAGTACATGGCGTGCACCGTATTTACAAAAATATTAAACAGTTAGAGGTTTAGAGGTGTGGGTAATAGAATGTACTATTTAATAATTATTTATTGCAAGTTGATTACGAAATTAGACGACATGATTTTGTAGATATATATTACGCAAAATAATGCATGTTTTTTTTTATTTACACTTAATCGAATAAAACTCAGTGTTTTTATCTTTACAGAACTTTGGTGATGAGTACTTCAAAAGTTTCTGGAAGTGAATTTAAAGAAAAAGACGTTTTAATCACTTGTTCGTTTAAACCTTTACAAGAATTACGTAAACGTTTTAATAAATCATCATCATAATCATCATCAGCCTGTGTCAGTCCACTGCTGGACATAGGCCTCCCCTAATGCACGTCACCGCTTCCGATCTTCGGCTATTCTCATCCATGTTGTTGCCTGCTTATATTCCGTCGTGATCATATTTTTTTGTCAAAATTTCACTTGTGTAGTATGTACATTTTTAGGCAAAATAAATATTTATTAATTAAATATCTAAGTATTACCAATGCTATGTTGTGTAATGTATCTATTTATTTGTTCGTTAATTCAATTTTACCATTGATATCTAACTTAACGATTTACTACACTTAAATTATTGGAAAATTAGTATGCAATTAAGATGAATATATTTTACGAAAAACGAGATAGACTCAGATTAAAAAATATGTAACACATCCAGATTTCAATAACCCTAAATTTATTTACAGATGTTTCAGTAGCGTTCAATGAATCTTAAGCTTACGGGAATGGAAGTCAAATTCTATTATGCTTACTTCCTTGTAGTAAAACATAAAACATAGATAGGAAGGTGTTTGAAGAAGCTTCTACGTCATTACTACGTGTATTATCGAGTGCTATTGCGAGATATTGGGTCGTGAAAAGTAGTACTTACGCTGAAGCTTTTGCATTCGGAGCGCTGTTCGGATGGCGGTTTTCAAAGGAAACTGGTTTTTTTTACGATATTGCATAATATAAAATGCATTGAATATCTGTTCCGAAGCTCTGTTGCAATCCTAGTTGAGAACTGAATGAATTGTTTGCTTAAGGACCGCTTTTCTCAGATAATGTCTATAGACATCATTATCGTTAAAAAGTACTTTAAAATATTTTTATTGTATTAATTTTCAATACAAAGTAATCGTTTATTTTACTGTAAGTTCTTATCTTAAAACAAAAAAAAATTATGTTTTAATCGATGTCCTTTGAATTGGAGCAAAGCAGTGAATTTAAGTTGAATGGATAATAATCGTATTCATTTACACTGGGCCGATAAAACATAGAATTAGCAACTATGTTAAATATTTCTAATAACTATCAATACTACTATCACTTTGATAATAATTTAAGTACTGATTAACAACAATGAACCATTGGTTTTTGTTTTTACTCAAAATATTTTTCAATCAACTTCAATATTTTATGGATATTCTGTACTGATCCTAATTACCACGTATGTGGTAATAATTTAGCAAAATGACAGAAACCCTTTGTTCATCTGCTGCTTGACATGTTAATTCTCCGTAAGATGACAAGTGGCATAATGTTGCACCTACAGGATGGTTGTCATGTACTTTGTTATCTAACGAAGGCGCCACAAACGGAATTATTATTTATGAATTTGTCCTGTAATTAAAGCTTGATTAATTGTCTCTTCTTAACCGATGTCTTGAAAAGAAGCAAATTTATAGAAATCGATATTCATAAAGCATAAAAGCTTAATTAAGACTGTTAAATCTGATACAATAGACACAGAAATAATAAAAAAATCGAGTTTATTTTTTTACTTACTAAGGCTTACTAAATATATACATACAAGTCTATGCAAACTATTAAAAATTTATATTAATATTGTTACAAACCATCTATAACACCAGGGTATCACTAACGCCGTATCACATAGGCTGTTACGTCTCGTTTACGCAGTAAATACGCTGACTACGGTTGCCTTCAAACCGGAATACGGTAGTGTTTTCACACTACCACTGTGAGCAGAAATAGACGCCCCTGAAAAAAGGGACCTACCATCTTAGAAAAATCATCTTTATTATATGAAGTCTGAAGCACAGGAGCAGCTAAAAACGTAAACTTAATTTGTACCGTGTGGTTTTTATGGAATTCTGTAATTTAGGACATAAAAAAGAAACCTTTACATGTCTGTCCCTTTTTCCGTGTTTTTGAAAGGATTAGGTGATTTTAGCAAAATCCCGATTAGGCTTATTTTAATCGAGGTCCAGTCAACAAGGTAAAAGGATAAATAATAATACGAAGCTAAATAATATTTCCAGAAAACAATAGGAAGGAACCAAAACCAGGAACAAAAACTAGAACTATAATTGGCAAGGCATTGAGTGCAGTTAGTATTCGCAGATTAGACGCAAATTACATGCCATGTATCCAATGGTTGCAAAGCCTTATTGCCGACCGCAAGTCATGAGCGAGTTGCCGGCCATGTCCACTATTGACCAGTACAGCGTTGACAAGAACGTTTTAGTTTCTAGCTGCTATTTCTATTTTAGTAATGTAAGCGATAAAAATATTGTGTCCGCTTTTAAATCTCTGGACATTAAAAAAACTGTAGGTCTGTGGGAGATTTCGGTTAAGGTGATGAATTCTATTATCGATGTTATGTCACCTTGCAGCTATTTTTAATGATCGTATTACATGTGGTAAATTTCCTGACCTTATGAAGCACAGTAAAGTTATTCCGGTATTAAAATCAGGCAGTACTACAGACCCCAATAACGTTAGACCTATTAGTATACTGCCTGCGCTTAGTAAAATTTTCGAGAAAATAATTCTTAACCAATTACAAATACATTTTAATTTTCATAATATGCTTAATAACAAACAGTATGGTTTTACACGGGGTCGTTCTTCAACCGATGCAGGTGTCCATCTTATTAAGACTATATTTGAGGCATGGAAGGGTCACACGATGCCTTAGGTGTCTTCTGTGACTCTAACCAAAACATTTGACTGTGCTACAGCATGATACTTTGGTCAGGAAATTAAGCCACTCATGGTATCAAAAATGCCGCACTTTGGGGCCTTTTCTTCCTGGTCTATATTAATGACCTACCACACCAAGGTTGAGAACAATAATGAGATTATATTATTTGCTGATGATACTTTAATATTTAGAAGAAAACGACGTAATTTGTAAATGACGATGTAAATAATACCTCTCAAAAGTAAAATACTGGTTTAGTGCAAATAATTTATTGTTAAACAAAATAAAACTAAATGTATAAGGTTTATAACTCCTAATGTTCCTCGCTGGTGTGATGTGGTCGTAGATGGAGAGCGCTAGACCACGTACATTGCACTGTATTTCTCGGCATCACAATAGATTCTAAACTGCAATGGGGCCTTCATATTCACAGACTGGCGAGTAAACTTAGCTCATGGCTTATGCAGTCAAAAATATTAGACAATTAACTGATGTTGAGACAGCCTGTTTAGTATATTTTATTATTTCACAGTATAATGTCTTATGGCATTCTACGTGGGAAACGCGGCTGATATTAATACTATTTTTATAATTCAAAAAGAGCGATTCGAGCAGTCTAGAACTAGGGCCCCAAAGAATCGCTGAGAAAATGTTTACAGAAATGAATGTAATGACTGTTTTTTCTCAATACATATTTGAAAATATTATGTATGTTCATAAAATAAAAATGATTTTGTAAAACATTGTGACACATAATCTAAATACTAGAATAAGATAATTACGTTCTTCCAAAAACTAGGCTCTGAAGAACAATGAAATCCTTCACGGACAATGTATACTCTTTCTACAATAAAATACCAGAAAACGTTCAGCTTTTATCTGTAAATAAATTAAAAAAGTTGTAAAGGAACGTTTGTGTGTTAAAGGATATTATTGTTGTAATGACTACTTGATAGATAACACACCCTGGTAATAAACTGTTCGCTTCCAGGCTATTTCAAAGTAGTAAAATGTAAGGTTTTGTAAAGATTTGTAAAATTTATTGAAGAAAAAGAAAAAAGGAAAAGTCCCGCTCAGTTTCTTACGCCGGTTCTTCTCAGGTCAGAGGCTTCCATTTCCGAACCGGTGGTAGATTATTTGCCAATCAATAAGAAAGTGTAATGCTTCCATATTGAAAAAAGATATTTGACTTTGACTTTGACTTTGACTATTATCGCATTAAAATAAATTGCAGTTATCGTATAAAACACAATTAACGTAATTTAAAATTATATGTTTATTTCTGAAATAAAATAATCATAATAGTTTGTTAAAATGAGACGTGCTTGGGGTTATAACGTATTTAAAAAAAAATGCTTTATTTAAATATTTATTAAGTATAAACCACAGAAGCATTTTCTGTCAAAACAAGTTAGACTGGTTAGGGTTGTAGTAGTCTCGACATTTTTTTTGATTCGGAATCCTAGACTATAAGAACAAATGAAAGATTTGACGCTTTTGAGAAGTGGGTAAAAATTTAAAAAAGGAGAGCAGAGAAAAGGTCCAGAAAGAACGATAATAATCATAACTAAAGTTTTACCAGGCATTGAAGAAGTGAACATTTGTGTAATTATTGTTTAAATTTGCTACATGGTAAAATATTTAAAACGTTTGAAATAAATTAGGAAACAACACTCAAGTACGATAGTAATATATAGCCAGTACGATGTATAGCTATATCGTACTATCGTATATAATATAGCCAGAATTTAAACAAATGAATGATTTGGGGGATAAATAATACAGTAATGCAGAGCATACAACAATGCATTGACTACAAGCTCAATATGTTTGACGTCAAAAAATTTTAGGTGAATTGTAAACATATCAAAAACTCAAATAATTTAAATTTCTATGCTCTGCATTTTTCACGCAAATAAGAAATTTTGTCCTTCCCGAAATGGTTTCCAGTACTTCATGAATATTTTAATAACAGCTCGAATAATATTTTTGCATTTTAATTACTTGTGTTCCAATTTTTGTGTTCGTTGGACCTAATTGATCGGACTACATCGCAATTCAAAGGCTCTTTTTTAATAACCCCACAACATTTTGCGATATTATGTGTGTATAATATTTTTATTTCGAGTATACAGTTAACGTATACAAATGTAAAAACCGATGTATAAATTAACGACAGTCCCACTTTCTTTTAATCGTTATAGATAAAAAATGTATGGTTCTTAAGTTTATTTTTTATATCGTTGCGTTTAATTACGTGGTGTCTAGTCCATAAAAATATGTTATATCTAAAAGGATTTTTGTATTTTAATACATTTACTCATTGACTGTGAACTACAAAATCTATCGAGTCTTTATCAATTTAAATGCTTACAAGGCGATTCCACATCTCTTGAACCGTGCGGCGAGTCCTTCGTGCAACTTGAATGAACATTGAAGCTCAGTGGATTGCGGTGTAAGTGCAAACCCACGTTGGTGGTAGGTTTTTATTTCTGAACTTGAAGTCCTTTCATAACTGCTCAACGCTTGAATATTATAATTAATATTATATCAACTTAATTTTTTTTTAAATATTCCAGTAAAAAAATTTGGTTCAATTTGTCTTCTTGTATATAAATCTTGAACATCGCACGATTAACGCCTTATACATAAATAAAAGATTTGATACAAGAGTACGAATTTATTTGCGTTTAATTTGGTTTACAATTTTTTCCTGCTTGTTTGGGTCTGTCTCCTGATCCCATGATCAGCCATCTGTAAAGAAGGAAATATTTTCAGCTTTTAATAATAAGCAAAGAACAGTTACTACAATTTCAATAATCGAAATTAAATAAGCTTTGGCTTTTATATTTTTGCAATTATCGACGTACATAGTCCGTCTTAAAAGTGTACTCTCTAACAAAACTATTTGTACTAATAAGTCTATTTTATTTGTGTTATAAATACTATAAGAGTACTTATTGATTTATTTTAAATAACGCAGGTGCTCTGCATTGTATAGGTTGTCTGAGGATGCATGAACTGAAAATTTCTTGTCTGCGTATGAACTTATTTTATAATTATAGTCAAACCGTGTAAGGAAGGTAAAAGAAGTAAATAAAGAGTGTGATGTTTTATACAACACAAAAAACGATGTTTGCAATCAAAAGTAAAGTAAAAAAAATTGACTTCAAAACCTCACTGTAAACCCGCCGCATAAGTCCAGTCTCAGCATAATTGCCTCCGTAACTAAAATTTATTAATACATCTATGTATTCCTATTTATAGTAACCTTACTTTCCACTTTTAGTTATATTTACGAAACAATAATTTTTATTTTATATACATTTTGTGGTAGCTATAAATCTCTATACAAAATGTGCAACTAACGCAGAATTTAAACTATTTACTGAAACTGTTTGTAATTTTTTATGCATTCCATGAAATATTAATAGGTAGTAGTCCTGCACTTTTGATGTTCACCATAACAAACAAAGGTGAAAAAATATTTAACCGTTTATCTAACACCGGCGATTAAAGCCTAAATTAACAAATTTTTATTTGCAAACACTATACTACCTATGCAGAGGAAAACACCGGAGGTCAGGGGTTCGTAAGGAAACAAATTTTTGTTATTGATATTATCTGGTTTGGTTAAGAAAATTTGGGATTGAAAATTGTCTGAAAAGTAAGAAGGTCCATGCGCCGGATGGTCATGTAAATAATCGGTCCTCCCGCAAACCCGCATTGCACCAGCATGGTGGGATATGGTACAAAAACCCCCTAATGGAGATGGTGAGGGGAAGGTCCAGCAGTGGACTAACATAGGCTGATGATAATGAAACACTATACACGTATTAAGCACAGTTTACAATGTATAAAATACAACTAATATTTTAACATCGACTTTAAAACTCAGGCAATGTATTAAAACTTTTTCCACTCCTGTATGAAGAAGCTGCTTCTCAATTTGTATGTCTGCGTAAAGTACATTGCCACTTTATTTATTTATTCAGTCACAAGTTATGATAGCAATGCTTATAACTTTATCTTAAAAAGACCACTTAAACAAGTGTCCAACAGTAAATGCTGATGGGCTCATTTATATTTTCAATTTTTCTATGTATTAATTTCTCCAATTTTCGTATTTACCATCAAAGCACGTGGGCATTCAAATCCCTAATGTCAGAATTCGAACGCTCATTCCATGGTTTATATGTTACTTAAATTCTAAGGTCAAGCATTAAAACGCTTGCAAATCTATTAACATGATTGTTTATACGCATAATTATTTCTATTGTTTACGCGAATATTATACATTATTAAATGAAATGACTTGACGGATTTTATCGCGTTTATTTTTAATCGGGAATTTAAAAATGTAAAATAAACGCGGCAAATACGTAGTCATTTTATTTAATAATCGTTTATACGCAATAAGTTTTACACGATTAATTTACTTGAGAAACTCTTGTTAATAAACTACTGAAATGTCGGTCGCCAACTAATCAACTGCAGTTAACAAGGCGCTAGGGAGCGGCTTTTATTACAAACAAATGTTCCGACTCAGCGAGGACTCTCAGTTACGCTCAACAAGTTGCTAAATTTCGCTTAATTTATTTAAACTCAGTTACAAACTTATAATCACTAATACCTTTTAATAGATACGGTAAATGTTTTAAATTATTATTTGTAAGGTACCGATTTAATATAGTTGAGATTAATCAAAGATCTTTAATAGATAAAGAGATTTAGTCTACAGGGAACCTTCCGAAAAATACTAGCGTGATATCTATTTCTTCCGTAAAACACGAGA
Source organism: Lamproptera curius (assembly GCA_029286875.1). Taxonomy (NCBI): domain Eukaryota; kingdom Metazoa; phylum Arthropoda; class Insecta; order Lepidoptera; family Papilionidae; genus Lamproptera; species Lamproptera curius. Next base: position 900,883 of record JAGSMT010000181.1, read on the forward strand.
AATACTGCATTCTCGTTTAAAGAGCACCGTAGCCAGGTAATAGAAACGCAATGTTACAGATCTCAGGCCGACGAACGCATTTTGGCCCTTCAGAAAAGAAGGGCCAAATTGAACAAGGTGTGTCACTTAATATTACCTTCTTGCTTATCTCATTACTTTGATGTAAGAAATTATAAATATATGTATGGTACTTCTTAAACGTACGTTCTTAAACATACGACGTGAGAAAACAAGCAAGAGTCACATGAAGCAAGGAAAGCAGCGATATTACGTTTCGTTTACACAATTATTACAAATAATATTATTACCATCATCATCATCATTAGCCTGTGATAGTCCATTGCTGGGTATAGACCTCCTCTAATACACCCCTATCCATTAGGGAGTTTTGGACCGTATCCCACCATACTGGTCCAATGCGGGTTGGTGGGTGGACCGAATTTTTCTTGCCCATCCGACGCATTGATCATCTTACTTTTCAGACAATTGGGTGATCGGCCCAAATTGTCATATCCAACTGGGAAACATCAATGAAAATTTGTTGAGTCCCCGCAGGATTTAAACCCACTCCAGTTTGCAGTGAAGAACACACCCATACCACTAGGCTACGGAGGCAGGCAGGAGGATAAATAAAATAGTTTTAAATAGTAGTAGTATTATCAATATCTTTATAACTGTACCTCCTAAACACATTTAATTAAATGAAAAAGAGAGACGAATAAAAAAAATCCTAGCTGAGTTTCTTTCACCAGTTCTTCTCAGGTCAGAAGTGTCCTTTTCCTAAAGTGTGGTAGCATTCTTGACAATCAAAAGTGCAACACTTCTACGTTGAATGAAGACAATTAAAATAGAATTTTAATTTAGGCATATTTGATATTTTTGCAAAGATATAAAACAAACGCATTTTTCTTCAAATATAATACATGTTTTAAATAACATGTTTACATAGGATAAAACTATTATAATATCATTGATATTTAACGTTACTTACAACGAAAATTTAAAAATCACATTTAAACTATTTCTTAAAGAGAAAGTAACAATCTTTATTCGGCGAACTTCATTTTTCTTTCAGAACTTTAAAGTATAATCTTTAGAAATTTCTTATCGGATCTTCATGCAGGACTCTCTACACTTTATTTATGTGACAGGCAGCTTTTCTTGCAATGACGGTTTTTTAAACGAAGATATATCTACATTGTTTTATTTTTTAAGTTTTGAATCTGAATATTATAAAAGTAGGCTATAATAGAATTTTTTTCTTGAAGTGAATGATATTTTGTAGTATTTATTAATACCTCAAAGCAAATTATTATTTAAAGATTGTTGCATAATAAGATACGAAACATTCAGGCAACCAGCTAAAAAATTAAAGTGTGCTGGAGGTTTTAATATTGCAGCAATTTTTTCGTGTAAATAAAATTACTTTACCATTTTTCACTCGTTGATTTCTTCATATAGCTGGAGTTAATATCGTATAATAACAAAACATATTGAATCAGTAAATTTTCCTAAGATTTTTAGATTGAAAAAATATGTGAAGAAACCGTAAACTAAGATATTGATTAAGAATGGAGTATGCATTACTTGGTGGCATTGCCCCGTAGCCCAGTGGTGTTGCTTTTGAACGTTGTTTTTCTGGATGGTTTAGACAATAAGGGCTTATCACCCGACTGTGAGCAAAGTAAGAGATCCGTGCGTCGGACGGCCATGTAAAGTGTTGGTCGCGGTTGTTGAGACCATCTTTGGCAGTCGTTAAAGAATGCCAGTGCCATTAAATTTATTGACAACTAAAGAGAGTAGCCATTTGCAATGCTGGTATCAGCAACATGCTGCCTACCGTGAGACATACGATGATAAGTCTCGTTTACCCAGTAAATACGCTGGCTACGGTGCCCTTCAAACCGGAACACAGTAGTGTTTTCACACTACTGCTTTGCGGTAGAAAAAAGCACCGTGGTGGTACCTACCCAGACGGTCTCCTGTAAAAAGGGGACCTACCACAGGTAATTATGGCTGTAACAAGCAATCTCTTTTGTTTTATTGCGTATATTTCAGTATTTAATGTGATGTACTCGAAATCAATATCGAGTTCGGCCGATTGACATTATAAAACAGCTATCGAAGCGGGATATATTGTCTGCACAAATACACACGCAAACACAGGTGCAACTGCACTTCTATTTTCTTTTACTTCTTTTGTTCGAGGAAACGGTAAACCGACACGAAGGGATAGAAAAGATACGTGGAGTGAACCTGCTTACTTTAGGCAAAGGGTACAGCCTAAAGTAATTAGGAAACGATGATGAAAAATTGGTGAATTTCCTCATGGTTCGAACCTACGATTTATGGTCTCTAAAAGGCAAGCACTAGCAACTATCTTTCTCCCAGACGGAAGATTAAAATTTATTATACGATTCAACAATAAAATTTATTCCCACAGTTTAACTGAGACGCTAAATAAGATGCTAGGCAACAATTAGATATAAGACGATATATATTAAAATTATATTATAAATCGATACAATTCATACATTGTAACAATAATAATTAGTATTTGTGCAGCAGTACTGAGTAAACGGTTGATTTGGTCCAAAAAAAAAGGTTTCAAGAAAATTATTTCATTATAAGGCAACATGTTGTAAATTGCTAACGCTATCCTAACCTTTACCATAAACATATTCAAAATAATTTGTCTAAAACAAACTACTAACAAGTTATAAATAGTTTACATTTAGTGCATAAAATAATATGCCAAGGGAAAGAATAACTACTTATCACTATGAAATAGCTCGCGAATTATTTTAATTTTTACATCCTTGAATAATTTTTTAATTCAGTTTTTTATTTATACCAGCTCGTTCATATTTAAATATAAAACTGGACCAAACATAGGCTCCAAATTACGGCTCACAACGTTCTCCATTAATATTCAAATAGAAAATAATATTTTGTCTTTAATCATTCCACCACGTTCCAATTAGCATCTTAGTTGTTCTAATGATAAGACTTTTGTAATTCATAATCCATTTCGGTGACGACGACGTTTTCCAAGAATTAGAAGTTTCAAATGTCATTGTGCCTGTAATTACATTTAAAAGATTTTTGAGTTTTGAAAGGACAAAACACTGAACCAATTTGCAATATTCATTAGAAACTGTATTTTATGGTCATGCCACTTTTTACAAAGAGAATTCTTGCAAAAATAGATAATTTGAAAAGCTGCGGACGGATATACCTACATGATATTACCGATGGTATGGATGGATACTGCTTTACTTTTATGCAAGCGTATAATAAAGCAAGTATAAAAGGTTATTATTGTACGGTTCTAAACGTGACATGTTAAAACACTTTTAACAAGTCTCAATAAAAGATAGTTCCTGATAGTATTAACTAAATATTTAGATACAAACATTTGTTACATGAGTGCATACCTCCAAATCTTTGTTAATACATAAAGCACGTTGTAATTTATAAGCACGAGTCAATTGCTATCTGAACTTTTAATCATGTGTTACAATTACTTATTGGAAACGTAATACTATTTGATGGATAAAATATATTTACTTAACTCATAAGATTTGTTGTCAAAGTAATATTAACATAGTATGTCAAATTTCGGAGCACTAATTAGTGTTTTTAAAAACTAAAATAAAACTAAATGCTGATATTGAGGCTTAAACTAACTTAATATATAAGGTGTTGCTGATATGGAGGCACTAATATTAATGACTTAAAATTAATTCACAATTAATAATGGCAGCTGATTAGCCTGGGAACGCTTATTCAGATTTCTCAGAGAAGTAACATAAACGCTTACTATGCTTTCTCACGGTTGAGGACTGAGAAAGGCTCAAATTCTTTATTGCAAAATTCTGAACAAGCCCTCTAGTCCAATACAGAAGGGTGAGGGGATACAAACTCCTCCTCTTTAAGAGAGGAAATTATCGGAATTCGCTACTTTGATCATTGTGATTTCGTCAGAGTCTATAATTTTTAAAATCTTACATCTAAACACATAACTTAGAAACATCAAGAGCATTAAGATTACAAAACATAAAGTACTATATGCTAAGGCACTGAATTTAGGATTTGTCTTTGATGATATAACACTGTCAAACACTTCACTATTTTTTCAATGCATATGACATGAATTTTATGTCGTCAAGATTAATTTCACGATGTTAACTGTACGTGCGCTGATAGGGTTGTTTGAGTGCAGCGAGGGTGATTATGACGGAATTGGTGACACCGCAGCTCCCTTCTCTGTGTAGACCCAGTGATGCTGAATCGAATTCCGTTGATGTCTAGGTCACAAGGCTCGTCGACAGTGATAAGATACGTCCCAAATACCGAATATTTGGCTTAAATCTTCGTCACATTGTTTGGTTATTGTTGTTCTTAATTTGGTGAAGAGGATCCAATTGTCAGTATTTAACTTCTGGACCTTGACGTCTTCAATATGAATAGGATGCTGTTTGAATAAGTAAGATTATTAGCGAACTTCATTAGCTGTTCCCCTCAAGTTTGTCCCGGATATAAAACTCGGTTATCCTCAGTACACAGGAACTGATCTCCAGCTGGCGAGCGGACGACATGGAGCTTATGACCGTGGTGCACTTTTCACCTTTTGCCAACAGGTATGGAAATTTGGGAAATACAGGCTAGGGTTGTGTTAGGCTCAGGAAAATAGGTAAGAATACATTTTGAAATAATTGTATGTCAATTATCCGTAAGTGGAACTTCCATTATAAACGTGATCTGGTTTTCTTAATATAGATTTGACAGAAATTATTTCTTCCAATTTAACTAAATTTGATCGTTAGGTTCATACACTAATTTTCCGGATTGAGATATAAGTTTTAAATGTGATAATAATTCGTAGAATTTACAATAGATTGGTGTAAAATAGAACTCTTACTAAATGCTAGAGCTGTCTCTACTTCACTTAGATGAGTGGAATATTGTGTGAAAACTACTCATAAATAAGCTATATAAACCTAATATGTATGAGGATGATAACCGATTACTTTCTTTATCTTCCTAAGGTCGGCTTTCAACTTTCTTTAAACTGTGTCAAGTATTATGCCATTTTTGCTCATAAGTCCGTGAGTGTTTATGAAACTGTCTAACATTTTGGATACAATGGTTATCTTTTAGACACAACTACTTGGTCATGACTTATCTTAGAGTTAATCTATCATATTTAAGAGCGTCATCGTGATCTAAGTTCCGTTACAATTTTATAATAGATCCAGTGGATTTATGAGACCTCTTTTGTAACGTCGTGGTATTAGTTGACGATATTTATCGACAGTAATATCACGCAGATGTTGTACGTATGCTAACATGCCAATAGAATCCTGAGGATAAGGTTGTCTAAGATTCATTAGTTTTTGAAATTCGGAAAATTTTGACATTAATAATATCAAATCATCGTAGATTTTTGTAAAGCTTAAGAGTCTTAATGATAGTCCAGCTGTCTGTTTGTACATGCGCTTGGCCCTCCTTAACGGGTAGGAGTCCTGGGTTCCTTCAAGTAATTGTAGTTGGAAGTACTGTTTTCGCTGTCTACTGTCAGAATACACCACCTGTGGAGGGCGTTTAATATTTTAATGGGGCTTTTGTATTCTTTCTTTCGGTAATTACTTAATTGGGATCAATTACGTCTTAGTCTCACCCACAACCTTCGCTTTCTTATATCTTGGTTTATCTTTGCTCTTACGCTTATTAATATCTTTAACAAAACGTTTTTCCTATTGGTAGTTCAACATCGTTTTCCTCCTTGCTTTTTCTAACCCTTTCTTTATTAGCTGCCATCTTTTCCGCCAGCTGCGTGTATAGAAATTTAGTACGCTTTTCATGATCTTTAACTAGCTGCTTGGGTATCGCTTTTTCAAATTCTGTGCTGAATGGATTTTCGGAATCTGTGTGGCCAAATACTACCCTCAAAAGGAGTTAAACTGGTAGCTGAGTGAAAGTATGGGTATATGCCATTATGGAATATGTCATAACGGACGATGCGTCAGTGCACTTTTGCTCGTACTTAGCAAGTCTATATATCTCTTAATGGTTGAGTGAAAGCGTTCTATTAAACCATAGAATTTGGATTATTTATTGTTCTACATGACGGTCTATTTTATGCAATGAAAGGAATTCTTTCATGAGCTGATTGTTGAATTCCTTGCCTGGGTCGGAACTGATTCTTTTTGGGATGCCGTAGAATGAAAAATATTTTATCAGTGCTCGAATAACTTCGGGTGTGGATTTGTTGGAAATCTCAATTGCTTGTCCTAGTTTACTAAATGCGTCTATTAGTGTTAGATAGTATTTTCCTTCTATTGAAAACAAATCTATAAAAAGTTCTTGAAAGGGTGCATCTTGAGTCTGCGTTAATTGTAAAAATGGTTTAAGTGGTTTCCTGTCGTATTTCATTGATCGACAAGCATCACAAGCATTTATGACAGCAGCAACTGTTTCCTCCATTTTTTTCCAACAATAATTTCTTCGTGAGTTCGACCAAAGTTTCTTTTATACCCCGGTGGCATGTTTTTTCCTTGGTGATATTGCAAAACAATTTGTCTTTGCTCACTTTCATTATCCACATACACGACTCGTTCTGTACATTCATATAGTCGTACCATTTCCTTTTTAAATAATGCTAGGACTAACTTACTAAACTGTTTTCGATGTTCTTCTTCACTAAAATAAATAAAATATCTAATTTTTGGTCTAATGTATTCTTTCAAGAAGATTTTTATTAATTCGGTGTTGTTTATTGGCAAAAATACTTCTAAAATTTTATGTTTTTCTCTCGATAGGTCTCTTACTTGCATCTCATTTTTTAACCACGAAAATACAAGTATTTGGTTTGGCTTGTTATCTATGGCTTCGTGCAAAGATAGGAATGCCTTGCCTTCTAAACTAGCGGCTGAGTGTACGGTTTGCGATTTACTGCTTTCGGATTGGACATAAACGGTTCTTCAATAGGAAGGCCAAGATTGATGTTGTCCTTTCTGATGAATATCAAAAAATCGTAATTGGTGACTTTGTGCTATCATTATCTGAGTCAATAGTGACAATTCTTCCTTTTTTTCTAAATTTACAATCATGGAGTCTGCGTCCTCGTCATCCGAATCTAAAGCATTAAGTTTTATCCTGCTGAGTGCATCGGCGTTGGTATTTTGTTTACCGTTTTATATATTATTTCGAAGTCAAAATCTTGTAATCTCAATTTCAACGAGTTAATTTGCTGTTCGGTCTTTTAACGAATTGAGCCATGCCAGTGGTCGGTGGTCTGTGAATATAAAACTTTGCGTCCATATAGGTATGGGCGGAAATGTTTAGTAGCCCATATTATAGCGAGTAATTCACGCTCTATTGTGCGTGTAGCGGCTTTCGGTATCGCTTAAGGTGCGGCTTTGCGACCTATAGGCTTGTCGCCACCGACTTGGCCTGGGATAGAACGGCACCTAGCGCTACATTTGAGGCATCTGTCGTTAGTATGAATGGTTTTTCAACATCGGGATACTGTAAGAGAGGGCGTGAGTCAATAATTCCTTACATTTGTTAAAAGCATCAATATACTTCTGGTCTATAATGATCTTATGTCCTTTTCTTTAGACAAGATGTCAGAGGTTGAGTTAATTTTGCAAAATCTGGAATAAACGCCGGTAATCCACGGCCCAAGGAAGCTTTTGATCTCCGTTGTTGTTTTGGTATAGGAAGTTTAGCACAGCAGTTTATTTTGTCATCATTTGGTTTTAGTCCATCTTTGGTGATCGTATAGACTCAGATAGAGAACTTCTTTGCGCAAGAATTCTGATTTGTCTAGTTGTACCTTCAAATTAGTTTGCCGGAGTCTGTCAAATACGAGTCAATTTTTGAGAGTGTTCCTGTAGGCTACTAGAGAATATAATTACGTCGTCTAAGTATACCATGCAGTGTAGGCCAGATTAATCCTCGCAGGACGTTATCCATGGTTCGCTGGAAGGTAGCTGGGCTGTCTTTAATCCAAAGGCATTCTGAGGGAACTGGAAATGCCAGATTGTGTGCTGAATGCTGTCTTTTGTCTATCCTCTTCTTGGACTTCAATCTGGTGGTAGCCACTGCAAATCTATCGTTGTAAAATAAACGCTTTTCCCCAATTTATCGAACAAATCGTTAATATTCGGCAGCGGGTACTTATCGTCGATGGTGATGTCGTTGAGCCTTCTATAGTCGATGACCATGCGCCATTTAACTTCACCGGAGGCATCCATCTTTTTGGGCACAAGATGAACAGGTGCATTCCCATGGAGAATGGGATTCTTCGATTACATTGTCTTGTAATAATTTTTCAACTTGTTTGTTTATTTCAGTCGTTTGAGTTGGTGCCTGTCTGTATGGTTTTACGTAAATCGGATCTTCATTTCTTGTTCTAATTTTGTGTTTCACTTGATTAGTGAAACTAAGAGGTAACTGATCACAATGAAATATGTCTTTATATTCCTTACATAATTTTTACAATATAACCTTAGTTCTTCCTCATTAGTGTGGCTTAATCTAATTTTTTCTAGGTTTTCGTTTATCAATTGTTCGATGTGTAAATTGTCGTTTGTTGGACTCTCGTGGGTAGAATTTAAGTTTTCGTCTGGCTCGTGATGTTCAATAACCTTTGGGATTTCTTACAGTTAATTTGATTTGCTTCTCCGATGCGTTTTGGATTACTGTCGAAGCGTACCCATTTGTGCAATTAACTAATGCACTAGGCATTTGCACGCCCGGTCCAAATTCTTTTTAGTCAATTAAAGCTTCGCCAGAATACTGATCGATGGGAAGCTTAACCCGATGTTCCGTTTGCGGTTGTAATTCAATAGTATAGTCCAGGTTCTTATTTATTATAGATGCACACAGTTTTCGTCCTTAATACTTGGTGCTTTAGGTCGATTACTGCTTCCAAGTTATTTAGGGTCATTCCTATGAGACCATCGTACCGTTTATCGACGTCAAAAACGTAGAATTTATTCCATTGGTTGCTATTAAATGTGGGCATAAGTGGAGCTTCCACCACTTCATTAGGAAACTGGAGGCGTGAGTGCTGACAACCTTAAAGGGTTCTGGTTTGATGTGGTTCGCAAAATAATCGTATGCTTTTTGCGGGCTTAGAAAAGATCGCGTACCGCCCGTATCTAGCATCATTTTCGCATCGATTTCTGTTATGTGTATATAAAGGCAATTTAAGTGTTGGATCACAATTTATTTCTATTTCTTCTGGTCTGAATCCGGAGGCCGGTGTCGGAATTACTTCATCTTGCCCTAAATCTGATCGTGGTGTTTCGTGCAAAACATCTTCGTGACGCTGTAATATTCACCAACGGACAATCTTCCATATACGCATACTTTGTTCTGGTTCGCAGAGGTATTCATTGTAACATTGGTCTTCCTCTGTGAGCTCATTTAAGCGAAAACCTTCGCGAGGCGTCAGAGAGTGCTGTCCTCATGGTTACATCGGATGATTGTAATTGCGGTTTTTGTTTGAGGGGTTGACCAAAGTTCGGAGGAGCAATGGGAAAATCTCCGGTTTGAACCCGTTGGTTGATGTTGGTGTTGGTTTTGTGGACGATAGCCAGCTGTGGGTTAATGCCAAATTGCGGTCGATATCCTTGCTGTGGGTTAGATCCAAATTGCGGCGTGCGATTTCCAAATTGATTTTGGTTACCAAATCGTCGGCCGATATCCGAGTTGGGGTCGATAACCAACGTCTCTGTAGCAAGGTTTGTGCAGGCATTTTATAATGGCTGTGGTAGAAATTCTAACCTTGTGGTATGTTCTGAGGTATAAAGGATGTTTTAATCCACTCTTGCTGAGGCCCTATACCAAATTTAAATCCTTGCCCTTGAGGTATAGGGAACCATCGGTTTTGAGGCAGTTCCGGTATTATACATTTTATTTCATGTTGTATTGGTCTTGGAAATTTATTTCCTCGAGCACTAACACCTACAAGGCAGCTTCTAAGGTGGAAGGTGATTTAGACGCACTATACGAATTAAATTCTCCGGCAAGTTATAAGAACACATTTAGCGAAGTATTATTATAAATAATTGTTTTGCCCTGTTTTAAACCAGCGTCGTCTGAAAACATTGACCTTGAGATAAGGAGTGACCTTACTGTCTGTATCCTGTTGCAAAGTCTAAATAGCTTTGCCGGTTTTATTTTCATTGATTCTAATTCAATCATTAGCATTGCTCTGTTCTAGGGTCCCAAAATGTTGTATAAGTAAACTCCAAGATCTGACCAAGAAGAAATGTCTTCACGTTCTGATAATAAGGCGGCAGCTTCGTCCTTAAACGACTGTTATCGAATGGTATGCGTATAAATTTTGATGCTCGCGACCTCTATATCTTTCGATACATATTCACTTTTTCTAAGGAATAAGTTTAACTGTCTCTTATCCCACCGAATACCGGAATTAAATTTAAAATTTCTGTGGAATGGCTACTAATTCCTCGTGCACACATTTTACAACTTATTATTGTCCAAAAAGAAATACAGAAATATCAGACTGAATGATAACAATGAATATAACGCAATAACGATAACGAAAAACACTGAGTACTGAAATGTAAAATCTCTAATATATAACGCTTAACAATACTCTAAACTATATTATTTTCTTAATATTATTATATTTAAGAATATTAAAAAAATATTTTGTTTTTACAAGTGCGTGATAAAAAATATTACAATTAATATTTAAAATGTTGAAACACAATAATTATTTAAACGATACTAAAATATTACTTAATAATACAATCTTTGCTTAGGTTTGATAAGACAACGATAGTTACGTTATACAGGAAGAGTTTCGATCCCACATATAACAATTAATAAAATTTATAGTGCAAGGCGTTCAGAGGAATGGAGGGATGGCAAAGTAGTACTCACCAGCCGATCACGTTCATCCTCAGCTCGTCGTCCCGTTTGACGAATTTATTTGTTGGTTCTGGATTTCTTGAAACACGGCTATTCGCGGGTTTCCCTGATTTGAGGGCAACTTATCGCACCGCTAATTCGAAGAATCCTACGCTGGCCAGTCAAATTTCGGAGCACTAAATTATGTTTTTAAAACTAAAATAAAACTAAATGCCGATATTGAGGCTTAAACTAACTTAACAATATAAGGTGTTGCTGATATGGAGGCACTAATAGTAATGACTTTAAATTAATTCACAATTACAATGCAGCTGCATTAGCCGGGGAACGCTTATTCAGATTTCTCGAGAAGTAACATAAACAGCTACTATGCTTTCTCACGGTTGAGGACTGTGAGAAAGGCTCAAATGTCTTTATTGCGAAGTGCTGAACAAGCCTCTCTAGTCCAATACAGAAGGGTGAGGGATACATAACTAGGTATTAGTTCAGTGTATAACATAGTAATTAACAATTCACAGATTTAAACTACCTATAAATGTAAATATGGTCTAAGATCTTTCCAGAAGGTTACTACATACAAGTATTTACATACAAGTAATTACTTTATGCAAGGAAAACATACTCAATGACAAGGCAAACATACAAAAGTATTGTGCCGCTTGTAGAAGGGATGTAAATCCTAATGTCTTTTATCAAAGCATCATTAGCACAGTCGTAGAGTTAATAAAAAAGTTCTTCAAAATAATAGAATACTAAACAAGTGCAACAAAGTCTTTAGCAGAAAAACAAATCATAATGAACAACAATGTAAATTTGTGTTTACTTAGTGATATTCTTGTATAATAGTCGGGTTAGATTAAAAACTACATTTTTATATCCATAATATAATATGCAAGAATTAGTCAATATAAAGGACAAATATTTTTGCATTAGCACTATAAATAATATTCGGTCTTCTAATAAATATACAAGTATTTGAAGCAGGATCTTTAAGAATAAATAACTTAGAAATTGATCACTGCTGGTATGGACACCACGTTAGGACTTTTTTGTTGATTCTTTTATATCCTATTGATATTAAGCCTTTGATATTTGACAAATTCAAATATCTTTATTTAATATAGAAGTGTAATACTCGTTTATTGATTGTCAAGGACGCTACCACCGGTGCGAATTAGGACGCCTCCGACCTGAGAAGAACCGGTGAAAGAAACTCAGCAGGCCTATTTAGTCATCTTTTAAAATAATCAAATATACATATAAAAATCATATGAGCTACATACAGTTTTATCATACGTATTCGCAATTTGAAAAAGCCTGGGGCGAGCATTCCATCACCAGGTTATGTTATCATTTATGAATTCATTTACGTTATAATAACCATAAAAGGTTAACTTATTCTTCGCAGTCGAGTAGCTCGAATAATTAAATTATGTTTCTTTCTAGTATTTATGTACAGTGCATCACAATGTCTGCGAAAATCATTTCTATTTTTCTACACATATATTAGGTTTTCTATTATGTATTGAGAAGTAACGGTTAGTATTTTAATTTCTGTGAACAATTTTCTCAGGGATTCATTGCGGCCCAGGTTATAGACCGCTCGAATAGAGCGTTTTTGGAAGACAAAGAACATATTATTATCCACCGCACTTCCTTACAGTAGAATGCCAAAAGACATTACACTGTGGAAATAGTTAAAGTACTCGTATACTAACCGGGCTGTCTTCACGTCAGTAAATTGTCTGACTTTCTTGACAGCATATACTGCAAAGCTGAGTTTATTCGACAGTCTATTAATATGAGGGCCCCACTGCAAACTGGTATCAATTGTTATTCCCACAAACACGGTTGACTCAACAATGTCTTTCTCTTCCTCATCTATAAACACTAAACGTTTACTCAGTCTTACATTTAGAGTGAAAAATTTAATATATTTTGTCTTCTTAGGTTTAGTAGCAAATTATTGACGCTAAACCAGTTCGCAACTCTATGGAGAGTATTATTTACATCGTCATTTATTGATGTATGTCGTTTAACTTTAAAAATCAAGGATGTGTCATCAGCAAAAACACTTTCTCCTCGTTTTTATGAATAACATATGGTAAATCATTTATATAGACGAGAAACAGAAAAAGCCCTAGAATTGACCCTTGTGGGACACCCATATTTAACGGGGCCCCGGGAGATCTTTTACCATTCACGTTAACCCTCTGATTTCGGTGGCTCAAGTACGAAGACAGAAGATTGAGTGCGGCATTTATTACACCATAGTGACGTAGATTTCTGCCCAAAGTTTCATGCTGTACGCAATTAAAAGCTTTTTTAATTTGGCAAAAGATGCCTAAGGCATGCATAATGAGCATAACGCCCGCATCAATTGTTGAGCGACCCCTAGTAAAACCGTACTGTTTGTTATTAATTAAGACTTATTAATTAAGACAGTTGCTGTTAAAATGTTTCATTAACTGGTTTAATGATATATTTTCAAATATTTTACTAAAAGTAGGTACAATCTAGATGGGTCTAAAATTATTAGGGTCCATATTACACCCTGCTTTAAAAACCGGTATAACTCTAATGTGCTTCATTAGGTCAGGAAACTCGCCTCTCTGGATGCTTACATTAAATATTGTGCTAGAAGAGGTGATATTACATCAATAATCTAATTTATCGTCTTAACAGAGATCCCCCAAAGGTCTGCGGTTTTATTATATCCAATTGTCTACATGCACTTATGTCTTTCCTACATACATCAGTAAAATTCAACATTTTTGTACATTTAAAAACATCGTCTTTTAACACATTTTGTATGCATTTTGTCTGTATCTTTTGACACATTATGAAATCGAAAGCTTTTTTATTATAATATGATGACATATTTAAAATAACACCAACTGCGTCCGTGTAAATGTAAAGAGTGTGTACTTATACAGTTAAATTATGTGAGTTGTTGGTATAAAAATTCACAACATGTTTACAACATTGTTATATACGGCACCTCTGTGGGCTAGGTATTAGCCCTTGCTTTATAAGCCGGAAGTCATGGGTTCAAATCCCTTGGGCAAAGAACTTTGTATATTAGTTGTTTTCTGGTTGGTCAGGACTATTTGGACCGATTACCCAATTGTCTAAAAAGTAAGCTGATCCATGCTTCAGATGGGTATGTAAAACTCGGGCTACCCACCGAGCTGCGTTGAACATACGTGGTGGGTTATGGTCAAAAAACCCCTAATGAGAAAGCGTGTATTAGGGGAGGCCAATGACTAGCAGTTGACTAACACAGGCTAGATGATGATGAATAAGCAGTACATTACATAGTATCTTGTTAAAAATAAAATAAGAAATTAAAATATACATAGTTTGTAACAATGCTAAGGAACATTAAAAAAAATAGTCGGAAAATACAACACTATTTATTGCGACTATAAAAATGCAAAAATACAATATAGAAATGACGGTGGCAGAGTAAAAAACATTGACAGACGAACAATACCTCAGTCTGCCTGTAAAGTGTCTGAAACGTCGAGAAAATTGTGAACCAAATTAAACGCGATAAAATCCGTAAAGTCTTTTATTAAACGATAAATTTATAAAGTAAGTTATTGTAATAAAATCATCGATACAAACCAATGTATAGCTTCATGAGCACGCGTGTAAACACTATTATTCCTGTCTGCAATAAGTTACATGATAGGACTATATATTCTGACTATATTATATGCATTTCATTCTATTTATATTTATAAACAGCCACTTCGCCCCACGGTAAAAATGCTTGTGCAGTCTACTGGATTTCCAAGGTTTTGTAGGTATCACGGGTGTGTTAACGTTGTTTGATACAATAAAAGAAAAGGAACATAAAGATCCTTTAAATATTAAGAGGAGAGTTTCGTCGTATTTTAAACATAAATTTTTAGTACATTACGGTATAGTTTTGTAAGTTTTCATGAAAAAATCTCAGTAAAGCCTTAATGCGACACTAAACTAAAACACAATAGACAAAAATTATGTCCTCGTAATATCCTAAAGCTCACACAGTTGCTTTATTTGCAATTAATGTGTCATTTTAATTTTTATTAGCTTGCTGCAGTACGATACGTTTAAATTCTGTATCTTTATTTTTGTTAATCGAGTTCCAGAAACAATACAACGTACGTCTTTAATCGTATTCATATAAGTATAAACTTATAAATATTTAAATCTTATTTTTTTACCCTAAACTTTACTATAATACTATTATACAAAATAGAAAGGTATTTCAACCAGCTTCGATGTCATTATATCGTGTTCATACAGAGTGTCATTGTGATATATTGGAGGGTGAAAGGTACTGCTTCAACTGAAGCTATTACATTTGGATCGCTATTGGAATGAATTTTAAAGAAACTGCGTTTCCCGGCATTGTTTTATATTAACTGCGTTAATTTTATTGTTATAATAGTTTTTTCGGAAGATGATTGTGCCTCGCAGCTTATAGAAAGCTTACCAAAAAGCATTACCACTGTGGCATGTACCGAAGAGACTGACTCACTCACTGAAACAAAAACAAGAATGGGTAAGACAGGAAAAGTATTACGGGACACGATCTTTCACTTCCTGTAATTCGAAATGGGTATGAAGCGAATAGTACTGGGGCGCCGTCATTGCAAACTAAAACACGTATTGGATGGAGAAGAAGCTGGAGAATAATTAAGGGAGGCCACTAGCGCCCTGACCATTTATAGGTGTAAGTGTTTAAGATCGCCTTTATGCGAGTCCCCGCACAGCCGTCGAGGGGGTTGTTGCTGCATGATGTAGAGCTCAAGAGGCGTTGCTTTGCTTTTGCAGGAGACCTCAAAAGTCGTACTAGGTGGTAGCAATTCGCCACAGTTCTATCTACGGAGAAAGTATTTACTAGTGAAGTCATGTCGGGGCTACTAAAGATTATTAATACCTAACAAACAAAGCTATAGCTAGCTAACAAAGCCCAAGCGATAGCTATTAGGCAGATAAAGAGCCCATTGTTTTGGCAGGTATACCGGCTGTTACATCTTGACTGTCCCAAATGCTCTATCTGGTGGCGAGGTAAACCACCAAGGGGTACTACTTCAAATAAATAAAATGGAATATCATAAGTTAACAAATGCGTACTTTCTAAGGATAGCATACGAAAATATTGCATTTAACATTTATTCCACTAACATGCATGTCACTTCTCCGTATTAATTCTCATGTCAATTCTCAATAAAATAACAAATAGCATATTGTTTGCCTACACTATAGTGATCGGGTACATTCTGACGATCGAGGAAAATTCTTTTGATTCTTATTTTTTAAAATAAGCAGCTTATTTGACCAAAATTGATAAATTGTAAATACTCAATTTACAGTGTTATATAGTAGTATACACCATGGTATAGAAAAACAGAAAAGCTCAACTATAAAATTATTTGTGAAAAGAATGCTGGTACTCTTTAAACAGCTTATAGGATACTATATCTAGTTAATAAAAATATGTGTGGCACTAGGTGACTGCCAGTAAAGCTATTCAAAGCATTCTGTATCAACTTATGCAATTATAATTATATTTATTTATTTTATTCATACAGTATTTATTTTTTCTTTGATATTAGTTCAAGTTACACTTTTAAGCGTGTGACCGATAAGTAAACAATTTTTCTATTATTAAATAAATAAATAAAAAAAGTTAATACTGTTTAAAATATTTTATTATTTTACAATACATGGGTTTTATTATCTTACAGTAGCTATTGGTTATTCAGGAATATTTGAAATCATTGCAATTATTGAAAGTAAGGGTTTATGATATATAAAAGACGTAATAATATTATTTTTATTAATAGTAATATTTTTTTATTCATTCATATTCAAAGAATATTATACACAAATTTTACAAGTACATAAATACCTATACACCTATATACTTTCTCATAAACAGCTGCTTATGTATTCGTCCGATTTTGGAGCAGCTAGTCTCGATTCGTGCGAGTTTCGTAGCGTCGTTCAATACGTCTAATTGCACACAGCGCCGTGTCGAAGACTGCCGAACTGAAACGACGTTAGACGATGCACGGCATTCAAGCCACACCTCCTTGCCCGTCGGAGTGGGGAGCGTGAGGTTTTTTCGTTACGGAATTTCTGGATTTGGTCACCGCGCTCAAGGCCCGCAATAGAAGCTATGCAATAGCTTAATTATTATTATATTATAATATATTCCACATTATAATAAATATATATTGATTTTATTACCGTTTTGATAATGTAACTTTTCTTTCTTTTGTAAATACAAACTAAACAGCGAATGAAAATCATATATAAATAAATAAAAGTTGTAGTCGTAAAAAATTAAAATCCACACTGAACTAGTTTAAACTAGAATATATTCCATGAGACTGCAGAAAAATTTATGCATATATATGCATTTGCATTTTTATTATCGACTACACAGCTGTTTAGTAATCTGCAGTCCATGTAATGACTCTTATAACTATAGTTATGTCTTGTAGTTATAATGGTTTTTAAACAGTGGTATCCGGTTAAAAATGCAATATTATTAAGTAAGCTTAAAAGTAAGGAGTAAGCCTTTGTTGAAAGTGCTTTGTAAATGAACTCCTATTCTTAGTTTCATATAAATTTCTACGAAACGGAAGGCAGATTTCCTACCGCTATTATCGACATATTAACCTTAGTTTGTAAAAGGAAGATACAAAGACCCGACGGAACAAAAATAAAATAAATGGAAATCATAACATTGTAAAGAATCCGATATTTAAACACACAGATCAAAAATAGTCTAATGCACCTTAATAATTAACTGAGTGACGTTATTATTATAACACCACGTTTCTCTTATCATTTATTTCCAAGCTAGGAAAAGCTTAATTAAAAACGCGAGCAGCCTTTTACCAGGTACTCTTAACTTAAATACATTTTAGTTTTAAATTAAACTTTGAAACGTTATTAATTTTATCTCTATCTTAGTTAAGGTTTAGCGAGTATCACGTATATTTAGGTTAACAGTATTTTTACTTTCTATTAATTTAAATTGGTTGTAAAATAACTCGGAAAAGGTTTTTACTGGTGTGAGATGAACTGGGTAAAGAAAATCAGCGTAGACATTTTACAATCTTTAACTATTAAATTATAGCCATAAAAACAATTTAAATATGCAATTTTCATCTTGTTACCGTTGTTGACCAACTTGGCATAATGGTTAGTGACCCTGACTGCTGCTTCAAAGGGTGTGGACTTGATTCCGGAAAAAGTTAGGAATTCAATAACCTATTTTACTAGTGTAATATTTATTTGTTCACAAGAGTAAAAGTAGGTCATTGTATTTATTAGTTATCTACTTTACATAGGACTAGCTTAGATTATTTTTAGTATTAGTGATGTTGAGTTATTTGTCCTAAAAATTATATTTTAGCATTAATTTACTACGGTGTCCTCTCATTTGAAATCTAATATACATTTTATAACTTTTATCACAAAAATGTAAATTTATCAATGAATAAATTTGGACGTCTTCTGGACTTTTATTGTAAAAGCGAATACGTTGTATCAGAACAGTTCTATTTACTTTTTACAGTTTACTTACTGGTAGAGTTAGTTATGTTTAAATGACTGTTTAATAATAATGCAATTTATTAATTAAATTAGTAATTTTCACTCGCTTCTCTTTAATTTACGGATAGAACTAAATATACCTTTTTGGTCACATAAAACAATTTTAGTCTTTCCATAGCTACATTCCTTTATTATTTTAATACAAAATATTTACGACATAAATATAAGCCCCGTGCTACTGTTTTATAAATATCCGTTACTAATACAATACACAATTTATTAGCACTACATGTAATTGCCTTAATATTCGTAGCGTGTATCCATTGAGCGTTGATTAGTACGGAACCACATTGTGTATTTTGGTATAATGTCAGAATATATCACGACTACTTAATGGGCCTTCCGTTACGTTTCTCGACTGAATATGTTTAGCTGACGCGTCGGCTATTAATTGCTGCGTTTATGGGATGCGTTTAATTAAGGTACTGTTAAAGTAATTCTAATATAGTAATATCATAATTTATTATTTCTAACAATAAAACTTAAAGAATAATGTAAATTTTATTTTGTTAATTGACATACAATAATTGAGATTTTATTTATATTCAAATTATAATATTATTATAAAATGTGAGAAAAGATTCTC
This sequence comes from Lamproptera curius, assembly GCA_029286875.1. Taxonomy (NCBI): domain Eukaryota; kingdom Metazoa; phylum Arthropoda; class Insecta; order Lepidoptera; family Papilionidae; genus Lamproptera; species Lamproptera curius. The sequence continues at coordinate 920,015 of JAGSMT010000181.1, forward strand.
AGATAAAAGCATTGACCTACAAGATGAGCTAATCTAGAATAACAGGCGTATTGGTAAGCCGGACTTTTGTTATGTCAAATGTTTTAAAATAAGAAAAATAATGAATAACCAGGAGAGAATATGATGTTACGATATATATTTTTCTTACAAATATAACGATGGTTAACAAAAATTTAAGTCAAATTTCGATAGATATGCATCAGATCATCATCATGTTTTTTATCGCTACCTCTCGAAACGGAATATATATATATATGATATAATGAGTATTTATATTTAAATATATTTATATATATAATATATATATATATATATATATATATATAATCTGTTTTTACCTATGACTATGTATACTTGTGTGTAAGTTTATAGTATTTATATTTTATTTACTTACTTTATATTATGGTATATTTAGTACAGTCAAGTGACCTTTCTATATACAATTAATTCATGCACCTCCCCACCTTTAATCTTTGCACCACCCCAAGGTTGTCCGCCTTTGTACTAATTGTGCAAGAAGAATAAATAAATAAACTGGTTTTTGTATCTTGATACAAATGTTTCAGGTCTTTATGCATACGTTGACTTTGAATCTGAATTAATCTGTCCCGGTAGAATTTTAAACTCACATCAAAATAATTCCCACTTCACAACTTAAATCATGTAAATACTATATTTTAGGTTTTTTTATTGAATTAGAAATTAAAAAAACCAACAATGCAATATTTGATTTAGCACTGCAAGAAACTGTATAGTTTTAATTTACACACATACCCGAGAAAAGTACAAATTATTTTGTAAAAGCTATGTTTCCTTAGAAACGTTGCAATGCAGGTGCTTTCTAAACTAGTTTTAGCGTTCAAAACTCTATCCAATGGAACGTTGCTGCTACCGTGACCACAATACACATAAGCCGAAATCATTATATTAAGAAAGCAACTATGTTCTGAGTAAGTCGCAGAATGTTTTGCGATTTTCTTTTGTTGTTCAAGTAATTTTTTTTTGTTGTTTGGATAAGAAATATGTGGCACTTTGAATATTTAGATCTAAGATGTTAGTAATGGTCGGTATTTACGACAAATCGTCATTTGTTGTCGTTTCAGCCTTTCAGAGCTTATTGCTGAGCATAGGCCTCCCCCATAAGTTGCCAAGAGACACGATCCTGTGCCACCAGCATCCACCCTGATATGGAGTGATGGCCTGCACGTTTGCACAGGTCATTACTCCATCTCATAGGGGTAGTTCGACACTGTAATGGCCAGTACATGGCTGCCACTCAAGAAACTTTCTTCCCCCAACGGGTATCATATTTTAAATTTTATCACGCAGAGAAATAGCGAGCATACCCTGCTCTATAGCTCGCTGAACGACTTCGAGCTTCCTCATACTACCGGATGTGAACGACTGTGTCTCAGTCCGACAACAATCGGAACCGCTATTTTGTGGGTTCTCTTTTCTTGGGTTGCGACCAATGTAACATTTAACATTTTATTATTATATTAATAGAATTGAATTTAAACATTCTATGTACCAAATATTTGATTAATTCTTATATGACTGCTTAAATGATGATAATTTTTTTTCATATTGAGTTTTAAAGGTAGATTACCAATAACATTATTAGTTTAATTAAATGATTACCATTTATGTTAATAACATTAGTATTATGAGTTATCTTTATATCGAGAAATATTGTGTAATGACTAAACTAAGGTATTTTATTTCGTCATATTGCTGAAGCAATCGTACCTAATGTTTAAAAATGTGGGTCATGCCATAGTAAGTCTTAGGCTCTATTAGGAGAAAAGTGTGACTTAAGAAAAAGACGGCCAACAAATGTTGTTCGGTTAGAGAAAAAGTTATTTGTGTTGAAAATAACATGATTCTTTAAGAGTAGTACATATATCGTTTTTTAGACAAAATTATCCTAAGATGTGAGTGATAATACAAATAATATCTATAAATGTTTCAATGTATGTAAGTTACATTAAGGACAAAATTTACATCATTTGTCAAGAGGTAAATTTGTGATTGAATAGGTTATACTTTTCGGTTCGGTCGGGGTCAGGGCCCTTAGATATCTCTAGATTTTTCATAGATTTCTTATCTTGCGATTCAGAAATTGTCATGGTTGTGATGAGTTCTGAGTTCATATTGTATTCCAGTTGGTCAAGTTCAATGTCGGTTATATTGGATGTGCTCTGTTCGAATAATGGGCCAAAATAATCGTTAAACATTGTTGCTATTATTTCTGGGTCATCACAAGATTGGGCCTCGAAGGTCATATTTGCGAGATAACCATGATGATTGTTTTTAGGGATGCGACATAAAATATAGAGAATATAGAGACACATTCTGTGACATCTTTGTTAGCAAACTTAGATAACCAATTTATTAGTGAAAGGTCATAATTAATGGCACTATAGTTGCACTTATTAAAGTTGTATCGAACACTGTGCTTATGTGGTATGGATTTAACTATTTCTAAATGAGATAGAGTGAAAAGAAGAGGGGGATGGTGATTATAGTCTGGACGGGATAATTCTATCGGTGGTTTGGAGCAGACACTGTTATCGGAGTTTAAAAACATGAGATCTAATAGGCGATTATTTTCATTGAAAATATTATTGCATTGCAAAAGTTGTAAATAAGAGGAATAGCCACCCATTGATATCCAGAATATTGTTGTCGCCAATAATATATTACGACGCATTAGGGTACGTACAATATAAAGTCTGCAACTTCTCGAAGTGTTATTTATAAACATCTACATGAGATTTAGGTGGAATGTACGGGATGAACAATATTAGGTTTGGTGAATTAAAAGTTCCAATTTTAATAAATATCTCTTCAATCAAATTATTTCCCATGCTAAATTTTCTGTTAGCTATTATATGCTTTTCAATTTTTTGTCAAAAAGTTTAAAGTACGGTCTCTACAAAATAATGAATACCGATTCTCTACAATTTCAGAGTCAAATATACCTACCTGCAACCACGTTTCGGGCAAAACAATTATGTCGTAGTTAGAGCATGCTATATTATGTCTCAAGTCCGTAAGTTTACTACGCAGGCCCCCACAGTTTTGATAGTAACTACTTTAGGTGGAATTATTTACTTTTACGGCAATAAAATTAAATACTTGTAATAAATTATGTTTCATAAAATTTGTATGTTAAATATGTACGGCGGCTTGCATAACAAAGTATAATAACAAAGTAATGCATAAAGTAAAGTATAAATTTGAACAAACTATTATTTGTCTTAAATGTTAATAGTTAGCAAATAATAAATTAATATTGTTATGTTTTTTCTTCGCATTCCGGTTTAAAGGATAAGAAAAAAAAATTAAATAAAACGTTACAAGTCTCAGGGGCAGAAGCACAGTTTTACGCTCCAATAAATGGTGTGTAGATCATCATCTTGACGCTATATTTAATAAAATAAAAATAACCACCACAACCATATTATCATAAATATATGACCAATTAAAAAGATTATCAAAACGGGTTTTGCACTGACAATTACACTACACAAGTGAAATTTTAACAAAAAATATGACTTCTAACAGCGTATAACTATTTTACTCAATATAAGCAGGACTCGCCGAACGAAATTCGTCTCGTTTTCTGTTACTTTTAAAAAGTTATCATAGTTTTTACAGCATTAATTTAAACAAAATGTATGTACGTATAATGAAGAAGTTTTCAATGCAATAACTTTTATGTAAACTGAAACAGTATTGTTTTAAATAAGCTTTGGAAGCCCGGAGCATTAAAATGTTTACTGTGGGTTATTCTTAAAACATAGATAGATACTATTGCTGATTTTATTGTAGACCAATTCAAGTAGTACAATTACGTAATAGGTACTTTATGTCTATCTTTTTCGGTTTTAGCAAAGTTTGTTATTTAATCGCACGAGGTTGTGATTTTTGATGCCGTAATTTGTGTGATTTCTCAAACATCTATTGAAATACTTATAACAAAATCATTTAAAAATAGCATCTACCCTGGGAAGCTTATATATATAATTTAAAAAAAGAATGAAGAAAATCGGTGCTGTATGAGGGGAGCAGCGAGGCAACGTATATAAAAAAACATTAGCTCCGAATTGAGTAAATGATATCCTTCTTAAATGATACAACGTATTGGATCAAACAGTGTAAGCAGACGGTAACATCTCAAGTGTAATCCCTCCCCGGAGGGATCTCACGCTTGAACCACTGTCATAAAATCATTCGGTTCAGGTAATTTATCGTATTGCTTTATTTAGCGTATTGCTTTTGGTATTTTATCGATTAATATTCGTTGTTTAATTTTTTATTTATTCATATTGTATATTAGATTATAAAAATAATTACAATATTACAAATAAATTTTTAGAAAAGATATAAACACGATGGTAAGTAAGATGTCAGAAACATCACGGCAGTATTGATAGTTTAATATCTATACAGAAGAACGATGTAATTAATAAATATAATACATACATTTTAACACATGCGTACAGTGGTTTTACATCATTATCATCATAAATACGCTTTGGCTGCATACTGCTGTACATAATCTTTTTAATGATCGCCAAGACGCCGTCCATTAAAAAGAGTAGCTCACTAACTGCCACGCTGAGCAGGCGGATAGACAATTGATTAATTGCACTTGTACTGCAAATCTGTCTTACTCCTTCTGTAAAGTAGATTTTATTGTTGAAAGAGCACGTTGTTTATTATTGATGCTGGGTTAGATAAGAAGTTTTAGGCGGAAGCAACAAATGCTGCCGTCTATCTGAGAAACAGGTCAGTTGCATCAGGTTTAAATAATAAAACACCATATGAACTATGGATGAAACAGAAGGCAGATATAAGTCATATCCGTATATTTGGTAGTCGGATAATGTAAATATTTGAAAAGAAAAAAGGTAAAGTACCTTCTCATAAAACTCCAGTGCAGTGTACAGAAAGTCTATAGTGATAACAGTATTCGGCACAGAGCGCGTTTAGTGGCTTTTCGTGTTTAGTGTTTAGTGAAACTTTTCACCTGTTGTGAGACAATCTACTCTTAATATGTTATTTGCTTTGTCTTTTTAATTAGGTTTAGATATTACTTATTTAGACGTAAAAACAGCATTTGTAAATGGATTTTCTTTAAAAAACTTTAAAATTTCTGGGAACTTTCAAAATTTGAACGAAAACAAAAACGTTTAAAAAAATTATTTTAAAAAATCATTGTTTTGTTGAAAGGGTATCAATTTTTGGGGAATTAGGAAAAAAATTTTGGAACCTGGGTTTTGGGGTCGCATATTTAAATTACATTCTTTTTTTTTGCCAAATTTAAAATGAAAAAAAAATTTTTAATTTGTCGGGTAAAAAAGGCGGTTTTGTTTGGGGTGGGGAAAAGTTTGGGTTTTAAAACACCTATTGAACTTTAGATGAAAAAAAATAAAAATCATTTTGACAAATCCCAAATAAATAAAAATTAAAATTTAATGTAAAAGATATTGGTTGAAAGTAGCAATTCTTTAAAATTTGAAAAAGTTTGATGAGGCGTGAAAGGAAGGTAATCTTTATTATTTCTGGGTTTTTGGGAAAAAATTTAAACAATTTGAAATAAAAGGCGGTGAAAATTAAAGTTTTGGGGTTTGGGAGTTAATAAAAGATTTTTTAAAATTATTTTTAAATTTAAAATTTAAAAAAAAAAGTTTTTTAAATAAACTTAAGGGGTTTTTTAAAGCCCGAGAACCCCCAAATCGAAAATTTAAAAAAAATTAAAATTTTAGTAATCAACGGTTTTTTTTAATTGTTTCAGTTTTTTTTTAAAAAAATTAAATTTATTTTAGAAAAACAAAAAAAATTTTAAATTTAAAAATTTAAAATCAAAATATTTTTTTTATGCAGTTTTTAATTATTAAAAATTATAAAAAAATTGGTTAACAAAATTATTTTAAGTTTGTTAAAATTATTAGGTAAAAACAAATTTAAACGTAAAACTTTATTTCAGCTTTATCCAAGATGGTTGGGTTTTTGCAGGATATGAAATTTGTTTTGTTTCTAAAATGTTTTGGGTCATCACCTTTAAACCACAAAGTTTGGATCTTTTTATTTTAAAAGTTCGTTTTATTCATAAAAATCTGCCCCAAAGGTTTTACAAAAAGTGTAAGATGTCCGAAACTTTCATAGGTTTTATTTCTATTTTTAAAAAAATTGTTACACCTGAACCTAATACCCATAAAGAAAACCCAAGATGGCAGTTCCATCTGAGGTTCACTTTCATCATTTCATTTAAAACTTTTCAAGACTTTCCTTTGCCGGAACCCTTTGGAAACTCACACCAATAAAAAATTTATATATACGGGCATTTAAGGGAGAATTTGTTAATGGATTTATCACGTTGGGCTTATTTTTAAGAAAATAAGGATTTTAAATGTAAATTTTTTAAATTTGATCCCAAATAGAAAAAAAAAATGAAAAAAAATTTTACAACCATAACTATTTCCCAAAAAAAGCAAAAGATAACCGAAAAACAGAAAAATATTCACATAAGAAAATGTGTTCATTTACAATAGATAAAAAATTTTATTTATTTTTTATTTTGTGAAAACTAAAAGCCCCTTTACATAACAAATAAGTCATTTATTATTTTTAAATTTAGTAGATGGGAAAAGGAAAAAACCGGAGGGGAAAAAACCCTATTTTTAGGTTTGAATGAATTTAGAAAATGACAATTTAGCCTACTTTGGAAATTTTTCACCGCGGAACAGAAGAGGAATTTAATTCTTTATTTTTAAATGAATTGTTCCGAAAGGACTCATATTTTAACAAATAAAAACGGTTGAGACTCTTATTTGTAACGTATAATTTTTCTGTTAATTTTCTATATGTGTAAGCAACACTGTTTACCTGTAATTACTAAATTTTTATTAGACCTCCCATTTTTTTAATTTAAATCCCAAAATAATATAGTCAATATTTGTATTGAGTTTAAAAAAAAAAAAACAGAAGTTATTCATTTTTTGGAATTAAGTTTGTATTTCGAATGAAGTTAACTTATTTGGGTTCAGATAAAAAAAAAACCAAAAATTATTTTTGGCAACAAAAAGAAAAGGTTTTAAGACCTTGAGAGTTTCCAAGATCGTGTTTTGTTTGCCGGGGAGTGGATTTTAAATTTTACACCGATTCGTGTTGAAAAGCGGTCACAATTCCTTGAAACTAAATAAACGTTAAGAACAAACGATCCTTAGTTTTTTTTAATTATTCATTTGATAGTAAAAGGTTTTTTTTTTAGGACGTCTGGGGTGTTTTCCCAAAAGATAAAATACTTCTCCCGAAGGCACAATCCCGCAACGATCCCTCCAGGATTAGGAAATTAAAAGATAAATTAAAATTTTTTAATCTCTTGAAGTCTACCGTCACCCCAAAGGCCAAAGGAAGGGGAAGGGAAAAATCGAATTTTGGGTCAGCCTTCGGTCAGGATATCACCCAATCCCCCTCTTAGGTATTTGATTTTGTTTCGCAGCCAGTTCATTTTTCAAATATTGGCTTCCATTTAATTGTTGAGGGTGTTAATTGTTTTAATAATTAAATGAATTAGCTTTTAATAATTACTTTGGACTAAATTGAAAAACAGAAATTTTTGTATTTTTTAATAATTCCACCTATGCAAAAGAAGTGGGATAAAATTTAGTCCCCGAAGAATTAATAAATCCAGTTTGAAACAAAAAAACGCACCGTTTTTTTATTTTTTTACGATTGTTGCTTACTTCATTAGGCTTTTCGTTTGATTTTGGTGTTGCCATTAAAACGGGATATAGGCGTCTAAAACCCAATCCTAGACATTTTTAGGGGTTTCTCGTAGTCGAATTGAACCCTGCGGTCCCAGTGACCGAGTGACGATAGACAGGGTCGTGATTTAAAATGACTTAACGCGAGGGCCTTGATCGACGTGGATTCTATTGATTGGTCGGGCCTCGTGTTAGGCGCGAAACATAGAAAGGTCCCCGGGTCGCCATCGGCGCGGCCCAAACGATTACCTGGTTGACGGCGCCCTAAATGGGCGACCCCCATAAAAAATAACCGCTGGATTTCTGCGCCGATATTGGTCACCGGACCGCGTCTGGGGCCCCTTTTTCGGGCCACCCTCCGGATTGCAAGCAATAAAACATAGACCTCGGTCGCACCATTATTGTGTGCCAATTTGACCCATGATTAACTATCGGAAGGTGCGAAGGGGATCGGCCAGAGCCAATAATTGGAAGATCAAATGTTTGTCGCCGGCTCGTGCCTTAAAGGCGAATTTGTTTAGGAGTAAACAAAATGACCGCACTTGATCTAATTTAAAATGGTTCTTTTCCTCCCCTGCCAAATTGGCGGGCAATATTTTGTTTGGGAAATAATAACTTGGCAAATATCCCGGCCTAAACCTCGTACCTTAACGTTTGAAGAAATTCGGGGTTTAAGACTTAAAAAGTCATAGAATACGTTTAGATAGGTACAGGTCGCCCCCCCCTAACGCCCAACCCCGAAATATCTTTAAGTTTTTCGATTTACCCAAAAACCCGGCGGGAGACGGGAGGGTGACAAAAAATCGCCCCTATGAAGTCAGGTTTACTACCCAAATGTTTTTGGTGATTGGCCCAAAGTGAGTCGGAGCAAAATCTTAAAAGTGGTCCCAAGCCCGTACGAAAAAATGTTCAGCCGTCAACGAGCCACCTGACGTTTGGGAAAACCGGGACGGGAAAAGGCCATTAAAGAAGTCCGGCATCTTCGCAATGTTAACCTTTTGCCCACGATGAATGTTTCAAAAATAACGAGGTTTCCGCAACTGGGTTGTATTGTGATTTATTGACAGCGGACTGACGTATGCCCTTTCTTTCGATATCTTAGTTTTCGTGCAGCCAAGTCGAGACATTGCGGTTTAGGTCCTTGAGAAAGAAGATAACTGTAACCCTTTACAGGTTTGAAGATCGAAGCCGTTTAATAGTTCCGGCGTCTTTTTGAATTCATCGTAGGAACCGAATTAAAACCGCGACGGTTCCCCATTCGTACCAAAAGATAGGCAATATCCCGCACCGCAAAAAAGGAAGAAACTTATCAACGGGGGTGACCGGGTTTTCGCCTTTACTCCCTGGGCCATTATGACGGTATTCGTTTTGGGTTCGACCTTGGAATCGAGGTGGAAAACGAGATTTTTTTCCATTATTTCACGAAGAAAATGTTCGATAAGACACTAATGAACCTGGTTTGATACCTTTAAAATGTCTAGTTAAAAGAACCCCGTAATAAAACCAGGGAAAATAAATATAAACGGTATTTAGTGTTGGTAAATACAACGTTTCATGAATTTTTAGTTTAAAAAGTAATGTTGTTCTGTCTATTTTATTTTGAAATAATATATTGATCAGAGTTACAAAATTTGTCTGCTTTGCTATTTTCCAATTTTCATCCCACTTTTGGTGCTCGGGACTGTTACCTATCCTTCGATTAGTCCTTCTTCATCCTTCAACTTTTCACGGTTTTCGGCCCGGACCAAACGGGCCACTTGGGAGGCAGAAACCCAAAACGTTTCCAAAAACTTTGGTAAATTGAAGAGGGTAATCTATTCACATTCATTTCACTTGTTTTGCTAACAAATTAAATTTTACTACGGAATTTCAAAAAAAAGAAAAAGCCACTTAATAAGGTTGCTTTTTTGAATACTATTTAAAACAATTTTAAATTGAATAGTTTGATTAATAATTAAAATAGTGGGACAAGGGAGAGTCTTTCTGGTAAGATAAACAATGATAAACGCTTCTTAAATGCTACTTTTAATTTATTGTTATTTGAATAAAGGCAAAAATTTATTTTTTGAAGAACCTTTAGGCCGAAAAAAAATGAGAGTGAAATTTAAGATGCGCGCCCCACCGTGACACAAATAACAGTTTATAATGAAAACGGTAAATGGGCCTTATTACATGTGATAAGGTTAATTTTGTGTAGTGATAATGGAGTTGTCGTTTTTATTTGCGATAGTTGTTGCAAATGTTTTCTATGAGTTAGGATTAAGATTTGTTTTGTTAGTTTATTTATTTTTATTATTTTTATTATTGAGTATACTCTTTAGGCGCGTTATGAAAAATTATGAGAGTGAAATTTTCAATTTTATGATGCGCGCGCCCTGTGACAAAAATTAACAGTATGAAACCGTCTGTTAACCGCTCATTAAGTCTCGAATGCTCGCAACTTATCACTGTTTTCATATTTATTGTTTATCCATGTCTCTAGGTTAATTCACAACATTGAAGTCACAGTTCATATTATATAATATTTAATAAATTTCATTTCCCCCTTTTTTTTAGTAGTGATTTAAATTGAATATTTTGATTGATATTACTACTATTTGTGAATATTAGTGAAAAAATTGTGCTTATACTTTTCAAGTGCTCAATATAATGAGGTTAACTATCCTAAGTATGTATATTTATTGATATAAATTAAAATACTTTTATTTAATATAATTAACACTCAAATATTATATTAGATGTTAAATACTTAATTGTTATAACATTCACAAATAAAGAAGATAATAACATTTAATAAAATTTGTGATAAAATTAAAATTGAACATCAAATTATAATATTAATTTTAATATTTGCTATTAAATTGAATAATATAAATATTTATAAAAATAACTAAATAAATTTAATGAAAACTTTTGATAAAATGATAACTAAGTTCCGATTCAGACATTACGGAAGATACTATGGAAGTGGACATCATTTAATTAAAATACAATTCGAATAATAAGACAATTTATGTTAGACTTAATGTAGAAAAAATATTTATTTATTTAATTTTTCAAATTTAAACTGAACTTTGTTGATTATCCTTTCAATTTCTATTATTTTATTGCTAATTAATTTTGATGCACATAAAACTATTTTTTAATGATGCCAAAGAAGTATAACTTCTCACGCGCGTACGTACAGCTAATTTTTTTTCATGATGAATTCATTTACTAAATAATTAAAACAGAGAGTTTCGTTTTAAAAAAACCTTTTATTTCAATTTCATTATATTTTTACTTAGTCATAAAGTAAACCTTTAAAAAATCTAATTATATCAATTATTTTTTCCGCCTCGTAACCACGATCCATGCAAAGTGCTGGAAAAGCTGAAAGTTCAGATGAGATTTAAAAAAATAAACGGATAAAATTCAAAACTTTTTTAATTCAATAAGTAATAAATTGGCCAATAACCCTTAATTATTTAAGTTAAGAGCAACCTTTGGTGTTTTCCAAATATGTACAAAACAAGAATAAAATTATCGAACAATAAAAGATCTTCGTAAAAAAACGAAAAAACAGCCAAATTTAATATCAGATGATGGGATTTAACAAGGAAAATTTCCAACGCAATTTCTGGTCGTTGTTAATTATGAAATTTATTGGCTTTTTAATTAAGATACAGCCTTTGATTGAAAAGAGATAACCAATAATAGATGTAACTTTTAATGAGCAACTCAACGGAAATTCGTTTGCGCCCATTTTATGTTTAAATCAGTCGGTAAAATTGTGGAAAACCCTTTCCTTCCTTTCTTACTATTCCGCCCTTTCGCCTGCTCTTTTTTCGGATTTCGAAAAGGAGGGCGGGGTGAACTTCCGGGGGTCGGGGCCGCCGCCGGCAGTCAGTTGGCTTTCCCGGAGTTCCTTAACAGCGCATCATATTTTAAAGTCACGGACGCGAAATGGCCAACGCCCGTTCTAAATAGTTTCAAGTTTACCGGAGCCCCAACCGCATCAAGAAGACGCCTGCAGCCGTGCCGCCATCAGACGAGGATTTTGTCCTTCCTTTTTCCGGTATTTTTAATCCAGCTTCATGCCTTGTCCGAGCCGGATTACGCACATGGTCACCGAACCGCATCCCCGCTTCTGGTCCCCCAGATCTCCATTCGCCGTCACTGAGCAATTGGGTTCCAATCAAAAGGCTGACGAAAGAGACCCACGCGCCCGCGCTTTAATAATAAAAGTACATTACTTGCATTTAAAATGCCAAAGAATTGTTAAAGGAGCCAACGCTCATAATGGTGGATATGAGTTGAATGTGGATAATAAAAATGGTACTGAATTTCCAATGGAAGGCCCTTTAATTTAGTTTCGGCCTGAAGAATTGGAAGAAGCCGCGCAAGATCGAGGCGAGTAAAAAATTCTTCTGGACGTCCCCGGGTCCCCAATGAGGGTAAATTTTCAATATTTTTATAAAAAAGCCCATCTAATTACGATACCTTGGAGCTTAAGCTTGACAGATTGATTTTGAAAACTCGGTAAGGAATATTTTTTTGGTTGGGAGAAGAACAGAACAAAATGGCTTTGCAAAATTTCTTCCAAGTCTTTAAACCAGGGATAGGAAGTCAGCGCAACAGCTTGTATTTTATTTTTAAAGTATTTGTTTTTAATAAAGAAAGGTTTCATTTATCTGATTCATTGAAGAGAGGCGCGGCAGAGAGAGTACTTGAACATCAAAGATGCTAAGACTAAGACGCTTATATAACCAAAGATTGTTTTTTTTCTAAAAATATATGCTTTTGTCCATTGTGGGGTTTTTTAAAAAATTCATTATATTAAAATAATATACTGTCTTCACATTTACTGACAAATTTATTCATCGAATGTGACTTACCCTGTGACCCTAGATGGTGAAAATTAAAAACAAGTGGATCTTTGTAAATATATACACGTAAAAATATTTTAATCTGATTTTGGGGTAAGGAAAAAACGCCATCTAGTCCTATTTTTCTTTTGATTAATGTAAAACAATTTATTATTCAGAAGCAAAAATAAGCTATATCAAAATGAAACATCGTGTTTTTTTTAACAACATCAAGGGCATTAAAAGTAGGTGTATTATGCAAACGGAGCTAAAATTAGGAATATGTGTTTAATTTAACGCAAAAATTATTAATATTACTAATGGAAAAAAATGAAAAATATTGGTTTAAATGTAATATAAGAGTTTTTGAATTTGGAAGTGGAAAAATTTTATTAAAAAATAAAAATTAAAAGAAATTCGTTTAACTTTTTAAGGGCCCAAGTAATTAATTATAGAAGCAGTTGTACATTGAAAACAAAGTTTCCAATTAAAAGGAAAACAATATTTAAAAATTACTTACCAATTATCCCAAATTTGGTACTTAAGAGAGCTGACCGACAAAAAAATAACTGATTATTTCCAACCACCCCACTTTATATTTTGTCAGAATAGGATGACAAAGTTGGGAACCCTAAACAGCTTCTCCTGACGTGCATTGTCCTCAACCGGAAATGTTTGTCCCGCTTAGGACCCGTAATTGGTGAGCCAGGTAAATTTTAGCAGAAACGGAAACAATATCAAAAGAAATTTTTGCGGAAAGGGAAATAAATTTGTAAATTTTTAGTAAAAAGGAAACGGAAACAAAACATCGTTAGATTATAGGAGAACGAAAACAAATATCAAAAAAATTTTAAAGAAAAGAAAGGAAACAGATATCAAAATGTAAATTTTAGCAGAACCGGAAACGGGAAACCAATATCAAAAAGATTTAAGAGAAACGAAATAATGACGGGTTAAATTTTAGCAAAAAGGAAACGGAAAAATAAAATATACTTTAGTTAGAAATGGAAAGATATCCGGTAAATTTTAATTTAAAAAAAGGGAACCAAAATCGCGTAAAATTTTAGCAAAACTTAGCAGAAAAAAAATTTAAGGAAAAAGGAAATGGAAAAGCTATCCAAAAATTTACGAAAAGAAATGAAAGTTAAACAGATATCAAAAGTAAATTTAGAGGAAAAGGAAAAGAAAGGGAAAAGATATCAAATTTAAATTTAGGCAGAAAAGGAAAGGTTATCAAAAAGTAAATTTAAAGAAAGGAAATGATATCAGTTAGATGATAGAGAAACGGAAGGAAAAGGAAAAACAGCGGATAAGATAAACGGAAAGATATTAAAATAAATTATAGGCTAAACGAAACAGATATCAAAAGAGATTTAATAAAGGAAAACGGAAACGAAAACGAAATAAGTTATAAAAAATTTCAGAAAGGAAACGGAAAAATATAAAAAGAATTTTAGTAGAAATGGAAACGAAAAGAATTTAAACGTAAATTTAGAAAAACAAAACGGAAAACAGAATAATATATTGGAAAGGAAAGAAAATTAAAAGAAATTATAGAGGAATGAAACAAAAGGAAAGTATCAAAATTTTAGGGGAAAGGTAAAGATATCAAAGTTCATTTAAGGAAAGGAAACGGGAATTAAAACCAAAATTAAAAAAGGAAAAATATCAAAAGAAGGATAAGAAAGGAAACAAAAACGAAAACTGATACAAAAGAAGATTAAAAGAGAAAGGAAAGGAAACAGATAAAAATGTAAATTTTAGAAACGGAAAAGATATCAAAAAAGTTTTGTTTAAAAAGAAAAAAGAATCCAAAAGAATTGAAAACAAAATTAATGGCCAGAAATGGGGAAACAGATATCAAAAGGTAAATTGAAAACTAAAAGAAATAAAAAAGTTAATTTAAGAAAAACGGGGAAATGGGAAAATTGAAAAAGAAAAAAAGTGATTAAAAAGAAACGGAAACGGAAAAACAAAGATATTGGCGCAGAAAAATGAAAATAGTGAAAAAAGGGAAACGGAAACGGATATCAAAAGTAAACTGGTAAAAACGGAAACAGAATCAAAAGTAGAACCAGAGAAACGGAAAAAAATTAAAAGTCAACTTTAAAAACGGAAAAGAAACGGAATCGGATATCAAAACCAAACTTAAGCAGAAAGGATGAAAAAAAAGAAAAATTTGAAATGGAAAAGAAACAGAAATGAAACAGATATCGAAAGTGTTTTTAGCAGAAACGGAAAGAATGGAAATAGATAATTAATAATTAAAGAAGAAACAAAAGATTAAATTGTTAAACTTAAAAAACGGAAAGATGTTAAAAGAGAAGGAAAAGTCCTTTTTAAAGATATCAAAAAGTTAATGAAAGTAGAAATGTTAAGGAAACGGGAAACAGATTAAATGTCTTTCACAAAAAACGGAAACTGAAACGGAAACAATATCAAAAGTGGATTATAGCACAAACGAAAACAGAAAATTAAAAGGTAAATTATAAAACGGAAAGGAAACAGATATCAAAAAATTTAAGCAGAAACGGAAACAGATATCAAAAGTGATGAGGGAAAACGAAACGGAAACGGAAAGGAAATTAAAAAGTCAACTTTGCAGAAAGTAAACAGAAACGGAATATATCAAAAATGAACTTTAGCAGAAAGTCAACGGAAACAGAACGGATTAAGTAGAAAGGAAAGATATCGAATGTTTTAGCAGAAACGGAAATGAACAAAAGATATTAAGAATTTTAAGAAAGAAAGATAAAAAAATTTGAAAAAAGAAAACAGATTTAAAAGAATTATAAAAGAAACAGAAAAATGTCAAAAGTATATTATAAAAGAAGGAAAAGAATAGAGATGAAGCAGAAACGGAAAAGGAATTGATATCAAAAAATAAAATTTAAAGAAAAAACAGAAAGGAAAAGATATCGGGGAAAAAGAGAAAGGAAAGGAATGGAAACAGATATCAAAAGTATTAAAGAAGAAAGAAAAGATAATAAAAAGAAAATTTGAAAAATTTGAGAAAGGAATTTGACAAAAATTTTTAGAGAATCGGAAAGGAAAACAGATATCAAAAGTAGATAAGGGAAAAAGGAAGAAAAAGATATCAAAATAAGTTTAAAGAAGAAACGGGAAAAAATCGAAAAGGTATTTAAGAAACAAAGAAGAAACAGATATTTAAGTAAATTTTGGAAACGAAACAGATATGAGAGCGCAATGAACAGATATCCGGGAAAATTTAAAGAAAGAAAGGAAAGGAAAAGATAAAATTTAATTTTAGAGAAAAAACAAAAGATAAAAAGTAAATTTAGTAGAAAGGAAAAGAATCAAAAAGAGATTTAGCCAAACGAAAAGAAATTGTAAAACAGGAACGGAAATGGGAAAATATCAAAAGAATATAGCAGAAACGGAAGAAACGAAAAAGATATCGAAATTTTAAAGAAATGGAAAAGAATAAAAGAATATAGCAGAAAGGAAACAGATATCAAAAAATCATTTGCAGAAACGAAACGGAAACAGAATAATGTAAATTTAACAGAACGGAAAAGATATCGAGATGATAGAGCGGAAACGAAACAGAATAAAAGTAGATTAAAGAAGAAAGGAAAAGAATCAAAAGTTAATTTGCAGAAACGAAAGGAAAAATATTAAAATTAATTTGAGAATGGAAAGGAACGATACAAAGGAATTTTAGAGAAAGAAAGGGAATGATATCAAAAGTAAAATTTAAATAAAGAAAGGAAAGAAAACAGATATCGAAAGTGATTTAGCAGAAAAGGAAACGGAATAAACAGAACACAATTGATTTAAAAAGCGAAACAGAATCAAAGTCCACAAAAAACGGAAACAGACAAAAAAATAAAAGTCCTTTTTTTAAAGAACAAAAATGATAGGAAAGTGGAAAGAAACAGATATCAAATGTTAACTTGAAAAACGAAACCAAAGGAAACAGATATCAAAAAGTAGATTAAGCAAAGAAAACAGAAATTAAAAGAAATTTGGAGGAAGGAAAGAAAAGATATCAAATGTAAAAACAGAAAGGAAAAAGATATCGTAGATGAAGAAAGGAAACGGAAAGGAAACGGAAATTGTCAATTTTAGAGAAAGTAAACAGAAAGAATAATCAAAATGAACTTTAGAGAAACAAAACGGAAAAGATATCAAAAGAGATTGCAGAAACGGAAAAGATATCGAATGTGTTTTTAAGAAAGGAAGGAATGGAAAAGATATTTATAAAATTTTAGGGAAAGTAAACAGATATTAAATGTAAATTTTAGGAAAAAGGAAAAAGATTTCAAAAGAATTATAAAAGAAAAAAAGATGTCGAATTAAAAAAGAAACGAAAAGATATCAAAAGAGAAGAGAAAGGAAAACGGAATCGATATCAAAAAATAAAATTTAAGAAACGAAACAGAAACGGAAAAGTTGAAAGGATTTTCAGAAACGGAAAAGGAACAAAAAGATATAAAAATATTAAAGAAGAAAGAAAAAGATAATAAAAAAAATTTGCAGAAAATTTAGAAAAGAACGAAAAAATTAATTTTAGCAGAATAAAGGAAAAGTATCAAAAGAGATTTTAGAAAACGGAATGGAATCAGATATCAAAAGAAATTTAAAAAACGAAACAGAAAGAAAAATATTAAAAGAAAATTTAAAGAAACGAAAACAGGGAAACAGATATCGAAAGGGTAAAAAGAAACGGAAACGGAACGGAAACAGAACAAAATAGATTAAAGAAGAAAGAAAAAGATATAAAAGAAAATTTTAGCAGAAAAAATGGAAAAGATAATAAAAGAAAATTTTAGCAGAAAGAAAGGAACAGACATTAAAAAAAATTTAGAGAATAAAAGAAACAGAACCGAGATTTAGAAAGGAATGGAACGATATCAAAAGAAAATTTAAAGAAACGAAACAGAAACGGAAACAGATATTGAAATTTGAGAAACAAAGGAAACGGAAAAGAAAATGTAAATTTTAGAGAAACGGAAAAACAAAAAGAGATTATGCCAAACGAAACAAAATTAAAAGAAATTATAGCAGGAAGGAAAAGAAAACGGAAAAGATACAAATTTTAGAAAATAGGAAAAGTTCAAAAAATAAGAAACGGAATGAAATTGATATCAAAGTAGATTATAGCAGAAAGGAAAGGAAACAGATATTAAATGTAAATGTAAGAAAGGAAAGGAAACAGATACAAATGTAAATTTAAAAAAGGAAACAGATATCAAAAGTAGAGGATAGCAGAAAACGGAAAGAAAAGATATCAAAAGTAGATTAAAGAAGAAAGAAACAATAAAAAAGGAAAAATTTCCAGCAGAAACGGAAAGGAAAAAGATATTAAAAAATTTTAAGAATTGAAACGGAATCAGATATCAAAAAGAGATTTTAGCAGAAACGGAAAACGAATAGATATCAAAAAGAAAAATTTAAATAAAGAAAGGAAAACGAAAAACAGATATCGAAAGTATTTGAAGAGAAACGAAACGGAATTAAACAGATATCAAAACAGATTAAAAGAAGAAAGGAAACAGAATCAAATGTAAACCAAGCAAAAGGAAACAGAGTCAAAAGATATTATAAAAGAAAGGAATTCAGATATCAAAAGTTGATGATAAAGAAACGGGAACGGAAACGGAAACAGATAACAAACAAACCAGAAAAACGGAAACTGAAACGGGAAACAGATATCGTAGATTAAGCACAAACCGAAAACAGAAATTAAAGCAAATTATAGCAGGAACGGAAACGGGAAACAGAATCAAATGTAAATTTCCAGAAAGGAAACAGATATCAAAGTGATGATAGCAGAAAAGGAAACGGAATCAGATATCCAAAAAAATTTAACAGGAAAACGAAACAGAAACGGAAAACAGATATCGAAAGGGGATTTTACAGGAAAGGAAGGAATGGGCAGATATCAAAAATATATTAAAAGAAGAAACGAAAACAGAAATGGCGTTTGTAGGAAAATTTGAGAAAGGAATTTGGAATTTAAAACTTTGGCAGAAAGAAAAACGGAAAACAGAATATCAAAAGTAAAGAAAATGGAAACAGATATCCGGAGATTACAGCAGAAATGGAAACAGAAATTGAGGTCAACTTTGCAGAAAACGGAAAAGAAAACGGTGAATGGAATCAAAACTAAACTTTGGCAGAAAGGAACGGAAACATATTTGGTAAAATTTAAAGAAAAGAAAAGAAACGGAAAAGATATCGCGGGGTATTTTAGCAGAAAAAGAAACGAAACGGAAACAGAATCAATTGAATTTAACAGAAAGGGAAACAGATATCCGGAGATACAGAAACAAACGGAAACAGAATCAAAAGTAGATTTTAAAAGGAAACATTATCGGAATCAGAAACAAAAGTAAATTTTAGTAAAACGGAAACAGACATTCAAAGGAAATTAAAAAAGGAAAAACAGAAATTAAAAACAATCTTTAGAGAAAACGGAAATGGAAATGGAACGATATCTTAAACTTAGGCAGAAAGGAAAGGAAACAGATATTAAAAAGTAGATTGGCAAAACGGAAACGGAAACAGACATCAAAAAGAAATGAAAGAAGAAAACGGGAAATGGAAACGGAAAAGAATCAAATTGAAATTTTAAGAAGAAAGGAAACAGATATTGAAATTTAAGAAGAAAAGGTAAAGATATCAAAAAATTTTAGAGAAATGGTAATGGAAAAATTGATAAAAATTGATTAAAGAAAGAAACAGATAAAAAGTATAATAAAGAGAAGGAAACAGATATCAAAAATTATTTCAGCAGAAACGGAAACGGAAACAATATCAAATGAAATTTAAGCAGAATCGGAAAAGATATCAAAGGGAGATGATAGCAGAAACGGGAAACGGAAAACAGATATTAAAAGAGGATTTTAGCAAGAAACATTATCGGAATTAGAAATCAAATTTTAAAAACAAACAATATCAAAAAGAAGATTACAAGCGGAAACAGAAATTAAAAGTCAATTTTAAGAAACGGAAATGGAAAGGAATCAGATATCCAAAATTAAACTTTAGCAGAAAGGAAAGGGAAAACGGGATATTGGCAGATTAAGCAAAAACGGAAAGGAAACAGACATCAAAAGGGTTTTAGCAGAAAGGAAAAGGAAAGGAAACAGATATCAAATTGAAAACGAAAAGGGAAAGGAAAAGAATGGCGCAAGGGAAAGAAAAAGGTAACAGATATCAAATGTAAATTTTAGAAAACCGGTAAGGAAACTGAAGCAAAAATTTAGATTAAAAGCTAAAAACGGAAACAGAATAAAAAAGAAATTATAGCAAAGAAACGGAAACAGAATCAAAAATTCTTTCGGCAGAAACGGAAACGGAAAAGATATCAAAAAATTTAAGGAACGGAAAAGAACCGGCAGGATGATAGCAGGGAAACGGAAAAGATATCCCGGGAAAATTTTCCAAAAACGGAAACAGATGTCGGCTATTATAAAGAAAACGGAAACAGATATCAAAGTTGATGATAGAAAATTAACGGAAAACGGAAACAGATATCAAATGTTAATTTCAGCAAAACGGAAATTGAAACAGAAACAGATATCAAAAGAGATTATAGCACAAACGAAAACAGAAATTAGGGTAAATTATAGCAGGAACGGAAACGGAAACAGATATCAAATGAAATTTAAAGAAACGGAAACAGAATCAAAAGTAGATGATAGCAGAAACGGAAAGGAAACGGAAACGGAAATTAAAAGTCAACTTTAGCAGAAAGCAAACAGAATCAGACATTAAAATTAATTTTAGCAGAAAGAAAACGGAAACATATCAAAGAATTTCGTAAAAAGGAAACAGATATCAAAAGATTAACAGAAATGAAACAGAAATTAAAAGTCAATTTGGAGAAATGGAAACAGAAACGGAATTTGGATATCAAAACCAAATTTAGCAGAAAGGGATCGAAACATATATTAAAAGTAAAATTTAACAGAAAAGAAACAGAAAGGAAACAGATATCGAAAGTGTATTTAAGGAAACAGAAATGAATCAGAAACAGATATCAAGTTAATTTTAGCAGAAACGGAAACAGATATCAAAAATTTAAGAAAACGGAAACGGAATAAAAAGTTCATTACAGCAGAAAGGAAACGGAAGCAGATATCAAATGTAATTGCAGAAACGGAAACAGATATCAAAAGTAGATTATAGCACAAACGGAAACAGAAATCAAAAAATAAATTAAGCAGGAACGGAAACGAAAACGGAAACAGATATCGGTAAATTTAGCAGAAACGGAAACGATATCAAAAGTAGAAGCAAAACGGAATCGGAATCAGAAATCAAAGCAATTTAGTAAAACGGAAACAGATATCAAAGCAGATTACAGCAGAAACGGAAACAGAAATTAAAATTAACTTTAGCAGAAACGGAAATGTAAACGAATCGGATATCAAAATTAAATTGAGAAAGGAACGGAAACAGATTTAAAGTAAATTTTAACAGAAACGAAACAGGATATCAAAGAGATTTTAGCAAAACGGAACCGGAATCAGAAATGCAAATTTAGTAAAAAGGAAACAGATATCAAAGCAGATTACGAGAAAGGAAATGGAAACGGAATCGGATATCAAAATTAAACTTTAGCAGAAGGGAAGGAAACAGATATTAAAAGAATTTTAACAGAAACGAAAAGAAACGAAACAGATATCGAAAGTATAGCAGAAACAAACGGAATTAAAAGATATCAAATGTTAATTTTAAGAAACGGAAACAGATGTCAAAGATATTAGAAAAGAAAGGCAGATATCAAAATGGATGATAGCAGAAACGGAAAGAAACGGAAACAGATATCAAATAAACCAGCAAGAAGAAACAAAAGGAAACAGATAT
Source organism: Lamproptera curius (assembly GCA_029286875.1). Taxonomy (NCBI): domain Eukaryota; kingdom Metazoa; phylum Arthropoda; class Insecta; order Lepidoptera; family Papilionidae; genus Lamproptera; species Lamproptera curius. Next base: position 941,481 of record JAGSMT010000181.1, read on the forward strand.
CAAAGTAACGAGAAAAAGGAAACAGATAACAAAAGGTATATTTTAGCAGAAAAGGAAACGTAAAAGTCTATTTCAGAAGAAACGAAACGGAAACAGACATCAAATGTAAATTTTAGTAAAAACGGAAACGGAAACAAATATCAAAAGAAGATTATAGAAAACGAAAACGGAAACGAAAACGAAAACAGATATCAAATGTTAATTTTAGTAGAAACGGAAAAGATATCAAAATTTTGCAGAAAGGAAGGAACAGATATCAAAGTAATTTGCGAAACGAAACAGATATGTAGATGATTGCAGAAACGGAAACGAAATTAAAGTAGATGATAGCAGAAACGGAAACGAAAACGAAAATGATATCAAAGTGGATTAGCAGAAACGGAAACGGAACAGATATCAAAGTAAATTTACAGAAACGGAAAGATATCAAAAGTAGATGATAGCAGAAACGGAAACGGAAACGGAAACGGAAACAGATATCAAAGTAGATTATAGCACAAACGGAAACAGGAAATCAAAAATAAATTATAGCAGGAAGGAAAGAAAACGGAAACAGATATCAAAAGTAAATTTAGTAAAAAAGGAAACAGATATCAAAATTGATTACAGCAGAAATGGAAACAGAAATTAAAAGTCAACTTTTAGCAGAAATGGAAAAGAAGGAATCGGATATCAAAACTAACTTAGCAGAAAGGGATACGGAAACATATATTAAAAGTAAATAACAGAAAAGAAACAGAACGGAAAAGATATCGAAAGTGTATTTTAGAGAAACAGAAACGGAATAGAAACAGATATCAAAGTTAATTTTAGAAGAAACGGAAAAGATATCAAATGTAATTTACAGAAACGGAAACGGATATAAAAGTTCATTTCAGCAGAAACGGAAACGGAAGCAGATATCAAAGTAAATTTAAAGAAACGGAAACAGATATCAAAAGAGATTATAGCACAAAGGAAAAAACAAAAAAAATTATAGCAGGAATGGAAACAAAAGGGAAAAGATATCAAATTTTAGCAGAAACGAAACAGATATCAAGTAGATTTAGCAAAAACGGAATCGGAATTAGAAATCAAAAGAATTTTAGTAAAAACGGAAACAGATATCAAAAGTGATTCGCAGAAACGGAACAGAAATTAAATTAACTTAGAGAAACGAAATGAAAGGAATCGGATATCAAAATTAAATTAGCAGAAAGGGAAAGGAAACAGATATTAAAAGTAAATTAACAGAAAGAAACAGAAACGGAAACAGATATCGAAAGGTATTTAGCAGAAACGGAAACGGAATTTGAAACAAATATCAAATGTTAATTTTAGAGAAACGGAAACAGATATCAAAAGTCTATTCAGCAGAAAGGAAACGGAAACAGATATCAAATGTTAATTTAAGCAGAACGGAAACAGATATCAAAGTAGATGATTGCAGAACGGAAACGAAACAGATATCAAAAAATTAAAGAAGAAACGGAAACAGATATCAAAAGTTAATTTAAAAACGGAAACGGAATCAGACATTAAAAATTAATTTAGAGAATCGGAAACGGAAACAGATATCAGTTAGATTTTAGTAGAAAGGAATCGGAATGATATCAAAAGTAAAATTCTAACAGAAAGAAACGGAAACGGAAACAGAATTGAAAGTATTTAGCAGAAACGGAAACGGAATGGAAACAGATCAAAGTATATAAAGAAGAAAACGAAAAAGATAATAAAAGAAAATTTGCAGAAATTTAGCAGAAATGGAATCAGACATTAAAATTAATTTTAGCAGAATCGGAAACGGAAACAGATATCAAAGTAGATGATGGCAGAAATGGAAACGGAAACAGATATCAAAATAAGTTAAAGAAGAGAGGAAACAGATATCGTTAATTTAGCAAAAAACGGAAACGGAATTGACATTAAAAATTAATTTAGCAGAATCGGAAAACGGAAACAGATATCCGGGATTTTAGCAGAACGGAATCGGAATCAGATATCAAAAATTTAACAGAAAGAAAGGAAACGGAAACAGATATTAAATGTTAATTTTAGCAGAAACAAAAGGAAACAGATATTAAAATGAATTTTAACAGAAACGGAAACAGATATCAAAGTAGATTATAGCACAAAGAAACGGAAATGAAACGGAAACAGATATCAAAAGTAGATTATGACAAAGAAATAGAAATTAAAAATAAATTATAGCAGGAAGGAAACGAAAACGGAAACAGATATCAAAGTAAATTTAGTAAAAGGAAACAGATATCAAAAATAGATTACAGCACAAACGGAAACAGAAATTAAAAGTCAACTTTAGCAGAAACGGAAACAGAAACGGAATCGGATATCAAAATTAAACTTTAGCAGAAAGGGAAACGGAAACAGATATTAAAAGTAAAATTTAACAGAAACGAAACGGAAACGGAAACAGATATCGAAAGTGTATTTTAGCAGAAACGGAAACGGAATCGGAAACAGATATCAAATGTTAATTTTAGCAGAAACGGAAACAGATATCAAATGTAAATTTTAGCAGAAACGGAAACGGATATCAAAAGTTAATTTCAGCAGAAAGGAAACGAAGCAGATATCAAATGAATTTACAGAAACGGAAACAGATATCAAAAGTAGATTATACACAAACGGAAACAGAAATCAAAAAATAAATATAGAGGAACGGAAACAAAAGGGAAACAGATATCAAAAGAATTTTAGAGAAAGGAAACAGATATCAAAAGTAGATTTTAGAAAATGGAATCGGAATCAGAAATCGTAAATTTAGGTAAACGGAAACAGATATCAAAAGTAGATTACGCAGAAATGGAAACAGAAATTAAAATTCAACTTTAGCAGAAACGAAATGGAAACGGAATCGGATATCAAATTAAACTTAGCAGAAAGGGAAACGGAACAGATATTAAAAGTAAAATTTAATAGAAACGAAAACAGAAACGAAACAGATATCGAAAGGTATTTAGCAGAAACGGAAACGAATCGGAAACAAATATCAAATGTTAATTTTAGCAGAAACGGAAACAGATATCGCTCCATTCAGAAAGGAAACGGAACAGATATCAAATGTTAATTTAAGCAGAAAGGAAACAGATATCAAAAGAAGATGATAGCAGAAACGGAAACGGAAATAGATATCAAAAGTAGTTTAAAGAAGAAACGGAAACAGATATCAATGTTAATTTCATCACAAACGGAAACGGAAACAGATATTAAAAATTAATTTTAGCAGAATCGGAAACGGAAACAGATATCAAAAGTAGATTTTAGCAGAAACGGAATCGGAATCAGATATCAAAAGTAAAATTTAACAGAAACGAAACAGAAACGGAAACAGATATCGAAAGTGTATTTTAGCAGAAACGGAAACGGAATCGGAAACAGATATCAAAAGAAGATTAAAGAAGAAACGAAAACAGATAATAAAAGAAAATTTTAGAGAAAATTAGCAGAAACGGAATCAGACATTAAAAATTAATTTAGCAGAATCGAAACGGAAACAGATATCAAAAGTAGATGATGGCAGAAACGGAAACGGAAACAGATATCAAAATAAGTTTAAAGAAGAGACGGAAACAGATATCAAAGTTAATTTAAAAACGGAAAACGGAATCAGACATTAAAAATTTAGAGAATCGAAACGGAAACAGATATCAAAGTAGATTTTAGTAAATGGAATCGGAATCGATATCAAAAGTAAAATTTAACAGAAACGAAAAGGAAAGGAAACAGATTTTAAATGTTAATTTTAGAGAAACAGAACGGAAATAGATATTAAATGTAAATTTAACAGAAAGGAAACAGATATCAAAAGTAGATTATAGCACAAAGGAAACAGAAATCAAAAATAATATAGCAGGAACGGAAACGAAAAGGAAACAGATATCAAAGAATTTTAGCAGAAAGGAAACAGATATCAAAAGTAGATTTTAGCACAAACGGAAAAGAAATTAAAGTAAATTATAGCAGGAACGGAACGAAAAGAAACAGATATCAAAGTGAAATTTTGCAAAATAGGAAACAGATTTCAAAAGTAGATGAAAGAGAAACGGAAACGAAAACGAAAAAGAATCAAGAAATTTAGCAGAAACGGAAACAGATATCATAAGTAAATTCAGCAGAAACGGAAACGGAAACAGATATCAAAGAATTTAAAGAGAAACGGAAACGGAAACTGATAGCAAAATTAGATTAAAGCTGAAACGGAAACAGATATAAACAGATTATAGCAGAAACGGAAACAGATATCAAAAATTCATTTCAGCAGAAACGGAAACGGAAACAGATATCAAATGTAAATTTAAGCAGAAACGGAAACAGATATCAAAAGTAGATGATAGCAGAAACGGAAACGGAAACAGATATCAAAAGTAGATTAAAGAAGAAACGGAAACGGAATCAGATATCGAAAGTAAAATTTAACATAAACGAAACAGAAACGGAAACAGATATCGAAAGTGTATTTTAGCAGAAACGGAAACGGAATCGGAAACAGATATCAATAGATTAAAGAAGAAACGGAAACAGATATCAAATGTAAACTTTCAGCAAAAACGGAAACGGAAACAGATATCAAAAGTGGATTATAGCAGAAACGGAAACGAAAACAGATATCAAAAGTAGATTAAAGAAGAACGGAAAGGAATCAGATATCAAAAGTAAAATTTAAATAAACGAAAACGGAAATGAAAACGGATATCGAAAGTGTATTTTAGCAGAAACGGAAATGGAATGGAAACAGATATCAATATAGATTAAAGAAGAAACGAAACAGATACAAATGTAACTTTAAGCAAAACGGAAACAGATGTCAAAAAGTATATTATAAAGAAATGGAAACAGATATCAAAAGTTGATGATAGAGAAACGTAAGGAAACGGAAACAGATATCAAATAAACTTTCAGCAAAACGGAAACTGAAACGGAAACAGATATCAAAGCAGATTAAAGACAAACGAAAACAGAAATTTAAAGTAAATTTAGAAGGAAGGAACGAAACAGATATCAATGTAAATTTACAGAAACGGAAACAGATATCAAAAGTAGATGAAAGCAGATACGGAAAGGAAAGGAAACGGAAATTAAAGTTAACTTTAGCAGAAACGTAAACAGAAACGGAATCGGATATCAAAATGAACTTTAGCAGAAAAAACGGAAACAGATATCTAAAGTAGATTAAGCAGAAACGAAAACAGATATCGAATTGTATTTTAGCAGAAAGGAAACGGAATCGGAAACAGATATCAAATGTTAATTTTAGCAGAAACGGAAACAGACATCAAATGTAAATTTTAGAAGAAACGCAAACAGATTTCAAAAGTATATTATAAAAGAAACGGAAACAGATGTCAAAAGTATATTATAAAAGAAACGGAAACAGATATCAAAAGAAGATGATAGCAGAAACGGAAACAGATATCAAATGTAAACTTTAGCAGAAAACGAAACGGAAACGGAAACAGATATCAAAAGTAGATTAAAGCACAAAGGAAACAGAATCAAAATAAATTATAGCAGGAACGGAAACGAAAAGGAAACAGATATCAAAGTAATAGCAGAAACGGAAACAGATAATAAAAGAAAATTTTAGCAGAAACGGAAACGAAAACAGATATCAAAAGGAAATTTTAGTAAAAACGGAAACAGATATCAAAAGTAGATTACAGCACAAACGGAAACAGAAATTAAAAGTCAACTTTAGCAGAAACGGAAACAGAAACGGAATCGGATATCAAAATTAAACTTTAGCAGAAAGGGAAACGGAAACAGATATTAAAAGTAAATTTAACAGAAACGAAACAGATATCAAAAGTATATTTTAGCAAAAAACGGAATGGAATCAGAAATCAAAAGGAATTTTAGTAAAACGGAAACAGATATCAAAAGTAGATTACAGCAGAAACGGAAATGGAAACGGAATCGGATATCAAATTAAATTTAGCAGAAAGGGAATGGAAAAGATATTAAAAGTAAATTTAACAGAAATGAAACAGAAAGAAAAAGATATCGAAAGTGTATTTTAGCAGAAATGGAAACGGAATTGAAATAGATATCAAATGTTAATTTTAGCAGAAAACGGAAACATGCAAAGCATATTAGAAAAGAAACGGAAACAGATATCAAAGGGAATTAGAAAGAAACGGAAACGGAAACGGAAACAGATATCAAATGTAAACTTTCAGCAAAAACGGAAACTGAAACGGAAACAGATATCAAAAGTAAATTTAGCAGAAACGGAAACGGAAACAGATATCAAAAGTATATTTTAGCAGAAACGGAAACGGATATAAAAAGTTCATTTCAGCAGGAACGGAAACGGAAAGGATATCTGTCAATTTTAGTAAAATCGAAAACGGAAACAAATATCAAAAGAAGATTAAAGAAAGAAAAGGAAAGGAAACGAAAACAGATAATCAAATGTTAATTTGTAGAAATGGAACAGATATCAAAAATTATTTCAGCAGAAAGGAAACGGAAACAGATATCAAAGATTACAAAAGAAAAAATTCAAAAA